>JAGFNQ010006836.1:0-482743 GCA_024364735.1 Boesenbergia rotunda | reverse complement strand
CATATTATTTGAATTGGAATAAAGGTTTGCCAGAAATATCGGGGAAAGAGTTTAATCAAATTGTAGTACAAGGACCCACCCAAAGCAGATCGTAAGCTAATGTTTTTTGTATTTTGGTTTAACACTACCTAATCTTTCATGCTTGAATTTATATGCTAACAACACTGACTCATAATGCTTGTTTCAGGTTGGATTGTGCTTTCTTCATCATGCGATTTGCTGAAAGTTTGGTCTTTCAACGCTCTACCAATTTTAGCCAAAAACAAATGAAACCTTATCGTTTTCAGGTGGGATACAAAATAATGAGAGACAAGTTCTGGAAGCAAACTCTGTAAATTTTTTGTTTTGTTGCTACAATCCATATATGTAAGTGTAATGACAAACATTGTATATTTGTAGTTATAATGTATGTAATTGATATTGAAATCAATGGAGCATTTCTTTCGATCCATGGTTTTTTTGTAATCTCTAATCTTTAAACTGTAATTGTTGTCAATTACATCAATAATTTTTTAGGGAAGTATTTTGATTTCAGGCCCACGGTGGGCCTGAAATGACATTATTTCAGGCCCAGAGGGGGCCTGAAATGATTTATTTCAGGCCCAGAGGGGGCCTGAAATGATTTATTTCAGGCCCAGAGGGGGCCTGAAATGATTTATTTCAGGCCCACGGTGGGCCTGAAATGCTAGTATTTCAGGCCCAAGAAGGGTCTGAAATGATATTATTTCAGGCCCTATCTGGGACTGAAATGAGTTATTTTAGGCCCACACTGGGCCTGAAATGCTATCATTTCAGGCCCACGCCTCTGGTTGCAAAAAAATTATTTACAGTATGATTAAATTTTTATACGCCAATCTTTTAAATAAATGAACATGTTGTGACCACATTTTTAAAAGATAAACAAGAAGGAGAGTACCTAAATACACATTGCACACCACAATTGAATTCCATTCACATCAAAACCTCATATTATCAGAATTTGGCACATCAGGAGGTTTGTATGATGGACCTAGCATATTTGGATTTTTCAAACCTCATTATCAGTTCTCAGACTTTACCTAATTATTGGTATTTTAGCTAGGATATGCTATTTTTCGTCTCCAAACAAAGTCCTAATTATTATCTAAAACTGTGTTGATACAGTATCAGTTGCCACACAACAATGATTTAACAAAACAAAAATCAGAGGGGGTTAAACAACAGATTTTCTGAAAACACAGGACTTCAAGTTCCTGAAATAACATTATTTTGGGTTTACAAATGATACAACTTCAATTCTGATATATTCTGCATATAACACAAGGTAAAATGTATCATAATATTGAAATACTTCTATAAGTCACAACATTAACAACTAGTTCGATGTGAAGATGGATTTCAAACAAGGAGACATGAGTAGAATCAGATTTGAGCTGACAGTTAATATTCTGAGGGACATGTTTTGTAAAACTTGAGATAATCTGAATGCTGTATTGGTGATGTAAAAATCCATTGCTGTCGATTGACCTCCATTTGTATGGAAAAATCTCATTATGTCGATGTTGTTATGATTATGTAGATGTTGTTATTCTATATAATATATTGTCAACAAAAATAAAACAATTGAGTGATGTTTATTCAAATCTAGTTGCTGCACTGTTGTGTACCAAGTGATACGGTCAGATATAATAACTGACAATGCACTGTTGTGTGCTAGTTGCTGCCCTGTTGTGTGTCAAATGATCTATTCTGTCACATCTTGTAGGTAAATATAGAATATTCTGTCACATCTTTAATTTATATGCTAACAACACTGACTCATAATGCTTGTTTCAGGTTGGATTGTGCTTTCTTCATCATGCTGTTTGCTGAAAGTATGGTGTTTCAACGATCTACCAAAAATAGCCAAAAACAAATGAACCCTTATCGTTTTCAGTTGGGATACAAAATAATGAGAGACAAGTTCTGTCCTTTAAATCTGTAATTTTTTTTTTGTTGCTACAATCCATATATGTAAGTGTAATTACAAACATTGTATATTTGTAGTTATAATGTATGTAATTGATATTGAAATCAATGGAGCATTTCTTTCGATCCATGATTTTTTTGTAATCTCTAATCTTTAAACTGTAATTGTTGTCAATTACATCAGTAATTTTTTAGGGAACTATTTTGATTTCAGGCCCACGGTGGGCCTGAAATGACATTATTTCAGGCCCAGAGGGGGCCTGAAATGATTTATTTCAGGCCCAAACTGGGCCTGAAATGCTAGTATTTCAGGCCCAAGAAGGGCCTGAAATGATATTATTTCAGGCCCTATCTGGGACTGAAATGACATTATTTCAGGCCCAGCTTGGGCCTGAAATGAGTGATTTCAGGCCCAGCTTGGGCCTGAAATGAGTTATTTCAGGCCCACACTGGGCCTGAAATGCTATCATTTCAGGCCCAAGCTGGGCCTGAAACATATTGTTTCAAGCCCATGCCTCTGGTTGCAAAAAAATTATTTACAGTATGATTAAATTTTTATACGCCAATCTTTTAAATAAATGAACATGTTGTGACCATATTTTTAAAAGATAAACAAGAAGGAGAGTACCTAAATACACATTGCACACCACAATTGAATTTCATTCACATCAAAACCTCATATTATCAGAATTTGGCACATCAGGAGGTTTGTATGATGGACCTAGCATATTTGGATTTTTCAAACCTCATTATCAGTTCTCAGACTTTACCTAATTATTGGTATTTTAGCTAGGATATGCTATTTTTCGTCTCCAAACAAAGTCATAATTATTATCTAAAACTGTGTTGATACAGTATCAGTTGGCACACAACACTCATTTAACAAAGCAAAAATCAGAGGGGGTTAAACAACAGATTTTCAGAAAACACAGGACTTCAGGACTTCAAGTTCCTGAAATAACATTATTTTGGGTTTACAAATGATACGACTTCGATTCTGATATATTCTGCTTATAACACAAGTAAAATGTATCATAATATTGAAATACTTCTATAAGTCACAACATTAACAACTAGTTTTTTTTAAAGAATACTATACATTCAGTTATCCTCCTTACAAAATAAACACTTCCATCAGAAAATTTCTGCAATTCATAAACCAATTAACTCAAGACCTTGGGGCTGGCGGCATTCTACATGTCCTTTTATTATGGCCAAGTTGTTTGCACCGGCTGCATTTAAGTTTCACCTTGCCATTGTGTCTTGACTCAATCCGTGCCTTCTTTCGTCTACCAAGCTGCACAAGGCTACGGGGACATCGAACTGTAATGTTGTTTACTCCACTAGGCCAAAACTGCTTGCTTCTACAAGGGTAAATACGATCCATGTAAACTCACTTCCAAGTTTCAGAATAAAAATAATGCTCACAATATCGGAGTGTATCGATATTCCTGTGAACTATTACAGCTATAGCATGTGAGCAAGGGAGTCCTGAAATTTGAAACTCCCCACAATGACAAAAGTTTTTTTCCAAGTCAACAATGTATGAAGTGCCCCATGTTTCTACCTCCATTTCTGATTGAGAGTAAGGGTGAACCTTATAAGCTCTAGCTTTCTCTCTCCTTGATTCCATTTCTTTTGTAGCATGAGGTGTCAAAGCAACATGCCATTTGGAAACTTCCTCTCTACGGTTATAGAACCATTGAGCTACCTTTCTTCTTGTATTATCAATTAACCTATTTATGGAAAGCTCACGTGTAGACTTAAATAAAGCATTCAAACTCTCCACACAATTCGTGGTAAGCATTCTGTACCTTCTCCCAGTAAAGTGTGCATTTGCCCACCTTTTAGGGTCAATGTTCTGAAGCCACTTATGAGCATCTGAATATTTTTCGAGCATTGTCTGCATTATCATATCATATTGGAGTGTTGTGTTGGCTCGTGTTGCTGCCCAAAACAAACCTACACCAGCTCTATTTCCAGTATCAGTTACCATATTACAAGACATGTGGTGGCAACAAAAAGCATGATGCGCGTTTGTGAATACTTTTCTGACTGCTGATATAATGCCCCGATGTCTATCTGATACTATGGTGAGTGAGTGATCATCAACAGCAAAGAACCTCTTTGTATGATCCAAAGACCACTCCCAAGCAGACCCACATTCTACTTCAGCTATTGCAAAGGCAACTGGGAGAACATTGTCATTACCATCAATCGCCGTTGCAATCAACAATACTCCTGGATACTTTCCTCTTAGGTGTGTCGCATCAATTCCGATAAGTCTACGCAAATAAGACCTGAACACCCTTCGGCAAGCACCAAAAGCCCAAAAACACCTCTGGAACTGATTGTCACCATTCGTGCATAGTGCCACATAAGTTTCAGGATCTCTAGCTCTTAACTCACGCAGATATTGTGGGAGATCTCTGTATGCCTCATCATAATCTCCAACAACCTTTTTCAATGCTTTCTCCCTAGCTATGTATGTTTTTCTGTATGATATCGTCACTCCAAATCTAGCTTTAATATCTGAAATAATCATACTTGGTTTGTATTGTTCATTATGAAGAAATTGCTCTTCAACAAAAGAAGCAACAAATGATGAAGAGCATGCATGATGATCAGCACTTTCCCTAACACTTCGACATTGGTGTTCCTTTATATATTTTGTAACAGTGAACTCTACTTCCCCCCTTCCTACTACTCTCCATGTACATGGTTGGTTAAAACACACTGCTTTAACTCTGTTTTTCCGGGTGTCAACTGGGTTATATCTCATATGCTTAACCATCGCATGTTTAACAAGTGCATTCTTGAATTCTTCTCTAGATGGAAATATCTGCCCCACAAAAAATTCATGCTCATCTCTTGCCTCTAGCTCTCGAATTGACCCAGCAAGCAATCGAGAATTCAAAATATATGGATCTGCAGCTAATGGAAACTCCTCCTCTAGGTCACTGTACTGATCTGGGGGGAATTCATATTGCTCAATCTGCATATCATCAGCTTGGAATTCTAGTACACTTGTACTGGGTACAAATTCTTCTGCATTCCGGATTTCAATTTCTTCCTCCCCACTCCAGGTTGGCTGAAAGATTTCAACTACTCTTGTAGAAGAATTCAAACCCTCATCTTCTAAATTATTTGCTTCTTCATTTAGATCAATTGCCAAATTCCTTGTAATACTATTATCACCATACTGGGAAGATAATGGAATATTATTACTAGTTATTTCTAATCCTTTCCCCGTAGCCACATTATCATCAAGAGTATTTCATATCTCAGAGAGAATTTCGTCAACAACATTATCATCCCTGAAAAAAATTACAATTAACTTTATCAAACTTTGAAATTGATAATAAAGGCCCTAGGAGCCCCTGAGGGCCTGAAATCATTTGATTCAGGCCCAGGGATTTGATTTCAGGCCCTACCAGGGCCTGAAATCATTTTATTTCAGGCCCAGGTCGGGCCTGAAATAAAATTATTTCAGGCCCAGGTCGGGCCTGAAATAAAATTATTTCAGGCCCTGCCATCATTTCCTTTCAGGCCCACTCCGGGTCTGAATCATTACATTTCAGGCCCAGTGAGGGCCTGAAATCATTTGATTTCAGCCCCTCCCTGGACCTGAAATAAAATAAATTCAGGCCAGGTCCTGGGAGGGCCTGAATTTCTTTTATTTCAGTCCCTCCGAGGGCCTGAATTTCTTTTATTTCAGTCCCTCCGAGGGCCTGAAACAAAATTTTTCAGCCTCTCCTATTGCCTGAAATCTAATGACATCATGCACTCTCAGGGCCTGATATCATGTAATGCATATCACCCTAAGCCTCCTCCAAAATAAAAATAGTACAAAGAGTTTAACTTAATTAAAACTATATCTGATACCATATCAAAGATGACAATCATACGTACATTCCTATTTCTCTTAGTTACCAATCTGTTGCTTCCTTTTTCTCCTTCGACGACCTATTTTGTTGCTTCCTTTTACTCCTTCGACAACCTATTTTCCTCAGGTGCTTTGGTGATGAATCGAGTTGTGCAAGGAAGCAATATATACGTACATTCGTGATCATTCGACTTGTGCAAATCATTTCACATATATATATTGGCTGAGAAAAATTCGACTGCTACCCATCCGAACCACAAATTAATATTTTATTGATAAAGTGGTTCGGTTGTCTCGAAAATGTGTTTGATAAAGCCATTCTTTGGCGGGAGGGGTATAAAAGTAACTTCACTATATGGGATGCGCCCTTTGGTATAATAGAAACCATGGTACTCCTTTCGGTAATTACGAATAGTTGGATACGCCCTTTGGTAAATTGCCCTACTATTATTATATAATATTTACATGAGTTTAATTTATAAAATAGATATATGTTAACTTAAGAATTACACTGTACTAGATAATTAGATTAGACTTATATCACCGAGTCTTTTTCTCAAACAATTACGTTTCAAGTAAATTGCGTCGCTTATTATAATTGAACTTTTCAATCCACTATAGTCCATGTTGCATCCACTTTATTTAAATTTTGGCACCCGTCTCTTGTGCCAAAAAAAAAAAAATGCAATTTTTATCACTTGCTAATTGCTATAATCAAATTTCTAATTGAAATGTACATAAAAATGTTTAAGACGCGTACTATATAAAAATGTGCATACAATAATCAATTTTATCAATTGCTATAATCAAATATTTAAGATGCAAGCTTATTAGCAAATTATCTTGTACAAGTTGATTTGCAATTTACTTGAGTTTCTAAAATCAAAATTTTTTAATGCCCTAATTAGAACGTTTATTTTTTTATATATCCAACCCAATTTGTTTTGACAATTTAGGTGTCTTGACCCTTCGGTCTAATTAATCTTAGATGAACGATTTAACTTCACAGACTGACCATCAGACAAATTCGTAATTGTGAACAGCTCCTCATCCAATAATTAATATCCTAAAATTTTCATTCTATTAGAAAAATATTTTGCACTATAGTTAAAAATTTGAATCATAAATATTTGAAAAATTACTTGAGCACGTTGCATCAAGCTGTGAATAAATAAATGAATAAATAAGCATGATAAACAAATATTATTGAAACATCTTCTAGAATTTTTCAATTAACAAGCATTTATTTTTGGGATGAAAATGATACAACTAAACTTTTTTTATTATAATATAGATTTAAATACTTGACCTTTAGTCAGAATAAGCGACATTTTCTTAAAAAATAAAAACGTGCGTGGTTTAAATGCACGAATTGGGAAGCAGAGAAAGTGAAGACTTTTTCAGTGTCACATAGCGGACTGTTTCTTTAGTCAACTTCGCCGCCATTTCTCAACTCACTCAGATTTCGTCAGCCTGCAAACTATTATAAATGCCAACTACCCGCCAGCAGCTGCCCGAAGCAGAGCACACGCAGCACAACTTCCTTCTGATCGATTTCCAATTCCCTCGAGTAATTAGTCATGCTTCCGTACAACAATCAAAATGGCCATCGGAGCGGTGGCCGATTGCCGGCGGCACCTCCGGCGAAGGTCAAATTCATCATAACAACGTTCGTGGAGGTAGACACCTGCCAGTTCAAATCCGTGGTGCAATGCCTCACGGGGAAGGAGTCAGTCGTCGCGGAGGCAGTGGAGGCCCCGGGAAGCTGGACCGGCAATTATATTGACCCTGTGGTTCATGCCGCCGGAGAGAGGAAGAGGCAGCGGGAGGTAGCGGGATCTGGTGGTGCTTCGGTAGCTAAGGAGGAGGAGGGAGAGGTAGAGATAATGCCGGCGGCGGCGCTGGATGAGTTGCTGGAGTGGTTGAGAGATTAATTGAGTTAATAGTTAATGTAAATATAAGGATTTGTTATTTTTCCCATCCACACAGAAAGATGCCCGAAACTGAATTCGGGTTGGGATTAGTAGTCCTTGAAATTTATCAACTTTTTATTAATCTTAAGACGGATTAGTTGAAAATTAACGAATCGCGTTTCACAACCCAAAAGTGACTTAAGGGCTGGACTTCAGAAGCGACTCACTTCCAAATTCCATGCACTCAGTCGCACATGGGAGTCACGTATGGGTGAGTGAGCATGATAACACCTCTGTCAAAATGTAATAAATAATTACATTCACACGAATGAATGCCCTCCAAGTTAGGACTTTTCACCACCTAACCTTTGAAGTTAGGACTTTTTTATACCTAGCCCTCCAAATTAGGACTTTTCCACACCTAGCCCTCCAAGTTAGGACTTTTCACTAAAACCGGGCTTTTTAAAGCTTCTCCCAAACTCCCCCTACACTGGACTTACAAAGGCTTTTTAAGAACCTCTCCAAGGTTCCCCTTACGCCAAGAATGGAGCAACCATGCTTCCCCTTAAACTCAGCTCCCCCTAAACCTAGGGTTTCTAGCAAAGATAAGTTTGATTTCCAACTTAAACTCAAACTTCTCCCCCTTTGTCATACATCAAAAAGACCCCAACAATATCTCAATTATTGGTTCTTTTAATCCCTAATGATCCTAAACACAGTGTAGTAGACCCTCATACACTTGTTTCTTATCATCTGGACCCAAAACTAGCTGTTGATACACAAATCAGCCCTGGGCAGTCGACTGGCCCCTGTTGGCAGTCGACTGATACTCTGATTATCAGTTTTCTGGCTATTTTTCAGAAATGTATTAGAAATTCCACAAATCTCCAAAAATTCCCAAATTTCGTGGAGAACATTGTGGTACCCATACCTACTTGGGAAAAATACATTCACCATGTATCTATCACCATTCCTAAGTTGGACACAAACCCCAAAAATTTCTCATGAAAATTAAGGCAAACAAGGAGACAACCTCCCCCTTAACATATGTCTTCTCCCAATTTTCATAATGAAAATTAAGGCAAACAAGGAGTCAACCTCCCCCTTAACATATGTCTTCTCTCAATTTCCATTCTCCAAGGTCAAGTTCTACCCAACTTGACACTATAAACTCAAGTTAAGTTCTACCCAACCTAACTTCCAAGTTCTTCCCCCTTTGGCCACCATTAAAGGATTGCTCCCAAGCAACCTTATCCCTAGTGCCAAAAAGAACTTAACACAACCTTAAACACTCTAAGGGTTTGCAAGCACATTTGCTAGGATATGCCTTATTCTAGAAAATTATGTTTCCATGAAAATATTAAGTGTGTTTGACTTTTGATACAATCTAGTTTCCTAAAAGGTTTGACATTTGATATCAACTCTTAAATTCATCCATAATTTCATGTGTTTGCTAAGGCTTATCATTATACTCTGACACATGAAATTGTCCTTAATTTCCCCTTTTTACCTCTAAATCCTAGATACCTAGGGAAACTTATCAATCTTCCTTGATTTTCAAGATATCAACAAAGCCTTATCAAATCATGGGATAACACTTTATTCAAGGAATATGACATCATAAGCATGAATTTTAAATCCAAACCATATCCCATAATCCAATTTTGCAATTTCTCACTACCCAATATCCCCTTTTTGCAAACTCTCACTGATCAGTCGACTACTCTGATCAGTCGACTGTCTATATGGCAGTCGACTGCCAAAACTCACAGAGAATTTCTGGGCTTGAGTAAAGTCGACTGCCCCTGGGGCAGTAGACTGATACCTGATTTTCAGGTTTTTCAACCCAATTTCAGAAATCCCTAAATAATTCTACAAATCTCCAAAAATTATGAAATTTCGTGGGGAGATTTGTGTGGCCAATGTCTACTTGAGAAAAATTTGTTTCCAAACAAATGTACTCCGGATCCCAAGATTGGTACGAAACTCAACTTATCCTAAATTGTATCATTTAGACTTAACCCAAAAGTCTCAATTGTGATTTCTCCTTAATGTATCCTCTTATCCTTGATCATAAGTCATTTCTATCATTGAATTATATGGTATTCACCCATTTAACCTCAATTTTCCCGAAAATAATCTTATTTTCACTATTCTCTCCCTAAAAATCCATCTAATGTGCAAAAACCTAGGATTAAGACTTACCTAAGTCTTCCATCCCCTTTTTGGCACAATTCACCTAATTTCCTAGGAGAGAAACTTTTAAGATCCATTTACCATGGACCCCAAAGGCTCCTAGAGCACCCCCTTGAGCTCTTAGCCCTAGCCACCTCCCTAGGTGACTCAATCCATACTAGACCACACTGGTGTGCCACCGGTGATTTTGGCCTACAAATTGAATCCTCTTAACCCTAGACACCTTGTCTTTGGTTAAGTCATTCTTTTTCCCTTTGGATGACACTCACTTGTCATCCTTGGACTTGCCCTCCTTGCCATGATTATATGCTTCCCTAGCATATTTCTTTCCATCTACCTTGGAGGTCTTAGACCGGTATCCCAAACCCGATCTATCGTAGTTAGGTTTTAAGCTACCCAACACCATGTCTAAGCCCTTAGATCCAACCGTGAATCTATCTAGGGCCTTTTCTAATGTATCAAGCCTTGCCCTCAAGGCTTAATTTTCCATCTCTAGAGTTCTAACCCTAGAACCCATATGCCCACCTTAAACATTCCTAGGTCTATCCTCCTTTCTAGGCACATTCTTTCCCCTCTTGGGATTAGTGTCATGATCCTTAGATACAAAGGTCCTAGGTCTATCATGATGCATGCTTTTCTTAGATTTTTGGTCCACCTTGTTACTCTTAGTTCTATCATTGTATCTAAATCCAAAATTGTGCACAAGTAAACAATTTTTATTGATTTTAGCATGCATGGATGAATGATTTGCCCTATTTTTAACATTCATGGAGGAACTAGAATTTAAGTTGCATTTAAATCTAGAGTTAGGGATTACCTCCCTTACCTTGTAGTCCCTCCTTGATGTGATCTTTGCTTTTTCTTTTCCTCCTTCTCCCATCTTCTCAGATGCTCCATTTTCTTTAATTCTCCTTTTCTAGGGCACTTGGTGTGGTAGTGCCCTAGTTCTCCACATGTGAAGCATCGGATTTTCTTTTTCTTTTCTTGGCCTCCTCCATTCCTGCAACTCATGTTAGATTTAAAAGAACTTGACATGAGTGTAGATTTTATCTCTTTTTTACCTTTCGGGCACTTATCCTTGTAGTGCCCCTTTTCGTTGCAACCAAAGCATATAATATACTCTTTCGATTTAGCTTTGGTGGAGATAGAGGCTTCTTCTTGTTCTTGTATGATTGAGGGTCTCTCCTCCCCTCAATCCTTGAAGTTGATTCTACCTCTTCTTCTCTTGAGGTGGATAATTCTTCTTCCTCTTCTTGGACCACTAAGCCCATTTCCTTGGGCTCTTCTTCTTCTATTCGTGTAGGATTTTCATGGAGCGTTACTAGCTTACTCCATAATTCCTTAGCATCCGTATATTCACCAATCCTATCCAAAATGTCATTAGGTATTAAATTGATTAACATTTTGATTACCTTGTTATTGATTTCGGATTGATGAATTTGCTTCTCGGTCCACTTCTTCTTCTTAAGAGTCCTCCCCTTTTTGTCCTTGGGAGAATCGAAGCCTATTTCTATACACATCCAATCTTCAATATTAGTCATTAGAAAATATGACATCTTACCTATCCAATACGCGAAATCGTCGCGGTCGTACGAAGGTGGAATTCGGATATCCCATCCTAGCAGACATCCCCTTCCATTTTCCTCTAGCGTGTGCTCCCTCGGCGGTTAGTCCGATCAAGAGCGGTCCTTCGCTCTGATACCAACTGATAAATCGACTGGCGTGCTAGAGGGGGGGTGCATAACACTTTTTCGTTGATGTCTCTACATGGTTGTTAGCGCAGCGAAAATACAAATAAAATTAAACTTAATAATAGAAAACAATGCTAACAAACCAGGTTTACTTGGTATCCACCCCGAACGGGTGACTAATCCAAGAATCCATCGGTGGATCAATCCCCGGATAACCTCCGGCTAACTCTGTCGCTCCTTGTGGGTGGAGAAAACTCGCCACAACACTTCGGACGCTATCTAAGCACAAGAGACTACTAACTCACTTTACCCAAGTGAGTTTCGTCAAGAATCTCAGTCACCACGAAGTCCGCTTTAAATAGGACTCGGGCTGAAACCCTCGCCACCAGTCGACTGCTCCCAGGGCAGTCGACTGCTCCCAGGGCAATCGACTGGTGCCACTGGAATTTGACCGTTGCACCCTCAATGTTCAAATTCTCAGCCAACTCACCAGCCACCTATCAGTCGACTGCTCTCAGAGCAGTCGACTGGTCCCCAGCTGAACCCTTCTCGAGTACAATCACACATCACTCGTATCCTCACGACTCGACTGACTCCTCTTCCGCAGCCTCGACTATTGCCTTCGCCCCCTCTTCATTTTCGGCCCTTGTCCCTCGGATGCGCACGTAAACCTCCAGTTTGCCTCCATGTCACCCTTCACGTACGCCTCAAAGTCCGCGCCTATCAGCTCATCGTCCTTGCTCTCCAAGGTCCCTCGGGTGCACACAAACCTCCAGCTTGTCTCCATCCCACCCTTCACCGTACCGAGGCCGTCCAGCCAAGTCCATATATGTAACTTGTACAACCTGCACACTCAACATACACATATAAGATCACAAGGGTAAACCTAACTTAAACCCTTTGTCCAAACATCAAAACACTCGGTCACTCCGGACCACAGATTGCCTCAACATATAGCCCGACCTAGGTACACCTAAGTTAGGTCGGGATCATATAATCAATTTTATCACTTGCAATAATCAAATATTTAAGATGCAAGCTTATTAGTAAATTATCTCGAGCAAGTTGATTTGCAATTTAATTAACTTGAGTTTCTAAAATCAAAATTTTTTAATAGCCTAATTAGAATGTTTTATTTATATCCAACTCAATTTATTTTAATTAATCCCACATATCAGCTATCAAGCAAATCAGGAAGCACGAGCGATTCTTCGCCCAATAACTAAAATCCAAAAATTTTTATTCTATCAAAGAAAAATATTTCAAAATTTAAATCACGAGTATTTGAAAAAATACTTAAATACCTCATTGTTTCACTGAAACTCAAAAGGATAAAATAAATAAATAAGTATGATAATATATATATATATAGAGAGAGGAATGATCAGGTGCGGACCGCGGGGTACGGACCACGTGCGGACGACCGATTAGAGACTTCCTTGATCGGTCACACACGACGAGCACCGCTCCCATGTCGATCGGAACCATCGACGGCCTTCGACCGCCACACCCGAATAAAGCTATAATCTAGGAAGTGAGCGATGAACCCTAGGGGGTACGGTGAACCCGTCGGGATGCTCCCAAGCCCCCGGTGGCTGATCAGGCAATGACCTGATCGGTCACTGTGACCGATTAGGCATTGTGACGCCGTGATCCGCATGCGGTCTATAGGGAGCGATCCGTAGGAGATCAAAATCTTTTATATATATATATATATATATATATATATATATATATATATATATAAAATAACATATAAATATAAAATAACACATTATATTTTAAATTTTTTATTAAATTTTTTTATTTAACGTATCATAACTCATAAATTTAAATGCTTGATCTTTAGTGGGAATAAGCGACATTTTCTTAATCCTAATTATCATAATCATTTAACTAAACCTAATTAAATGACTAACTCTTAACTACCCAATCGTATCAAGTTGAATCTAATTATCGAAATTAGGTTTTAATCCCACCTCTAACCTATCACAAGAGATCAACCTAATCCTTATCCTCCAATACCAACTCACGGCACAATGATGACCGCGTGTCGTACCGCGAGTATCAAATACAATCAAAGTATCGAACTCCTCTACACTAATGTAGCATAGAGTAACTCGAGTCGTCTCCCAACGAATGTAGTTGATACATGATAAACCTTAGGATAGTATGTTATTACTTTTGGATTTTGAAAATTAAATTGAGGTTTGGATTTGAACGTTAATACTATGAAAAGAAATAGCAAAACAGGTATGAAATCTAGTTCTAATTAAGGAAAGACAATGCAGGTAAGGAAATCTAATTTAACCTAACTACAATTGCAGTAAAGAAAGAGACAATTTGATATTAAGCATCAACAAAACTAAACATGGAACAAAAACATACAGCATTAAAGAAATTTAATCTCCTTACTTAATTGTATGTAATGAAGACATAAAACTTAAAGCAATGGGAAAAGCACTACAAAATCAAAATTAAGCAACTGAGAAATATCACAATTGAAAGTAATTGTTCTAAGAGGCATTTGACCAAACACCATATAGACAAGATTGAAATTGCTTCAAGAACATGCAAATTGAAATGGGGAAGATCTATCCAATACAAATATTCAACCATCTATCACAAACATTCATCAATTAAGAACAATCTTCAACTAACAACGCAATTAAACCCCCAAATCTGATGAAGAAGCTGCTGCCGGAATTGGATAAGCTGCTGCCGAAAAATGGAGTTGCTGCCAAATCTGTTGTGAAGAAAGAAAATGCTGCCAAATGCTGTTGAAGAGGAATAAATTGCTGGGAAATGCTATAATGCTGGAAATGCTGTGAAGAAAAACTATGAAGGAAAGCTGCTGGAATTGATAAGAAGAGCTGTGTGTGAAGAGGTCTGCTGCTAACGGCGGTGGAGTGGATGATCGCCTCCCAATCCTGCTCTCTCTCAACCCGAAAGAGAGCTGGCGGTGAAGTGGATGACGGAAATGGTAGGAGGTTAGCTAGGGTTCGAACCCCGGGCCCTAGCTTGTGGTCGGCGGCGAGGTGGAGAGGTGGAGACTCCTCTTCGACCCCGAAGAAGAAACCTTTACTCTCTCCCCTTCTAACCCGAAAGGAAGAGGTGGAGATGAAGGTCGGAAGACCGGCCGGCGGAGATGAAGATGGAGGAGAGCCACCGGCGATGAGAGTGGAGAGGATGAGTCGAGTCGGGAACCCCCCGAGTCCTCGTCCCTCCGTCGCCTCTCCTCGCTCGATTTTAGAAGATGATCCCCGTCGAGCCGATGGAGACCAGATCTGCGCGATGAGGGGTGAAATGGATCGGACTACTCATCACTTGAGTCCGGCCCAGCTTGGGTTCAATCAGCCTCAGCCCAGCAGTTGGGTTCGATTTCTTGAGCCCAACTTGTGTTTGGCCCAACAATTGGGTTCAGCCAAGCCAGCTTCAGCCCAGCTCTTGGTTCAGCCAAGCCAAGCCAGCTTCAAGGTCCAATCTTTAATCCCCTACAAAATTCATGAAATAATACCAAAATTAGAGGAAATTATAATAAACTCCAAAAATAGATCCTAATCGTAAAATATGATATAAACATAATTTAATATATGAGAGAATAAAAAATATTAAATAAATGAGTAAATATAATGACATGTTATGTTAGTTATCACACAACATATAGGCAAAGAGAGAACAGAGCCATCCCCAGTCAGAATTGCATTCAAAGCTAACCCTTAAAGTCAAAATTCCGTACAATAGTACGGTACCATCACCAATATCAATTGTTATCCCAAGGACACAAGCCACCCACAACATAACACCCTCCAATCACAGAATTCCCAAAAGCCACAGGCTAAAATCAAAACAGCAATCTTGTTAAACTATTCCAACACCAACTCTCAATCAGATCAAAAGTTGAAATCAAAATAGCTCTCAACCTTGAAGAACAGAACTCAGCCACACTCAGAATAAGCAAGAATAAGCTCAAATCCAAAATTCCTATCACCATCCACAAATCACACAACTAACAAGACCAGAAATCCCATTCAGTTTAACACCAAAACCAAATCAATATCAATAATCTACTCCAACACGAGACTCACCTGAGATGCGCCAGTGTCGCTCCCCTATAGAGACCCAGCAAGATCAGCATCTGCAAGAGGGGAAAGACCAATAGCCCATACTCTGACCTTGGAGCCCGAAATGGGACTGCCTCGCTAGAGATCGTCCTTAACCACAATGATCAAGCAAGGATGAGGAAGATCGCTACTCATGGTCAGAGGTGGAGAAGAAGATCAGAAATCGAGCATTGTCAGACGATTGAAGACATGGCTGGGCCACTAAAAGGTGGTGTGACTCAAAAGTAGGCAGCCAGAAGGAAATCTTGCTCCTTACCTAAGGAGAACTGGCGACGCACAAAGCTCCGACGATGAGGGTTGAAGGCGACCGTCATCGGTTTGCTTCCTCTCGAAGAAACAATGATGATGAGGCTTCGACAGAGAGAATGAGGGAGATCGGATGGGAGGCTTGGGTGGCGTGGGTTGCTGGCGATGGCTACGAGAAAAGGAGAAGAGAGGAGAAGGGCGTCGAGTTCTTCTTGGCTGCCGGTGAAGAAGAGAGGAAGCAAACTCAGGAGAAGAAAGGGTTCGGCCAAACCCTTATCCCTAAGGAAATTCTTTATATAATAGATTTTAAATAAATATTGAAAATTAAACTTCACCTCAAATAATTAGGGTAACATAATTTAGACTTTCTGCTCATCCACTTTATCCCCAAAATTCTAAAAATGTCTCCAGAAAAATTTCTAAAAATTCTCATAAAATTTTACAAGGTTATTTCCTGATTTAACCCTTAAAATTTAATTATCATATTTTACACAATAGGAGCTATTGCACATTGAATTTGGTTCTCAAGGTCTAAAAATGTTGTTAATTTGCCATAAGTTTTTAAATAACATTGATCCAATATTAGATTAGGAGATGGAATGACTTAGCGAAGTAACCATGATCAAATACTTTTTATCAGTCGGATACAAGTCAAGTCGGTCTTCAATAGACCAACTTCTTTTAGTCAGACTTTCTTCTGTTGGTGCAATCGAACTCTGGTCAAGATTGACTAGGTTGACCAAGCTCGAGTTGATTCGAGTTGGAATTTCGATGTTTGATCAATATATTATGTTGGTTGACCGAAGAGTCAAGTAAAGGTTGATTGGATATTTGATAAGATATAGAAAGTCCAAGTGGGTTATGGGTGACCAGATGTTCGGTGGTCGTAAGACCAACATAGAGTTGGCATGAGACTGAAAGTCTATGTGAGACATGGAGGACCAGACACTTGGTGATGATGAAAGTCCTGACAAGTCAATGTTGATAGATGCTAGGCAATGATAAAGTCTTAGCAGGTCAAGGTTAACATCAAGGTTGACCGGATGCTAGGCAACAAGAAGTCTCGACAAGTCAAGGTTGACCGGATACTGAGCAAAGGAAGTTTTGGTAGGTTGAGGTCAACCGGATACTAAGCAAGATGAGAATTCAACTTGGTAGGATTGAAACATAAGTATTAGTCAATTGATATGACGTATTGATCGACCTATGGACTCGAAACTCTGGAATTAAGGTTTTGAAGTGTTTTTAGGATTTGTTATAGTAACTAGGATTACTAGAATAACAGGGTTTTTTTCAAGCCCTAAACATAAAAAATTAGGATTTGTTATAGTACCTTCGGGGTTGCTATACCTTGTTTAGGGTTTATTGCTGCGCTGTTTTTATTATAGTACCAATCTATTGGTGGCACTATAACAATGAGTAAAATGTTTTAAAATCAATTGGTGAGTTCTATCAATCGATTGGTGACTCTATAGGAATGAGTAGTATGCTTCCTAATCGATTGGTTAGTCTCACCAATAAATTGGTAAGGTAAAAAAAAGGCATTCTAGATGTTTAAACGGTCAAATTCTATGATAATCGATTAGTGAAGATAACTAATCGATTGGTAGGCGGAAATCAACCCGCAGAGGGTTTAGTGAATATTTGAATTTGCTGGTTCTTGAGGGCTTGGAGACGAAATGCTGCTGCATTTCCTACTACCAAAAGACAATCCAAAATAACTAAAGAGCAAGCAAAGCAATGTTTTCATTGTAAAATCATTTTTGCTTTTATTTTTATTTGAATTCTTATTTCTTGTTATATTGTTTTGTTCTTGTAAGAACAAGGTTGTAAGAGGCTTTTCCGTTTTCGAAAAGTGTTCGAGAAGGAGATTGTTATAGTGGAGGAAGATTGCTAGGAGTAGGGCATTGGATTAGTCACCTCAAGAGGCAAACCAAGTAAATCCCGGAGTTGTGAATGTGGTTGCAAGTTTGAGTCAACATTCCGTTGGCATTCAAACGACGAACTCACATGATCAAAAGAAGTAATCAGAGCTATTCACCCCTTAGCTTGCACAAATCATAACATCTTTGAGTTGGCTTCCTTTAAGGAAGTCATCTTCTTTCAAGTCGCGGGCTTCCTCAGGGAATTTGTCTTCTTTCAAGTTGGGCTTCCTCCAGGGAAGTCGAGCTTCTAACTATGGATTGCAATGATCTTCCAATAGTGGTCCTGAAAGTCTTAAGAAGAACATTAAGAGGAGAGCTGAGTCACGACTCGGCTTAGCCACTCCGACACTAAAATATGACATCAAAGGAAAGACAGAGAAAATGAATGGAGAAAAGTAAGGGGAGTAACAAATTATAAGATTGCTTACCTTTAAATAGAAAGTGAAAGGGTGGACTAGTTTTCAAAGGGCACAACTTTTCCTTTCATTATCGAGAGACACCTCTCTGGATGACCGGGACTTTAACTACTGCATCCTTTGTGAAAATCTCAATTAAGAAACTCTATAGGAAACCATTTTCCTAATTAATTTTAGAGACAACAATATGTAAGAGCATCACCTCTTAAGCATATTTTATTCATGGATTTAATTAATTACAATAAATCGTTTTCTAAGGGTGGCTCCCCGAGGCTCAGATACCCAAAGAAAAATAATTTGTTGTAAATCCAATTGGACGGCTCCCCGAGGCTCAATCCAAATCAAACATGACAATTTCAATTTAAAATTGGGAAATTAAATTACAACAACTAGCTTTAAATTGGACGGCTCCCCGAGGCTCAATCCAAAATAAAGAATTTTATTGTCAATTTAAAGACCAATTCAAATTTAATTGTCAATTAACTGTCCATGAATTTGTCTGAAGCGCAACCAAATTGGATTTACGAACTCGTATCCTTGTCGACATGCACCCGGTCCCAACAGTGGTATCAGAGCCGGTTAGTGTTCGACATAATCATATGATTGTTTTGCGGAACACTTTGTCATAATATCAATTTTGGAAAAAATTTCAATTATGGAAACTTTTCAATTATAATAAATTTTAGATTTAGGAATTTCGAAGTTTGGAAATACTCATGAAATTTCGCAAACTTTTGAAATTTTCTAGTTTCTGAAATTTTATAATAATTGTGAAAACTTCCCATCTTTGGAAACTTTCCAATTTTGGAAATTTTTCTAAATTTAGAAATTTTTCAATTTTGGAAATATGTAAGTTTTCTTTGTACCAGAAACTTACAACCATTCTGAAAATCTATTATGAAATCTCGCAATTTTGGGCACTTTCTTTTAAGAAAGTCTAGACAAATTCATGGACAGTTAATTGACAATTAAATTTGAATTGGTGTTTAAATTGACAACAAAATTCTTTATTTTGGATTGAGCCTCGGGGAGCCGTCCAATTTAAAGCTAGTTGTTGTAATTTAATTTCCCAATTTTAAATTGAAATTGTCATGTTTGATTTGGATTGAGCCTCGGGGAGCCGTCCAATTGGATTTACAACAAATTATTTTTCTTTGGGTATCTGAGCCTCGGGGAGCCACCCTTAGAAAACGATTTGTTGTAATTAATTAAATCCATGAATAAAATATGCTTAAGAGGTGATGCTCTTACATATTGTTGTCTCCAAAATTAATTAGGAAAATGGTTTCCTATAGAGTTTCTTAATTGAGATTTTCATGAAAATAATATGTGGTTGAATTAAGGGAATTGTCTCTTAATTTAATAAGTTTTGATTTAGAGAAATCAAAGTCTTGAACATATTATTTCCGAAATTGATTATGACAATTTAGGAAATTGTTTCCCAAAACAATTCCTTTAATAAAGTATGAAATTAGAATGAGGAAATCCGGTTCCTAATTCAATTCATGAGACTTGATAAATTAAGTCACATACATACTTTATTAAGGAAATCGTTAGTCATGACATAATTATATGTCATGAATGTGCTTAGACAAGAAAGGATGAGACCCAAAACCCCTTACAAAATATTAAGGCCAACACCTTCCATTAATATGGTTAGAATCGGAGTTTTGTTTCTCGTTTGGGTTGATGGACACATCCATGCCCAGCTTGAACCTCAACATGTTCAAACCATGGAATTAGTTTATGTATAATATAGTTGGAGTCAGAGGTCAATCCTTAGTTTTGGTTGTTGGACACATCCAAGCCTGACTAAACGGTTGAATGAGCTCCAACCATATTAAAACTATTTCTTGATTAATGGGTCAGCCTTAAGCTTGGAACATCGATTTGTTGTGCCACAGCCAAGGTCGATGCAAAGAGAGGTGCAGTTGGGTGTTATGTATATGATGCATACTTGTTAATGAGTTAACAACCCAATGATTTATGCAAACATTCAATTAGTTGATAGCATAAAGTGATAGTTACATATATGTGATATGTAATCGGTATAATTACCTACCTTCATAGCTAAGAAAAACTTGATGGCCACAGCCATGGTGGTTCTTATCTATGGTTGGATATCAACCTATTTGGAGATGTTCCTACGATCTCCCGAATTGATAATAAGGGTGACTCAATTCGTAAAATAAATAGGATTTAATTTATGTATGATGATACATTCTTTAATCATTCTTCTCACATAATCTCAATTTGTATTTCTAGGATAATCACTCGATCATGTCTTCCCTAAACTTGCGTTCCATCTTGGACACCAATAAACTGACTGGGCCGAACTTCATGGACTGGCTTCAAAACCTGAGGACAGTCCTCAAGGCAAAGAAGCTTGCTAATGTCCTTGAAGATCAACTTCCCAACCGTCCTCCCGAAAGTGCAACTCCAGACCAGTTTCCTGAGTTGCTCAACCTGCTTAAGACTTTAAAGCCTTCTGTGAAGCAGGATTTAAAGACGGTACTGTTAGTTGGTTCCTCGAAGAAATGTTCTAAGAGGAAGGACAATGAACAGAATAAGGGAAAGAAGAAAAAGGCCAAAAAGACTGAAAATACCCTAAAAGGCACTTGCCATCACTGTGACAAGGAGGGTCACAGGCGAAGAAACTGCAAGGTTTATCTTGAGTCCTTGAAAGAGAAGGCATACGATGCCCCATCCTCTTCAAGTATCTTCGTTATTGAATGTCATTCTATTTCCTCAAACACTTGGGTACATGATACTGAGTGTAGCTCACATATATGTAATGACATACAAGGGCTAAGGAATAGAAGAAGACTCGTCAAAGGAGAAGCGAATTTGCAAGTTGGAAACGGAGCAAAGATTGCTGCTGTTGCCATTGAAACATATTTGCTAAAGCTCCCCACTGGACGTGTCTTAGAATTGGATAATTGTTATTTTGTTCCTTTGTTAATAAAGAACATTGTATCTATTTCATGTTTGAATGAAAAAGGTTATCATTTAACTTTCAGTAACAATTGTTGTTACATAACTTTAAATGACGTTCTTTATGGGAATGGAACTTTGTGCAATGGCATCTACACGTTAGATTTATCCAATGACGTTTTCAATATCGAAGTTAGCAACAAACGTGCTCGAATAGATAATCGAATAGACTCCTACACGTGGCACTGTCGTCTTGGCCATATAAGTAAGAAACGCATGACCGAATTACACCGATGTGGAATTTTGGAATCATTTGAACCCGGTTCATTTGATACATGCGAATCATGCTTAAAAGGCAAGATGACCAAATTACCCTTTTCCGGAAAAGGTAATCCAGTGGGAGAATTGCTTGGTCTAATACATACCGATGTATGTGGACCAATGTCAACTCTAGCACAAGGAGGCTATAGCTACTTCATCACCTTTATCGATGATCACTCACGATTCGGGTATGTGTTCTTAATGAAACACAAATCTAAAGCTTTTGAGAAATTCAAAGAGTTCAGAAATGAAGTAGAGAAACAACTTGGCAAAAGTATTAAAATACTTCGATCCGATCGGGGTGGTGAATACTTAAGTCAAGAGTTTCAAGATTATCTTAGGGACAATGGGATACTGTCCCAATGGACTCCGCCATATACACCACAGCATAATGGTGTATCTGAGAGGCGCAACCGAACCTTGATGGACATGGTTAGGTCTATGATGAATCATCCAACTCTTCCAAAATCCTTTTGGGGCTATGCACTTAAGACAGCTGTTTACTTGCTAAACAAAGTCCCGACCAAGGTAGTCTCTACTACTCCATATGAGATTTGGAATAGTAAGAAACCTCACTTAACTCACCTTAAGACATGGGGTTGTCCTGCTTATGTGAAGCGGGTTGTATCAGACAAATTGGATGCTAAGTCTGATAAATTTCTATTTATTGGATACCCTAAGGAAACGAAAGGTTACCAATTCTATCATCCCTCGGAACAAAAGGTGTTTGTTTCAAGGCATGCTGTATTTCTAGAAAAAGAATTTCTTTTACAAGAAAACAGTGGGAGTGGCATTGAACTTGATGAAGTTCAAGAAACTCCAATAGACATTACAGAGACACCGAGTCTAGGCCCACAACCGATAATTCATAATGATGAGCTATCAGTTGAACCTATAACTACACCACCTCTTCGTAGGTCTGATAGGACACGCAACATTCCAGAGAGATACGGATTTCTCGTAAGTGAATTGAACGACGTGTTGCTCATTGGCGATGACGAACCTATCAGTTATGAAGATGTTCTGAAAAGTTCAGAAAGGGACAAATGACTTGAAGCCATGAAGTCGGAAATGGATTCCATGTACGAAAATCAAGTATGGGACTTGGTTAACCCACCTGAAGGGATTAAACCCATAGGGTGCAAGTGGGTTTTCAAGATGAAAACCGACATGGAAGGTAATGTAGTTACCTTTAAGGCTAGATTAGTGGCAAAAGGATATCGTCAAAAACAAGGAATTGATTATGACGAAACCTATTCGCCAGTAGCTATGCTTAAATCCATTCGGATGCTCCTAGCCATAGCAGCTCATTATGATTATGAGATATGGAAAATGGATGTGAAAACAGCTTTCCTTAATGGAAACCTATTTGAGGATGTATACATGATACAACCTGAAGGTTTCACATCGGTTGATAAAACCAAGGTATGCAAGCTTCGACGATCCATATATGGACTAAAGCAAGCATCTAGGAGCTGGAATATCCGTTTTGATGAGACAATCAAAGAGTTTGATTTCTCACAAAATCCTGACGAACCTTGTGTGTACAAGAAGGTTAGAGGGAGTGCAGTCGTATTCCTAGTATTATATGTCGATGACATCTTACTTATAGGAAACGATATATCAGTCTTACAGACAGTAAAAATTTGGTTGTCCAAAACTTTCTCCATGAAAGACCTGGGAGAAGCAACCTACATCCTTGGGATTAGAATCTATAGAGATAGATCAAAACGGTTGCTTGGTCTTTCGCAGTCTACATATATAGACCGAGTGCTAAAAAGGTTTAGCATGTCGGAATCCAAGAAAGGTTACCTTCCCATCAGGCATGGGATCAACCTTTCAAAGTCTATGTGTCTGCGCACAGAAGACGAGAGGATTTGCATGAATAAGATTCCCTATGCATCCGCGATAGGATCTATCATGTATGCTATGTTATGTACTAGGCCCGATGTATCGTATGCTTTGAGCGTCACAAGCAGATACCAGTCGGATCCAGGAATGGATCATTGGGTGGCTGTTAAGACAATCCTTAAGTACTTAAGAAGAACTAAGGATGTATTTCTAATATATGGAGAAGGAGATTTGATAATACGTGGGTATACAGATGCCAGTTTCCAGACAGATAAGGATGACTCCAAATCTCAGTCTGGATACGTATTTACTTTGAATGGAGGCGCAGTAAGTTGGAAAAGTTCCAAACAAGACACCGTAGCGGATTCTACCACGGAAGCGGAATATATCGCAGCTTCGGAAGCAGCAAAGGAAGCAGTTTGGATCAAGAAGTTTGTCTCAGAACTTGGTGTGGTTCCAACCATTGATGAAGCAGTGCCGGTTTACTGCGACAACAATAGAGCTATTGCACAAGCGAAGGAACCAAGGTCTCATCAGCGATCCAAACACGTGCTTCGACGCTATCATCTGATCAGAGAGATTATAAGTAGGAATGACATACAAATTGAGAGAGTTCCCACTGAAAGGAATATAGCGGATCCTTTAACTAAGGCCTTGCCTCAAAGCAAGTTTGAGGGACATGTTATAGCCTATGGTATTGGTACCGTAGCGATTGGCATTAGGCCAAGTGGGAGTTTGTTAGTGATATGAGAGAAGTGTCTTAAGGCAATCGCCTTATGATGTAAACATTTATATTAATAAATGATAATTCACTATTTGAGTATACATGTTTTGTGTATTTGATTGGGATCTTAAACTCATCTACTGAATGTCCGCAATACAACTCACAGCATAAGAGAATTTGTGATGGGATCACAACTAGTGATTATCTCTAAATGTGCAATTGTGAAGTATTGAAATTATCCCTAGTCGATGAATTGATAAAAACGGACACTATCAATTCTGTTAAGACTAGCATGGGTTATTCTCTAATCAGCTGATTCTCACTGCTGGTGACATTGGGATGTCCGGAGATAAACATGGATGCTAGTTAAGGGAACTAGTTCATTGGAGTGACTAGCTGTAAGACTTCATATGGTTATCTATAATGATATGTCAATGAAGTTCTTACTGCAGCTTAAGTGCGATGTTCCTTTGACTTGCGGTGTTCAAGTCATCTTGGTCATGGAGACTTATACTTTAACATCTTAAGCAAGCATCTCCAAGGAGGTGTGGACCCAGGATGATTGGGTATAAGCCGAGGTGCCCGAAGATGTTTGAACAGCCTACAAAGGATTCACCACTCCTTGCGAGGAGATGTATACCCAGGCCTATCGTCGGATTGTTACTCAGAAACCTCTGGCCAGAGTATATCATGTTTAGAGTGAGAGTCTCTAAAATACATGAGAGTAATTAGAAATCCAAAGGACGAGAAAGACACTACTTGGGCTAGGTGTGACGTAGTTAGCCTAGTGGGGACTGACACCATAGACCGTGTCCTGAACCAAGTGGGTATAAGGTGGTGAAAGGAATGAGGCACGATTCATTAGAGCTGCTGAAGGGTTTCAGAATAATTTCTTCTGAGGTCAAACCGTTGATCTTTCGATTAATTGGGGATCATGATATACTACTAGGTGCCACTCATGATCGTTCTATAATTAGTTAATTATAGACGGCCAACATAAATCGAAAGCCTATTTAGTCACACGCACTACGAGTAATCCGAGGGATTTAAAACGAGTTGAAAATTGGATTTTCCGATCAAGAGAAATAAGTCGAATCTGAGTTAGTCAGAGACGCAATGGAAGCTAAAAATGGCTAAGTCTTTTGAAGGCTTTTTGGGCGAATTAAATGAATTTAATTCGCGGCGGTTCGGGTTGGTTTGGCCGGCCAAAGAGGGTGCCAAAACCCCCTTTGATGGCCGGCCACAATAAGAGGAGAAAACCAATTAATTTTGGTTTAATTAATAAAATAAATCTAGTGCGATTTATTTTATAAATTATGGATAAATAAATTTGTATAAAGAAATTTATATAAATAAAATTTATAGAAATTTATTCTTTTATGGAAGATTAAAATAATCCATGAATTGGTTTATTTTAATTTTATAAAATCAATTATAAATTGATTTTTTCATAATAAGAAAGTTTATAAATTTCTTATAAAAATTTATTCCATAATTTAAAGAGAAGAAGAATTAGTTTTATTATAAATTAGTTTATAATAAAGACTCGGTTTAAACGGAATAATTAATAAGAAAATTTATAAGATAAATTTCTTATAACTAATTCCGTTAATTCCGTTAATTCGGTTTAGAGGGAGACTTAGCAAAGGAGTTGCTACTATATAAAGGAACCAAAGGCTAGCCCTTAATTCCAATCAAGAGATTAATTATTCTCTCCCTCTCTCTCTTAATCTCTCTTCTCCTCTCCCTCTCCCTCTCTTGCCTAGGGCCGGCGCCCAACCTTGTGGTTTAGGGCCGGCGCACCCAACCTACATCCAAGGTGAAGTTGGCGTGAGCTATCAAGAAGAAGGAGAACCCGAACACGAAGAAGAAGAAGCGGATAGCGACTCCTCTCTTTTCGGAATTCGATTCTGTTACTTCGTTGGTTAGTTTTCCATTATTTTCTCTTATTCTTCTAGTTGTGCCTTCCGAGAATCTAGTAGTTCTCGTCGGCACAAAACTCGTGACTTTGCGAAGTCATCCCGAAGAGAACTCGGCGTGGACGCGAATAGAGGCGGAGCTTCCAAGGGACGCTACGGTTGGATCTCGTCCCTTACTTCGAGTTACGAGAGGTATAATGTAAATTAGTTTACTTTTCCGCAAAGTTTTATTTTATGATTATGTCAACACACCATAAGGTTGCATGCTAGATACGAAGTTAAAATAATTTAGAAAATTATTTTATGCAAATTCTTCCGCTGCACGTAAAAATTTAAAATTTTACGAACTCGTATTCTTGTCGACATGCACCCGGTCCCAACACTTTGGTGATCGACGCTTCAACAACTACCAAGTTGCGTCCAATTTGGGAAAACCATATCCGAATGTGACTCAAACTAAATTGACTTGAGGTCTTACTTTGGGGCTGATTTGGTTGGAGATTGGTTTGATATGACTGAGACTCGGTCTAAAACTAATTTGATCCCGATCTGAATCGACCTGAGCTCGGTCAATCATGACCCGGGTTGATTTGATTTGAACCTAGCTAGACTTTGACTTATTGTCCATATCCGTTTGATTTTGAACATGACTATATAATGTGGTAAAACACAGTTACCACTTGATTTTGTAAACCAATTCAAATTTACATTAAATAAATAATTAATTATATGCATATGGATTATGCTTAAAAGTTAAATAATGTGTTTATTTATAAGAGATTATGACTATTAAAAACATCATAGCGGAACTCAATATGGAAAAGAAACTATATAGAAATAATTACAAAATGTAACTTCTCAAGATACAATATCCTCTTGAAGAACAAGAAGTTTTAGAAGTTATAAATCAGTTTATGAAAGAAGCTATTAATGGTTATATCATACAACATAATCGTGATCTTGACGCCTATAAGTTATGTTGGGATCTCCCGGCGACATAAACACAAAATGCAGTAGAAATAAGATCCCTCGAGCGATCCATGCGAAAGAAAACTCGTACAAAAGTTCATCTATCTAATAGATCTATTTAAAGTGTATACCTTTGGAGCGTGCCCTTACATTTATCCCGCTCGTCCAAGTGCTACCGGATCTCTTGCACGTTCAAGTGTTCGTGCCTCTATGCGTATCCACACGGACACAATCTCTCAACTTCGGGAAGAACTACCTTAGTTGTGCTAGCAACTTGAGGTAGTTCACAAGACCACCAAGAACCCCAAAAGGGTTTCGGCCAAGAGGGAGAAGAGGAAGAAGAGAGGAAGGAAAGAAGGGAAAACTCTCATTATTCAAAATGACTAGACCCTCTTTTATACTCATCCCATGAATATGAAGAGACTTTTGTCTCTTTGGCTTCCCTTCATTAAAGCCAATAAAAAGCACATCTTCTCATGTGACTCTTCATCTTCTTTTCATTCAATGAAGAGAGACTTTTCTCTTTCCTTCATTAAACACTTTAATGAATTTCTCTCACAATTCCGACCAGGGTCTCTCGGGCTCCCGACCAAGTCTCTCGAGCAAGTCCCCGAGCTCCCGACCGAGTCCCCGAGCTCCCGACGAAGTCCACGAGCTCCCGACCAAGTCCCCGAGCTCCCGACCAAGTCTGCCGAGCTAGTCTCTCGAGCTCCCGACTAAGTCTGTCGAGCTCCCGACCTAGTCTCCCGAGTTCCCAACTCGAGCTCCCAATCAGATCTCCCGAAGCATCGTGTCCTTAGTGTGTGACCCAATAGGTTCTTGTAATGTTGGCAATGCGCCTAAACTGCTTTAGACACATAAGCAATGAGCGGCATCTAACAATGCATCATTGCTACCCAAGTAACAAGAAAGTCGAGATCCGACTTAACCTCCATGATTATGATAATATATGACCTTGTCCTTCTATCCTTGATATCTAGATTGACCAATGAGACATAGACTGTGTCATCCTCGATAATATATGTGTTTCTTGATCCCCAAGTAGACTCACTCAAACAAATGAGCTTAATATCTCATATTGACTCATTTGAGCATGACCATATGTTTTAGTAGTCCTACTCGATCAAGAGGCCCATAGATATCACTCCCGTCATATGGGAGGGATAGATCCCATCTACATCACTCACATCCCTCAGCATAATTCATTACATACCCAGTGATCGCCTTTATAGTCCACCCTGTTACGGGTGACGTTTGACGATACCAAAGTACATAACTCCTTATGTAGGGAACCGTAGTGACTTCAGGTCTAAGAACTATTCATACTAATAGTCATATGAGAAAGTTTATGACACTCATATGACAATCTATGAAACTTTCTCATGGCGTGTCAATTCAGTACACATTCTCTAATGTATACCCATGTGTCAACTTGATATCACATATCCATGACTTGTGAGCTCAAGTCATCAATTGACCTACATGCTAGTCTCCATGCATTAATATTGTCCTTGAATATTAATGCTTGACTAGGAATGGTTTAGTGTAATGTTATCTACATTATCTTACTATCGATTCAACCAATCGATATAATGTAGATGAGAACCAACTACTCAAGGATATTATTATACTTAGTTATTTGGCACAAGTATAAAGTAAGTATAATAACCAAACATGTCTTTATTAATGATAGAATATGATACAAAAAGTCCCTAGTCAATCATCATATAATTAGCTCTAAGGCTCCTACTAACAAGTTATGGAAGAAAAAAGTCTCTACTGCTAAAGATATATTGATTAGTTCAATGGTAGATGTCTGTTACAGTCAATCCCCAAGTATTGTGAGGAGAAGGAAATTACAGACCGCCCTCAAGCATTGTGAAGAGAGATAAATTACAGGTGGTTACTAGCCCGAGCAGTGACCAGTGCATGGGAGAGGGTAGAAACCTAACTACTAGTCAAGATTTGATCTCAGATCTCACGGTAACAACACCTTAGACACTAGCCAACTGTCTATCCCGAGAGAACATAATAAGAGATGTTTATATAGTGGCACAAGATGTATGTTGGGTGCCTCCCATGCACGCCTAGCGTCCACGATTGAGAGTGTGCTCCATGTAGTAGTGGCGGGACCCACGTGGGCCGCCCCTTAAGTCATTGGTGACAAAAGACAATTCGCTCGCAGCACCCTCGCCAATCCATCCTAGGGTTAACACGGAGGAGGTAGATCATGGAGGTTACTAGCCCGGACAGTGACTAGCATATAAGGGAAGACATGCACTTAGTTTCGTTAAGATTCGACTCTGGCCCAAATTTCATGATGACAACACCTCATACGCTAGTTATCAATTCATTATGTGCCACCCCCTTAAGTAACTGGGCACATATGACAGACATCTAACATAATACTATTGTTATATAATAGTTACATGAGTTTAATTTATATAAAATATATGTGTTAACTTAAATGATTACACTGTTCTGGTATGATTAGACTTGTATCACTTTGAGTCTTTTTCACAACCATGACGTTTCAACTAAATTGCGACACTTATATAATTGAACTTTTCAATCCACTGTAGTCTTAATATAATTGAACTTTTCAATCCACTATAGTCTAATATTGCAACCACTTTATTTAAATTTTGGCACCCATCTATTGTGAAAATAATAATAATAATAATAATAATTAATGCAATTTTAGTCACATGATAATTACTATAATCAAATTTGGGACCATATGTGGATATTTGAATCATAAATATTTGAAAAACTACTTGAGCACGTTGCATCCAGCTGAGGAAAAATAAATAAATAAATAAGCATGATAAACAAATATTATTGAAACATCTTCTAGAATTTTTCAATTAACAAGCATGTCTTTTGGGGATGAAAATGATACAACTAAACTTTTTTTTATTATAATATAGATTTAAATACTTGACCTTTAGTCAGAATAAGTGACATTTTCTTTAAAAACTAAAAACGTGCGTGGTTTAAATGCACGAATTGGGAAGCAGAGAAAGTGAAGACTTTTTCAGTGTCTCATAGCGGACTGTTTCTTTAGTCAACTTCGCCGCCCTTTCTCAACTCACTCAGATATCCTCAACCTGCAAACTATTATAAATGTCAACTACCCGCAAGCAGTTGCTCGAAGAAGACCACCCGCAGAACAACTTCCTTCTGATCGATTTCCAATTCCCTCGAGTAATTAGCCATGCTTCCGTACAACAATCAAAGTGCCCATCGGAGCGGTGGCCGATTGCCGGCGGCACCTCCGGCGAAGGTCAAAGTCATCATAACAACGTTCGTGGAAGTGGACACCTGCCAGTTCAAATCCGTGGTGCAATGCCTCACGGGGAAGGAGTCAGTCGTCGCGGAGGGTCCGGTAATCTGGACTGGCAATTATATTGGCCATGAGGTGCACGCCGCCGGAGAGAGAAAGAAGCGGCAGGAGGTACCGGGATCCGGTGGTCCTTCGGTAGCTAAGGAGGAGGAGGGAGAGGTAGAGATAATGCCGGCGGCGGCGCTGGATGAGTTGCTGGAGTGGTTGAGAGATTAATTGAGTTAATAGTTACTGTAAATATACTAAATAATTACAGTAGTTATTGTCGAAGAAATGATTCAAAATGAATAGACGGGTTAGTGGTTGATGAGGTGAGTTTAGTGGTAATAGTGGTTAATAGAAAAATATCCATGATCAATGTATTTACAAACGATTAATAAGGTGTTTTCAACTTTAGACGATCGGCCAGACTGTATAGAAGTTTTCCATCAGCCATCAGAATAAATCGAAAAATATTCATGGCAGACGGCCTAGAAGCCGAGCATTCTAGGGGTCACACCCTATTTGAAAGAAAAAATTTCTGCAAAACACATTAGTTGAGTTAGTGGGGTGGACCATGGAGTTAGTGGTTGTTTTCCTTAGTTATGTAAGTTTTAGCTGATAAATAAGCTACTCATTTTATTGTATAAATGTGATGGAGTGAAAGATTAGTTTGTTATCCACGTATTTTCTTTTGTCCTATTCTTCTCCTCTTCTCTTTGTCTAACAGTAGTATCAGAGCATCGGGTTTGAAGTGTCCTAGTTTACTTGCAATGACAATCAACAAAGTTTCTCAACCTCTTATCTCCAATTTCAAATTAAATGAGAGTGCTACGAATTTTGGAGTATCAAAATGAAGACTCTATTTAGATCTCAAGATCTTTAGGATCTAGCAAAAGAACAGCTTTAACGATGAGGATATTGATGAAGGTAGATTAAAGGAGAACAAAATGAAATATTAAAAAGCACTATTCATCCTTCAACTACATGAGACGTTTTCTTAAGAATTGCAACTGTCTTATTTTCCAAAAATGCATGAGAAATATTATGTACAGAAAGAATTCCAAGGCTCTTATAGAGTGATAATAGTGAAACTCCAAACCCTCAAAAGTGAGTTTGCGGCCTTGCTTATGAAGGGTAATGAAATTTTATAAGACTTTTTATCTAGAATAATTTCGATTGTCAGTCAAATGAAATCTTATAGAGAAAAGATCACTGATACAATCATTATTTTGAAAGTTTTGCGATGTTTGACTCCTAAATATGATTATATAATAACTGCGATCGAGAAGTCTAAAGATCTTTTAGTTTTCTCTTTTGATGAACTAATGGGTTCTTTGCAAGCTCATGAGGCAAGGCGAAATAGATCCGCTGAGAATAATGAAGAAAAGTCATTTCAAGTAGACCTGTTAGACGGGCCAATCCATGGCGGGGTAGATCGACTCGTAGCGGGTCGGCCATTTGGTGGGGTGGGGCAGGTCGTCCAGTCATCTTGGTGAGTTGGGAAATCCTCAACCCAACTCAATCCAAGGCGGGTCATGGGTTAGGCCTGGCCAACCCGCGGGCCCATCAAAAATTAAAAAAATTAAAAAAAAATCATATCTTCAACATTTTAGGATTTATCAATTAAATATATCTAGAAACATATATTTTTAATGTAAATAGATACAAATGAGTACTCATGTTCGATGAAAAAGTATTATTTTTATTTTAAAATTATAACAAAGAAAAATAATAAATTGGAATAAAACTTAATAATTAATATGTGTTTCTCAACCCGCGGGCCAACCCGAGACCATCGCAAGCCGACCCATGCGGGTCGTGGTCCTAGGCGGGTTGGCCTGCGGTGGACTTGGGTTGATAAAATTTCAACCCAACCCACTTAAATTGTTTGGCAGGGCGGGCCAAACCAATGGGCCTAACCCAAATTTTCAAGCTTCTCAAGTGAATGGGGAGATAGAAAAAAAAGGAAGACTTCGCTAGTCAAGGTCGTTGAAGAGAAGGTTTTCATGGTAGAGGACATGACAGAGGAAGAAGTCATTTTAATGGACAAGAGAAGCAATTCAACCGGGATCAAAAATGGAATAAAAAATTCTATTCAATGTTATTGTTGCAAAAACTTTGGACATATAAAGACAAATTGCATAAATGGTTCACAAACAAATTATGTGAAAGAAGAAAATAAGGAATGTAAGTTATTTATGGTTCATTCTCATTCTAACGAAATTTAAAACGATATTTGATTTTTGGATAGTGGACGTTCGAATCACATGACTGGCAATAAGTCATTATTTAAAGTGTTTGATAAGTCACAGAAGATACTAATAAGACTTGGAGATAATAAGCAGATACAACTCGAAAGCAAATATACTATTGTCGTGGAGACTAGCGATGGTAAAGTTAAATTACTTTACAATATTTATTTTGTTCCTAGTTTGACACACAGTTTGTTAAGTGTTAGACAATTAATGATAGGTGGCTATGCAATTTTATTTGATAATGGAGCTTGTATTATTTCTGACAAAGATTCTAGAAAGTTTATTGTTAGCATGCAAATGACAAAAAATAAGATATTTCCGCTGAAGATATCTAATGTGAGAAATCAAGCTCTTATTGCTAGTGAAGATAATGAACCAATGATGTGACACTTGAGATATGGACAGGTCAACATCAAAGGAATGCAACTTTTAAATCAAAAAAGTATGATTTTGAATTATTCCAAATTAGTTCTCTTGGTTTATGTAAAGAATGTGTATTCGGAAAACAAACTAGAAAGCTTTTCTAAGTGGACAATCATGGAGAGCATTAGAATGTCTTGAGTTAATTCACACTTATTTATGTGGTCATATGTGAACTACACCATTTGGTGGTAGTAAATATTTTTTAATGTTTACCAGTGATTTTAGTCAAATAAGTTGGATATATTTTCTAGCAGATAAGTCAGAGACTTTTAAAAATTTTAGAAAATTCAAGGTGTTTATGGAAAATCAGAAGGGTGTCTTGATAAAGACTTTTCATACAGATCGAGGTGATGAGTTCTTAACTAAAGAATTTAATAAATTTTGTGAAAAACAAACATAGGGAATTGACATCACCTTATACGCTGAAGTAAAATAGTGTAGCCAAATGAAAAAATCGAACGATTGTAGCTAGAAGTTTGCTAAATATTAAAGGAATTCCAAATCTATTTTGGGATGAAGCAGTGACAACATTACTTTGCCTACTGAATATTTCTCCAACAAGGGCGGTCTTGAATCAAATACCATATGAAGCACGACGAGATAGAAAACCATCGATAAACCACTTTCGAATTTTTGGTTGTATTACATATGCTTTGATGAATTCTCAACTTCGTCATAAACATGAGAAGAAATTTGAAAAATGCATCTTTGTTAGATATTGCAATCAATCCAAAGCATATCGATTTTATAATCCTCTTAATGGTAAATTGATTATAAGTAGAGATGTAGATTTTGATCAAAATTCGAGTTGGAATTGGAATCCACAAGTTAAAGAGGCTCAAGTTCTTATCTCAGTGGATAATAGAACTCTAACAACTAAAGGTATTGAAACATCTCTTTTGGTATCACTAGCTTTCTCACCATCAGATAAAAGTAGCAGCTCATTCTCTTTACAAGAATCTTCAGATGAAACACCTTTGGCAAAGGTAAGATTCCTGATAGAAATTTATGAATTGGATTAATTTGCTCTCTTTGTTATAAATCCTACAACTTTTGAAGAAGCGGTAACAAAGGAAGAATGGCGAAATGCAATGAAAAAAGAACTATTGTCAATCCATAAAAATAAAACATAGGAGATGGTGGATCTGTCTAAAGGCAAGAATGTCATGGGCTCAAGTGGGTGTTTAAAACAAAATATTATACTGATGGAACCATTCAAAAATACAAGGCCTGGCTTGTTGCAAAAGGGTATTCGCAACAACAAGGTATTAATTTCGAAGAAACTTTTTCTCCGGTTGCTAGATTTGAAATTGTTAGAATTATCCTAGCATTAGTTGTATAATTACATTGGCATGTTTATCAATTTGATGTAAAATCTACATTTCTGAATGATGACTTACTAGAAGAAGTTTATGTTGCTCAACTAGAAAACTTTATAATTGAAGACAAAGAGACGAAGGTGTACAAATTGAGAAAGACCCTTATGGGTTAAAACAATCCCCACGTGCATGGTATAGTAAGATTGATGGTTATTTTCGACAGAATGATTTCATGAGAAGCAAAAACGAATTCACTTTTTATGTGACGAAACAAGGTAGACAATATTATCTTATTGTGTGACTTTATGTTGATGATATAATATATATAAGCTCTTCTTATTCTCTACTGGCTGATTTTAAATCCAATATGATGAAGAAATCAATAATGTCAAATATGAGAATGTTGTATTATTTTCTTAGTCTTGAAGTAAAGCAAGAAGTTGATGGGATTTTTATCTCGCAATGAAAATATGCGACAGATTTTCTTAAAAGGTTTAGTTTACTCAATTGCAATCTAGCTATTATGCCCATGAATATAAATGAGAAGTTGCAACTGGAAGATGGTTCAGAGAAAGCTAATGCAAAACTTTCAGAAGTTTGGTTGGAGGTCTAATTTATTTAACTCATACTAGACCATATTGCCCTTTTTGTTGGTGTAATTTCCAGGTTTATGCAATATCCTATGAAGCATCATCTTGGAGCAGCTAAAAGGATTTTACAATATATTGTTGGAACAATGGATTATGGAATTTGGTATACTAGAGTTTTAAAATTTGATATTTGTTGATTCAGTGATAGTGATTGGGTAAATTCAATGGATGATTGAAAGAATGCCTCAGTGAGTATTTTTAATCTTGGATCATGAGCAATTTCATTGAGTGCAAAGAAGCAAATTACTACAGCGTTATCCTCTTCAGAAGAAGCATATGTGGCAACAACTTCAGCAGCATGTCAAGTAATTTGGGTTAAAAGTGTTGGGTTGTAAGGTTTCAAACATAGTCTCACATTGAGAATGTATAGGAAAAATTATGGACTTATAAGGGAAAGATATCTTCATTGGTAGAAGGCCTTTTGGGTAGAGCCCAAGAGTAAAATCATAAGAGTTTAGGCTTAAAGTGGACAATATTATACAATTATGGAGATATCTAAATTTTTTTAGTCCTAACAATTGGTATTAAAGTCCGAACTACTAGAAGGTTTAATCGCCGACTATGCACAATAACTATGGTTTAATCGAGCAGACCAAACACCAGGCAGGAAGTCATAGTTGTGGCTAGACAAGGAAGTCCTAGGAGGTCGGGTGGACCGAGAGGCAGGAATACCTGATAGGTCGAGGATTGGGCGTTTAACGGATAGACTTTCTACTTGAGGGGGAGGGGGATTGTTGGGGTTGCAAGGTTGCAAATATAATTCCACATTGAAAACACATGAAAAAAATTATGGACTTATAAGGGAAAAATATTTCCATTGGTATGAGACCTTTTAGATAGAGTCCAAGAGCAAAACTATGAGGGTTTAGGCTCAAAGTGAACAATATCATACTATTGTGGAGATATCTAAATTAATTTTGGTCCTAACAATAAGGTTACTAAAGATGCAACTACTATTTTCTGTGATAACAAGACGACAATTGCAATAATAAAAATCTAAATTTTCATGTGAGGACTAAACATATGGATATTCGTCTGAATTAGTGCAAATAATGAAATTATGTTGGAGCATTGCAGTACCCATGAATAAAATGTAGATATCTTGATGAAGTCACTTCCAAGAGATAAATTTATTTATTTTGGATCATGTCTTGATGTTTGTAATTTTGAATCAAGAAGGAGTGTTGAAGAAATGATTCAAAATGAATAGTTGAGTTAGTGGTTGATGAGCTGGCAATTAGTGGTAGTAGTAGTTAAAGGATAAATGTTCGTGTTCAATGTATTTACATTCGTTGAGTTAGTGGGGTAGAATATGGAATTAATGAATTACATTAGTTGAGTTAGTGGGGTAGAATATGGAGTTAGTGGTTGTTTTCATTGACTTATATAAGTAACTTATAAATAGATTAAGTATTTTATTAATGTGGAGTGAAAGATTATTTTGTTATCTACATATTCTCTTTTGTCCTATTCTTCTACTCTTCTCTTTTTCTAACCGTTATGGAAATAAAGTGAGATATGATAAGTTGTAATTATAGCACTAAATATTACTTGTGTCTTAAATCTTTGTTAATTAAAATTTATTGTAACGGGTATCAGTAATGCTATTACCTCCTTGCAAATTCAATAGAAGCTATTGCACATTGAATTTGGTTTTCTAGGTCTTAACAATGTTGTTAATTCGTCATAAATTTTTAAATAATATTGATCCGGTCCAAGATTAGGAGATGAGAAGACTTAGCAACGTAATTGTTCCAATCTGAAGTCAGCGTGGAGGAACCGCTGGCGAGTTGGATGACTCATTGACCGTGCGAAGACCCGGGGTCAGTCGAACCAAAGGCTTGGTGAAAACTTGCGTAGAGAAAAATGTCAGGAGACAAGTTGAGGAGAGGTCCTCAACATTGTCACTCTGACGCTCATGTCAGGCACTCGATAGAGAAGAAAGTAATGGAATAGTAGACGAATGTAATGATTTTTTATGAGTGAGAGAGTACATCCATAAGGCCAAGGGATCCCCATTATAGATGGTGTAGTTCATACGTGTGAAGAGAGTTCTATAATGTAACTGTATGGCTTCCTCTGACTCTCTTACCCATTTTGTACTAGACAATTGTCCCCCCTAAGAAAAGGCATGTTGCCTCTCTATGGGCAAGGACAACGGGTTAACCCTGACCGATTTGTCTTATGTGTCGCAAGGGGATTGACATTTTGGCAATAGGTGCAGCGGACTGACAACCCCATGCTGTGGCATCAAGTGACAAGATGGGTTAGAGAGCCCAGAGAACCGTGTGCTTGGTTGACCTCTTTTGGAGGTTGGGTATTCAGTGGGAGATGAGCGGTATAAACCTTATCGGATTCCAATCGATGGTAGTTCATATTTGTTCAAAAGTAAAACCCTATTGGAGTCGGAGCGACCCTTTGAGAACCACTTCATGGATTGATAGGAGTGTTAAATTGTATATATTTTAATTATTTATAGTTTTTAGGGTATTTTAGTCTTTTTCCTTTTTAATTTAGGATTTAGGATTTTTTAACCTATCTATATAAGGTTTTGTATTCCTTCTTTCTAAAACAATGTTGGATTTATCAAGACGGTTTTTTTTTTTCTTTTCTCAATTTCTACAAGGAGAGCCTCTACAACCCCTTAGTGTGTATCGTGGACAACTCGACATCCCTCACCTAGCTCCGACCATACCTCCATAGACCTGCTCTTTCGAGCATCTCATACTTTAGTGATTCCCGACAACGGGGTAGAGTCGGAGGATCTGATCGAGTAGTCAGCTCGACGGAGTTGAGTTGGTAGATTTCGCTCGGAGAATCCAATCGGGCAGTTCACTTGGATTCTTGTGGTACTCATTAGCCCCGGCCTCCTATTGGGTTACCACCTCGAGCCTTGACTATCATATTCTTCCATCTTTGACCTTTGATCGCCACCTCCATCTACCTTGACCTTTGACGCAACATCCTCGGGTCCGACCGATCTAATCATCCACTCGAGAGGCCCCAATCCAACCCCCGTATCAATAATCATGATCAAATACCTTTTATCGGTCGATACAAGCCAGGTTAGTCTTCAATAAACCGACTTTCTTTCGATCAGACTTTCTTCCATTAGAATATCATCCATTTAGATAAGAAAAAAAATATCATATAATTAATATTGTATTTAAATATAAAAAAATGAGACTTATCGAAACTATATTTAAATTTGTTGAGTTAACAAATATGTTTTGAAAGCTATGGATGAATGAACCCAAATAATTACTAAAAAATGATTTCCTCAAGATAATAGTGAAAATGATATCAAAAACATTAAGGGGCGGGTTTAGAAGTTGGGAATGGGAATGAAATCTATTTCATTCCCATTTATGATGCTTGGTATACGGGAATCAGAATCAAAATAAGGATATAATATCCTTGATTTCATAACCCACCCCCCACTAGGTTATCACCAAACCGATAAACCCCTCAATCAAATCCATTACCATTCTCATTACCAAATATATACCAAGCGCCCCCTAAATTATCGTACAAATCACTTATAGCTATCCATATTTATAGAGAAAATAGGAGAACTAAAATTCAAAGAAATATCAACTTTTATAGTCATTACTTTAAGGGTGTATTTGGTTCAAGTTATCATATATAATCTTAGTTATATGATTACCAAGTAATCACATAACCAAGATAATGAGGAATGAAATATAATCTGAAGTTGTTTGGTTCAATTTAGATAATCATATAAAATCTTATTTGTTTAGAGATAATAGTTTATAACATAATATAATATTTTACCGTATTACCATTAAGAATTTGTTTAGATAATTTTATTAAATTTTAAATTGAATTTATTTAATTTATTAAAATTTTAATTAAAATATTAAATTAAAAAAATATTCGTCGGCGACATCGACGTCGACATCGATGTCGACCGTCGATGTCCACGTAGACAGTCGATGTCCAACACCGACGGCCGACTATCAACGTCGGCGGCCGGCGATCAGCGGCCGCTGACCGGCTGTCGACCCCGGTCGGCTCGTCGGTCGCAGGCCGCCGCCGCCGGTCGTCGATCGCCGGTTGCCGGCCGTCGTTGCCGGTGCGCCGGCGGTGATCGTCGATCGCCGGTCATCGGCCGTCGTTGCCGGTCATAGGCCGCGAATAATGCTTCCGGAATTTAATAAATTGTAATGGTTATTTTTGTCTTAAATGTAAATATTGGAGGATAATTTAAAAATGATAAGTTTCATGACCCCAGAATCAAGAAAAACCTTACTTTCCTAAGGTTTTCCGATTTCGGATTGCATGTCCTTTTTGCTGACGTGTCGAATATCGATTATTATTTGAGAATCACTGATTATGTAAACCAAATAAGATTTTAGTTGATAAATTTGGATGGATAATTAAGATTATCAAGGATAATCCTCAACTAAATGTACTTAAGAGGTATTGAAGAGACCACCAGAGCTGATGGAGAGAACACAATTGATTAATCAATAAGAGATTAATTACCATGTATATAATATTTGATGCTACAACTGCATTTATAGTTATTATAACTTTTGTCATTGTATTATGTTTATGAAATCAATTATGATTTATATATATTCATATTGTTATTTTTGCTGACCTTAATGGGCTATGGGACGTGATCCTTCAAAGACGGAGGTTCATTTTTAAGTTAACATGAGTTATCCAACTTATATCTATTAATTCTGAAATGATTAAATTAATTTTATAAAAAAAATTATGATTATTAAAATAAACCTAAAAATATTTACAATGAATGATCCATTAGCCTAGCATATTTGGGTTAATCATCCATTAAAAAACATTTATTTGTTAATTAATTGAAAGACTCAATTCTAAATGCTTAAAAAATTAAAGACGTCTTACTTCTAAAGCATTACCTGACTCCCTGAGATAAAGACCAAGGATCATTCATTTATATGTTGGTTGATTATCATTTTTGACTTGTATTACTGCTATTGATGATTTGAAAAGTAGGAATTATCATAAACTTACAATAATCATCATCAAACGGCCCACTGGCCGACATAATTGATAATTATATAGATAATGTAAAATATTTTATTAGATGTCTAATTTCTTCTATGCAAAAAACTCCTATTTTAAATAAAAAAAACCTCTCATAATGTACCTAGTTACCAGATAAATATTTTCATCTTTTACTATTATAATAATAATAATAATAATAATAATAATAATAATAAAACTCATTAACTAACTGAGATAATATCATTATTCCTCTATCAAAGACCTACGGGGTTATAATATAACAGTAAGGTGACTAATCATTATCCGAGACATTCACAGTTTGATCCCCAACTACGACATAATTACAAGAATTTTTCCTTCAAATGGAGCGCGAACCCTGAGATGCTAGGCTTCTAGACCACCCACCGTGAACATTTCTCGATTTATCTTAGTGACTGATAGAAAATTTTCGTAAAATCGAACCTATCGCCCGAGATTGAAAAAAATCTCATTAATCATTATTCCTCTATCAAAGGCTTTCAGAATAATATAATTACTTTTGACTTTCAGGATAATATAATTACTTAAACAAATAAAACATTTACAAAATTTCAAATTCAATCTCAAAAATAGGACCTACATAATCAAGGCAACTTGGCCCAGGTTATGATATGATTAGTCACTATTTTATGTATTCATATTTTTCGGTTTATCCTGATGATCGATAAAATTTTTTTATGAAAACGAATCGATCATCCCAAATTCGCCCGCTATCTAATCCAACATAAGTCAGGCAACTTGACATGCACTGTGCAATCGGGTAAACAGTCCCTGCGATTTGGTCAGGTGTGACAACACTTAAATAAGGAAGAGATAAAGGAGAACACTCGATAGCAACAACTTAGATGAGAAGAAACAAAATAAAATAGTAGAAAATTAATGTAATGCTTATTGCAAATGAAAAACTTGATTACAAGCATAGGCTATACATGTCTTTATATAGTAGTAGGAAAAACTAATCCAATCTTAAAATTATGCATCTGAATTAACCTTAGCCATTCATTTATTCAAAGTGTCACGCCCCGAGGAGCCGCTCGTCCGATACTGACCGGACAGCTACTCCCTCGTCCCGGCGGACAATTCAGATGACCAGATCCCCCACGACTATCTCAGTCGGCCTGTACCGCAGCCTATAGGGCTGGAACAAGCGACCGTATAATGAGCAAAACGGGAAAACGACGATAAAGCTGCGTACCGGTACGACTTACGACAAATGCAAAGCATAAGGCCTCCATGGCTCACAAAAGTACAACTATACCGCCGTATAAAATGACAAAATCAAACATGAATATAGCAGCGGAAAAGTAAAGTAAAAGAAACAGAAAACGGGTACCAACATGTACCACCAACAAGGTAAAAGAGACATCCCGGAATCATCTCGAAGAAATACGCGAACTGGGACAGGCTGCCGGGCACTCCAGTCAATCATCCTGAAATAAAAACAGGGAGCTAACGGGGTGAGTCCTAAGAACTCAGCGAATACAGACTGATATGCACAGGAAGAAAATAATAGCAGTAAGTCACCGTCTATCTATCTATCATAATACTGAAAATAACTGCAGTAAACAGAAGTGCAAAACTGAACCATAAGCTGTAAAGGCACTACATACCTACCTGCGTCGATCTAAAACATAGTAGTATGCATGTCAACCAAGTGCAACAATCACAATCATATGCATCAATGCACAGTATGCTCATGATGCAGCATGGGTCACCCTGACGCCTCGGTCAATAATGCACACGCGGGACCATATAGGTAGGGCTCTGACCTGGTCTTCCCTGCACGAACAGACGGTCAATAATGCACACGCGGGACCGAATGGGTAGGGTCGGAGACCATGAACGTACCCCGCCATCGGGTGGAGTAACGTCCTACACGCCCCTCACTATCATCGGATAGGTAGGGGACCTGCTGCAGCGCCGGGTACCGCCAACGGGGCTGCACGACAGGTCATGTGGCAGGTCTGACGACCCATCTCAACCACTAGGGGAGTCAAAGGTCGCCTACATATGCCCCTACACGAGTAGCAAGTACGACGGCCCATCTCAACCTCCAGGGAGTCAAAGGTCGTCCCCTATGCTACGTGCAACAATGGTGCATGTCACTATCCCATGCATCATCCATTATCTATCCCTGCTGTCGTCTACATGATATGCAGTAGTCCAGATAGTCGGTATGCACCAATACCTAAATCCTAGCGTAAGGTATAAGGTAAACTGTGCATCATCAATCCATACAAAAACAGTAAGCAGTAAAGCTAATAGGTACAGCTACCGAAGCAAGAATACAGAGATAAAGATATCAGATATCCCTACTGCTAACTATATCTAGCTATGCATAAACAGAGGTACCCGCCTCAATATGGAGAAGTCCAGGCGTCGAGAACCCCCCCCCCCCCCCCGTCCAAAATAATAGTCGCGACGAAGATAACCGCGACACTCAATATCCTGCATCAAATACACAATCACTTAGCCAAATATAACTTCTAATTTAATTAGGATTAATTCTAATCAATTAATCCTAATTAAACACCCATTTGATTAATTAGGATTAATTATGATTAATTCATCAATTAACCCTAACTTCTTAGCCAACACATTAATTAGGGTTAATTATGATTAATTAATCCCCAACTAATTCCCTTAATTCCAATCAACCATCACCCTAGATTCATATCCAGATCAGATATTCGAACACCTAAATTCCAAATCGATTGCAACAATCCCAAATCAATCAAGGTTCAACTTAGGTCTAACCTAAACCAAACCTAATAAACCAAGTCTCAATTAATCCTAACTCATCACCCTCTTCAACACTTCACCACACGGCAACCCCCACCCAAATTCCAAATGCAAAACAGGGCAAGAACCGAATTAAATTCATCCAACATCACACAGAATCATTTCACCCAACTCACACAGATCAATTCATCATAGCCCAATCCAAAAACTAACCTATTCCTTCTCTAATCTCTCGACCAGAACAAGAATGGCACGAATCATAATCTTACTCTCATATCAGCATACAACAAGAACCAAACGGAAACCTAATTTAAGCAACCACCCCTTTGCTCCTTACCTCAGATGTTAATGGCGTCCTTGGCTCCAAATTCGGCAATCCCAGTAGCCGATCAAATGAAATCAAGACCCAGCCACCACCTGGAACCAAACATCAACCCTCAGCTCTTCATCCAATCGAATCAACTACCCTCACCAAATCAGATACGCGATCAAGGTAAGGGACTCACCAGTAATCGAGAGGGATAAAGAAGATCGGCAAGGTCTCGCTCCGACGAGGTCAGAAAAGGAGCAGACTCGTCGCTCCGTGACCTTGATCGATCGCCCACCGTAAGGCTCGACGAAGACCGAAGCCGGAGGAAGAAGATCACGAGTTGAAACCCATGAGATCGAAGAAGAAGAGGAAGTCGATGCGCTGAGATTGCTTGGCTGCGACTTAGGGCTTGCGATGAAGAGAATGAAGTGGTTCGGTCTCTCTCTGCTGGCTGCGGTGGAAGGCGAAGAGGAGAGGTGGGATCGAAGAGGCTTTGCTGCGGCTAGGTCACGCCGGATGGGGAAAAACGAAATGTTTATAAGGGGTGGCTCTTTTGCAGAAAAATCCCTTCAACTTTTCGATATCCCAACCATGCCCTTAATTTCGAAAGTTTTTTTTTCTAGCCCCCCTAAACCTTCAGTATTTTAACACAAAGCATATCCATTAAAATATGGATATATTTTATTTTAATTTGACTTGATTTAAATAATACAACATAGCCTCCCTTAAACCAAGTCACAAATGTTAGTCATCCCAATTGCCTTCTTCAACTTAAGAAAAGTCTCCGTCTTCATAGATTTTGTAAAGATATCTGCAATTTGACATTCACTAGGGCAATACTCGATATTGATTTGTTTTTCTGCAACCCATTCTCTGATTTTATGGTACTTGATATCTATATGCTTGCTGCGACCATGAAAAACTGGATTCTTAGATAATGCAATTGTTGACTTGTTATCATAGAAAATTATCGTAGGGTCTTCTTGTCTGTGTTGTAGAAAATCTAGAATTTTTCTTAGCCAAATTGCTTGCGTAACACAATTTGTTGCCGCTATATATTCTACTTCTGTTGTTGAAAGTGCTACCACTTGTTGTTTTTTAGAAGACCAAGAAAATATAGCTGAACCAGATGAAAAGCATATCCCGATGTACTCTTTCTAGTCTCAACATCTCCGTCCCAATCACTATCTGTATATCCAACAAGTTCCACAGTTTTATTAGTAAAATATAAAATTCCATCATTAATTGTACCTTTGATATATCTGAGAATTCGCTTTGCTGCAGCCCAATGTGACTCCTTTGGTTTCTCCATAAACCTGCTAAGTACTCCAACTCCAAAAGAAATATCTGGTCTCGTAGCAACCAAATATCTTAAGCTTCCAATCAAGCTTTTATATGCTGTAATATTCGTATTTTTGCCAATTTCATCTTTGGACAACTTTATCTTTTCAATCACAGGAGTAGGGACCGATTTGGAGCTCTCCATCCTAAACCTTTTCAAAATGTCAAAAGCATATTTCTTTTGTGAAACAAAAATTCCATCATCTATCTGAATAACTTCAAGTCCGAGAAAATAACTCATTAGGCCCATATCTGTCATTTCAAATTTACTAACCAAAGCCTCTCTGAATTCTGTGATTAACTTTAAGTTATTTCCGGTGAAAATCAAGTCATCAACATCAAGACAGACTATGAGTGTATCACCAGATTCAGTATGTTTAACATACAAAGCATGCTCATAAGGACATCTCAAAAAACCGGTTTCAATAAAGTAAGAGTCAATACAACTATACCATGCTCTCGGTGTTTGCTTTAAACCATATAATGCTTTCTTTAATTTGTAAACCTTATTTTCTTCCCCTTTCTTCACGTATCCTAAAGGTTGTTCAACATATATTTCTTCTTCCAAGAAACCATTCAGAAACGCAGATTTCACATCTATTTGATACAATTTCCAATTATTTTGAGCAGTAAGTGAAATAAGCATGCGTACTGTATCAAGTCTACTTACAGGAGCAAAGACCTCAAAATAATCAATACCTGCTTTTTGCTTATAACCTTTTGCAACCAACCTCGCTTTAAAACGATCAATTTCTCCATTTGACCTATACTTTGTCTTGTACACCCACTTTACTCCTACTGGTTCTTTTCTTGGAGGTAGTTCCGTCAATTCCCAAGTACCATTAGTTTCAATGGCATGAATTTCCTCATCCATTGCCTTCAGCCAATGAGCCTTTTTAGTAGCATCCTCAAAAGATATAGGATCACAATATGCAAAAAGAGCAAACTGAACAATTTCTTCATCAGACAGGTCATTATCATTACTTAATATATAATCTTGCAAGCGAGCTGGTAATTGACGCTCGCGTTGTGATCTCCTTGTTGGTGCTTCAGATTGTACAAAAACTTGAACATTATCTTGAGTAGGTTGCTCATCCAAAAAATCGTTGAAAATATCAGGAATAACAATTGATTTTTCTTTTTCAATAGACCAACTCCAACTACCATGTTCATCAAAAATCACATCACGACTTATAATAACTTTCTTAGTTTCAGGATTATATAGCTTATAAGCCTTTGATGTATCACTGTAACCAATAAAAATACACTTCTTGTAGGATCGATGCACGTGAGAGGGGGGGTGAATCACGTGATTTTTTAATTAAAAAAAATTAAGGCGCTTTAAAAAGCGTGCACAGCGGAAATGAAATAAACGGAAAACAAACACACTAACACAAACGAATTTTACTTCGTTCGGAGCCTTCGTCGACTCCTACTCGAAGGCCCAGGTCCCTCGGACCTTTCCGTTGGGCAATCCACTAGTATTCTCTACCGGTAAGCACCGATAGAGTAAGCGAGTACAGAGGAATTGAAAGTGTGACAACCCCACACTTTCAAGCAATTAAATGCAATAAAATATTTAAAAAAAATTATCTTTTTACCGACGTCCGGAGTAGGTAGACTCTTTCGGGGCAGTAGGACGTCGTCGGCTCGAAGTGTAGCGTTTCCGGAGCAAGGCGCGAGCGTAGAAAAACTTGAAAGCTTTGACAGAAGTGTTGTACTTTGAAGAGGGTCGAGGCCCTCTTTATATAGGGCAGGGGGCGCCCGACATGCTCGGGGCGCCCCCCACGTGGCTCTTGATCCGGCGAGCCCTCCGGTCAAGGCTGATCTCTGCATCTTCGGGATCAGCTCTGACTGGGGCGCCCGACGCGCGCGGGGCGCCCGATTTGACCGGTCAAAGCGTCATCTTCAGGGCTTCGCGAGGGCGAGCTTCGGCAGCTAGCAGTGAGGTGGCACAGGGGGCGCCCGATTTAAGCGGGGCGCCCCGAATAGCGCTGCTGTCGGGGCGTTTACCTCTCTGCTGACCTTGGGTTGACTCTGGGGCGCCCGACACATCCGGGGCGCCCTGCTCAGCTACGGCCTCACTCCTTTGAGGCTCTCTGAGCTGCAGAATCATAGTCCTTCGGTCCTGCATCCAGGGTTAGTCCAAAACAAGGCTAGCACAATTTTATACGGACTAAAATAAGATACAATTCTAAGTTAATTAGATCCTGTCTCCCAGACCAGGATCTAACCAGGACTCAACTTAGATTACCTAAATGGGTCTAAGTTGGACCGCGCCTAAAGTCCAAGATTGGACTCGTCCTCACTGGGTCGCTCCTCCAGTGACTTACCCTACTTACCCTTTGTGCAGCTCTGCTTGACTTCTTGACCCTACCAGGACTTCCTGCCAAGGCTCAACCACCTTGGTCTTCTTGCCAAGTCTCAACCAACTTGGTCTTCAGCCAGTTGTCAGGTCCCGCGGACCCAACTGGACTTCCCGCCAGGACTCAACCATCCTGGACTTCAGCCTGGTGTCTGGTCCTAAGTCTTTCAACCCTGCACACTTGGTAAAGAGGTTAAACACACACAACCCTAACTTTAACCACTTTGTCATACATCAAAACCCGAGTTTGACCGTTAGTGCAAACTGCACCAACACTTCTCACCTTTGTCATCAAGTTTCTTTCTCAACATATCTGGTACATGTGCATATGTCAAACAACCAAAGATCTTGAGATGTTTGACAGTCGGTTTTCTTCCACTCCAAGCTTCCTCAGGTGTCTTATCTCGAACACTTCTTGTTGGACATCTATTCAACACATAAATAGCACAAGATACAGCTTCTGCCCAGAAATGCTTAGGTAGATTTTTTGCTTTCAACATACATCTTACCATGTCCATAACAGTTCTATTTTTTCTCTCAGCCACCCCATTTTGTTGTGGAGTGTATCTAGCTGTCATTTGATGTTGAATGTCATGCTTCTTTAAAAAATCATCACAGACAATATACTCTGTACCTCTATCAGTTCTTAAGATTTTGATTTCAAATCCACTTTGTTTTTCAACAAATGACTTAAATTGCTTGAAAATATCACATGCTTCTGACTTTTGATGTAGAAGATAAACCCAAGTTTTTCGACTCAAATCATCAATAAACATAATAAAATACTTCTTACCTCCAAGTGATGGAACTTCCACTGTGCACAAATCTGAATGAACAAGTTCTAACTGTTTTGTGGCTCTCCATGACTTTCCTACAGGAAAAGGTTCTCTATGTTTCTTGCCAATTAAACAAATCTCGCAAACATGATTAGGCTTCATAATATCAGGCAACTCAAAAACAAGCTTCTTTCTTGCTAAATAATTTAACCCAGAAAAATGAAAGTGCCCAAACCGCATATGCCACAACCAATTATCGTCCAAAATCTCAGAATTGAAGCAAGAAAGGAATTTATGTTGAATTTTCAAAGGAAACAATCGATTTTGAGACATCTTTACCTTTGCGATCAACTTTCCTTTTCCATCTGTTATGGTACAATACCCCTGAATAATGCATATTTTATAACCCTTTTCTGATAATTGTCCCATACTTAATAAGTTTTGGTGAAGTTCAGGAACATAAAGACATCAGATATAAAATTTTGAGAACCATCTTTCAACTGGATATAAATATTACCTTTTCCCATAATTGGTACTTTTGTCTTATTTCCAAAAGTAACCTCTGACTGAATTAATTCATCTAACTCTGAGAATAACTCTTTTCTTCCACACATATGGTTACTACATCCAGTATCCAAAAACCATACGTTCTCATCTGCAGGTAAACTGTTACTAGCCAAAAGTAAAGTTTCAGATTCATTAGAATTCTCACCATAATTTTCAACAATGTTTGTCTGGTTGCCACGGTTGTTGAATTTCTTGTATCTATAATCTGTAATTTTGTGCCCATATTTTCCACAATTATAGCAATGAGCCAGAAACTTATCTTGCTTGACATTGTCTCCACCTCTTCCTTGATTTGAGTAATTACCTCGTCCTCTTCCTCTATATCCTCTTCCTCTTCCATGACCTCTATTGAATCCTCCTCCTCTTTGACTAGAGTTAGTCGTGTTAAGATTAACTTGACTCTTTAAAGCTTCTTCATTTGTTGGTGTTTCCGTCTTTGCTTCGATCCTGTCAATATGACTTTCTATCATACCTTTTAATTCTGCAATTGTTAGTAGTGCAGTATCATGTGATTCTTGAATTGAGGCCACTACATGATCATACTTCAATGGTATGGTTCGAAGAATATTTTCAACTACAGCATCATCTTCAATTTTATCTCCATATAATCTCATTTTATTGACAAGATCAGTAAGACGTGAAAAATATTGCTCAACTGTTTCTGTAGAGATCATCTCACATCGATCGTATAACCTTCGTAGCGATTGTAACTTTGATTTTTGTGCTCGATCAACTCCTTTGTATGACAATTTCAAGATGTCCCACGCCTCCTTTGCCGTCTTGGCATTTGCTATCATGCCAAAAATTAAATAATCTACTCCTTGATGAATTTGTCCCAACGCAAGTTGATCTCGACGTTGGGAGTTTGCATCAGCTCCTTCTAAAAGGCCTGGATCAATTGAGCTCCAAAGATTTTGAGCTTTCAAATGTGTAGACATCATTATCTGCCAATAATTATAATCGAGCTTCCAATCTAATTTGGGACCTGACCATACAACATTAAAATTGTTTACCATATTTACGAAAAAACAAGCTAGAAGGTTACCGGCTCTGATACCAATTTGACAGCACTTAAATAAGGAAAAGATAAAGGACAACACTCGATAGCAACAACTTAGATGAGAAGAAACAAAATAAAATAGTAGAGAATTAATGTAATGCTTATTGCAAATGAAAAATTTGATTACAAGCATAGATTATACATGCCTTTATATAGTAGTAGGAAAAACTAATCCAACCCTAAAATTATGTATCTGAATTAATCTTAATTATTTATTTATTCAAAACATATCCATTAAAATATGAATATATTTTATTTTAATTTGACTTGATTTAAATAATACAACAAGGTGCGAGTTGGTTTCGGCGGCTGACCTTTCCGACAGAATCTTTCCACCCATCGTTCGATTTCCCCTCCCACCAGCTGGGAGATGGGCGAGCGGCGCCGTCAACGAGCGAGTAAAAAATTTGGAAGCCGATGGAAGCGAGTGAGCATCCATTTTCATTGGATTGCCTCTCCTTGTCTTCTGGCCCACGCCCTCTCCTTGCCTCTCCCTTCCAATATCATCCATATCTGCTTTAGTTGCTTCCACTTGAGGACTCCTAGCTGCTGCTGCTTTACTGATTCCCTCACCTTCTACTGAAAACTCCTCCTCATCTTCGATCGACCTCTCGTTCCGATATCTCTGCCACTGCGTTGTCTTCAGGTACTGTTATTGGTTGGGGGGTGTTCTTATCTTCACAAAGATCAATTTTCCCTGCCCTATTTATCTGTTTTTGTTCTTTGATTCTTTGTGTCTGGTGCTCTGAATCGGCCTCGATCTGCCTTCTTTTAACTCTACAGTTTTGTTATCGATCGATTATCGTTTATATGTGATTTCATTTCTGATCATGTTCCAATTTTTCACTCGTTGAAACATTTTCTCAGCAGATGGGTTCTGGAGATTGGTTTAAGGCGATAATTCTTAGGAAGAAAACAAAGAAAGCTCGGGTAAGTAAACAATGATGCATTTTGATAGATTATATCTGTAAATGAAGGTTATTATGATCGATGCATTTAATGATGTTAATAGGATTCATCAAAGCCACAGCCAAATGACTTTGAGTTGAAGAATCAAGCTAGTGATCATCCAGATGTAGCTGCTATTCGAATTCAAACTTCCTTTAGAAGATTTAGAGTACAATAAATATCCTATTACATCTTCAGTTTGGAGTTTATGACTTGGTTAGATTAGTGATATGCCATCTTGTTTATTTCATAGGCGAGGAGACACCTTCGGAATCTAAGAAGAATGCAAAAGTTGCAGGTCTTCGCGGATCGTAAATCTGTTCAAAAGCAAGCACCAAACGCTCTGCGACATGTTCAATTGTGGAGCAAAATGCAAATGCAAATTAGAGCTCGACGAGCAAGGATGGTTGTCGAAGGCTGCATCAGGCAGAAGAAACATGAGAACCAGTTGAAGCTCGAGGCGAAGCTTCAGGATTTGGAGGTAACCCAGATTGATACATGAAAGATTCTGACATTGTTGGTCTTATAGGAAGAACAGAAAATACACTAACCAAATATCTCTAAGCTGATCTGAAGTTCTGAACAGTTAGATTGGAATGGAGGCCCTGAGACGAAGGAGGAAGTAATTGCTAGGATACATCAAAGGGAAGTAGCTGCAATTAAGCGCGAACGAGCCATGGCTTATGCATTCTCCCATCAGGTTTGGTGTTGAAAGACTTGCCAAGGCTTGATGCAAACTTACCATTAACTTCCATCTGCTAAATGCAGTGGAGAGCAAGCTCAGGGATGAACCAAGGGTCATTTGTGTATGAGCTAGCAAAAGGCAATTGGGAATGGAGTTGGGTAGACAAATGGATTGCAGCTCAGCCATGGGAGAGGAGGCCTTCCGCTCGGTCATCAAAGCTCGCAGGCACTAATGCAAAGATCATAAATCCTACTCGCCCGAGGAGCTAGAGTGTAAGATCAAAGCAAGAAGAGCAACCTTCTCATGGAGGGTAAATTGCCACATGATCATTCGGATAGAAATTTGTGAATCTGTGCAATATGCATATGAATTGATCTGAGGCATGCAATTAAGAGTTTGGCAGGCAGCTGTGGAGATATTTTCTTGGTGATTGCCATGTTCTTTGGTTGGGCTAGGAAACAAAGAGATATCTTTGGTTGGTCAGGTCTCTTTCAGACACATTGAATTCCAATCAATGGAGAACCTACCCAGATACTGAAGTTGTTACTTATTACCTAGATGCTGATTAAAGAAGGAAACCTTTTGTGCAATCATGGAAGCTACAATAATAAAATCTAACTCCTCAATACTGAAGATGCTGCTATTTCTGTCTGTCTCCTTGTCAAAATGGAACTAACTGCATGAATAGCTAGCTACTCATCAAGTTCTTGATCTTGCTTATGTAAATTGTATTGCTTGCACAACTGTTATGGAAACTTAGAGCACCAAATCTAAGGAGCCGTCAAATATATCACATAACGAGTAGAAGCAGTTCGAGCAATCAGGACAGACAATGCATGGGCCTCGAAAGACCGAAATATACTACACACATACACTAGAACCAAGCAATCGACGAAAAGATAGCAACTTTGGGAAATCGACAGGGAAGCGTAAGGAATTTACCTGCGAGGTGGTTGGCTTGTTCTATTGCTTCCACTGCATCAATGGCGAGGAGCAGAGGGCAGCCTGTTTGAGATGCTGCTGCGCTCCTCTTGGCCCTGAATCCGCGCTGGGATGCAGAATCCCAAAATGCCGGCTTCGGAGGTGAAACCGATGGGAGAGATTGAGGAATGGAGCATCTGAAGCTGATCCGGTGCTGACCAATCACGGACCGACGGCGGGTTGCTGGACTGAAGGGGTTCCCTCTGAGAGAAAAGCTGGTTGTGGCCGAGCGCCGGGAGAGGCGGCGCAACCTGCGTCGGCGGAACGGAGAAAAGAATTTCGCCGAATCCGCCGCCGCCGCTCGGCTCGGGCGTGTACCACGACGCCATTTGCCGGTTTTGTTCAACCCAGCCTAATGAGTGAGCGGAACCGGCGAGTAGAGAATCGTGTGCGGAAGGAGCGGGACTGTGGTGGTGGTGGAAGACCGGATCATGGAAGGATTGGAGAGAGAGGCGGAGGTCTTGGAGGTCCGGAGGGTAGCGTTGGAAGCCAATTGCAAGAGTGCTGGAGGACGGCGAAGTGGCACTGGCGGCGGCGGCCGCCATTGGGAAACTGAAGGCAGCAGTCGCTGGTGGCTCATCGACCCCAAATCTGTTATTGTCGGACTCGCCCGTAGGCTGCTCCGAAGCAGAGGAATCGCATGGTCGCAGAGGAGCGGCGGAGGAAGATGTCGCTGCGTCGACGGCCATCGGGGTGGGAGTCCACGCGGGGAGCTCCGCGAGCTGGTCGATGGCGTCCTTGGCGTTCTCGATGAGCCAATCGACGGCCTTGCTGGGGCGGTCGTAGCCAAGCCGGTCCTGGACGTCGTAGAACTGAATCGCAGTGTGGGCGGAGAGGCGGACGCGGCGGTCGCGGGGGCCCTTGGCCGTGCACACTTTGCTGTGGCGATCCTTCAGGCCGGTGGACCGCACAATGTGGCCACCTTCGACCTCCACGATCTCCCCGCCGACGCCCCTCAGCCTTCCCGACCTCGGGTAAGACGGCGGCCCCTGCTTCTGGCGGCGATGGCCAAGGTGGAGCTGATAGAAGCCGAGGCCTCCGCGATGACTATGATCGTCTCCCATTCGCTCCGCATGCTCGGAAGACGAAGCCGAGGAAGTCGATACGAAGCCACCACTGTTAGATAAATATACATGTGAATATGTCAAATATTATCGTTGCCAAGATTTAATTAATTATAATTTAATAACAATATTATTTCAATATATATAGTTACAATTTTGAAATAAATATAATTCACTCGATGATGATAAGAAATTATTCATAAATAATGATTTTGAAGGCGGTAAAAGTCAATTCGTCGTTCTCAGCATGCACGCCTATAATCCGTTCTAAAATTAATACGGAAAGATAAATCATAAAAAACTATTAATTGAATACGTGCTAGTGCGAATAATAATTCTTAAGAGCTTCTTAAGGGCATGTGTAATCATAAAGCACTTATGCTAGATTATCATCAATTTTTTCAATAATTTTTTTATTACTCCACTATCAAGCATCCTCGATTATAAACCTCTTATGATAATTTATACTCCATATTATTATCACATAAAAATTAAAAATTTCATTCCTTTGAAAAATCTCTTTTCCACTATGGTAAATTTCTTTAATAGTTTTTTTATTATCTTATTATTATAAATATTAAATAGTTTTGTGACACATGACAAGATTAAACCCGATTCCAAAATTTTGAGATGGATTTATAAAAAAAATTATAAACCCCACCCATATAGTGGGGGTGGGGTTTATAATGAAAGGTATATAGTATAAATCCAATGCTATTAACTCTCATTATAGATGTCCTCATAGACATTAAATAGTTTGTAGTAAGAGAGAATATAAATTCGGTCTCAAAATTTTTAAAATTAGGTTATCGAAAAATGAAATTATAAACCCCACTCATATAGTAGGGATGAGATTTATAATTGGAAGTTTATAACATAAACTCCATATTATAAACCCTCATTATAGATGTTCCAAATATACATATATCGAAAATATATCAGAAAAAATAATATCGTTATCCTAAACTGTCTAGATAAATTATATAGTTTATTTACACTAGATATAAAAGATGTTATTAAGTTTAGGTACAAGATGCCCTCGGGGTGGTTCAAGCGGCAAGATATTTTCTAATGCAAGAGTACCTAAATTTTTATAGATTATAATTTTTAAACTACATTGAATTAGATTTTCTCAATATAATTTTTTCAATTTCAAAGGGTCATAATTTTTAAATTGAGATTTAGAATCAGACTCTATTAACGATCACGCGTACATAATTCAGAGATATATATTTCTTATAGCATCTTGTTTTATTAATTTTGGGCCCCGAGGCTATAATGCAACGTTAGGGCGATTAGTCGTTAACTTAGGCATCCGCGATTTGATCCTCAGCTACGGCGTATTTGTAGGAATTATTTCTCCAAATGGGGTACGAACCCTGGGACGTTGGGCTTCTAGACCGCTCACCGTAAACGCTTCCTGATTTATCCTGGCGACCGGTGGGAAACTTCCATGGGCCGGACCGATCGCTCAAGATTGGAAAAAACTCATTAATCATTTTTGTTTTATTAATTTCGATATTGTTTTTCTTTCGTTATAAGATAAGAATTGAAAATTGAGATCTATGTATTTCGGATTCTTTCGTTCTTTGTCTTGGAATCTAAAGTGTATGTAACACCTATTTAGTTGTAGGAGGATTCCTTTTCTATTATTTAATAAGTTTTTTTTTAGTAAATGATGAATTTTCTCTTTATTTTTTCAAATTCTCTTCAAACTTTCTCTTCAATGTCTTTTTCTCGTCGGTCCGCAAAATAATCACTATTATGTCCTGCATCAATCACTTTTGGAATTAATAAGATCGTAAAAATTAAATAACTAGATTATCTAAAAAACAAAAACAAAAAAAAAATAGGTAGAGGAGGATAGTTAAGCTTCCTCACACCTACCACGCGATTATTAATTAACTCCCAATCCTTGTTCATCCTCAGCTCCACCTCCAGCCCGGGAGAGTTTTGCTTGGTTAACAGCGAGCGAGCTGAGAAGAACCTCTCTGGCTTCCTGCCTGCTCTGCTTTGCTCTGCTCTGCTCCCACTGCTACTTCTGCGGTGGATCTGTGAACATGTGGTGGTGGCGCCTCGATCTCTTGCTTCTCTGCGAAAAGTCGACCTTTAATTTCCATACAAGTCTCAGGATCCCATCAGCAATACCAGAACAAGAGGAACGGCCTCTGCTGACAGTGACATAATACACTGAATGCAGTGCATCAGAGGACAAGAAGAATAGAACAAAGGAGGAGACACGGCAGAGGGAAATGAAAGCGCTCACTTACTCTTTCACTTCCAAGTTAATTAACTTGCCAAGAAAATAATAATAATAATAAAGAATGAAAATTGTTCTTTTCTAAGAGAGAAGAAAGAGTTGTAAGAACAACGGTGGAAGACAGCGAGGAGGGTCAGAGAGGCATGAGCTTACTGGAAGATACTGTGGGTGAAGGTAGAGTAGGGAGAGGACAAGCAGAGGAGTGAAGAATCCCTAGAGGAGAGAAGGAAGAATCCCTGCTGTTTGCTATGCTGCAATTCAATTCTATATATCTATCTCCCTGTATATTAATTGTCTACCTTTACCAACTTCATCTGTGGTATTAATTAAGTATCTATCCTCAAGGAGGATGCTCCTAAAAATGTTTCTTTGATGTTGGACGGTCAGAGTATTCTTGGGGAAATAATATTTCTAATTTTATTTTGATATGGTTGATAAGTATTTAAATTGTGTGTATTTATGTATAATGCGTGCATCACGTGTTTAATGATTTGATACAGTGTATGGAGCTCGTGGAGTTATTTGATTCCGTAATATCAAACTAATAAGATCGAAAGAATTTAAATATTTTTATAATTTTATAAAAAAATTTATGTATTTCAATATGGTATTATGTTTACAATTTTACAACTCTAATAAACCTCTTTCCCCTTTCAAACGATGGACAACGAGCCCCCTCAAGTAGAAATCATATCCATTTGACGTTTGATCCTCGACCATCAAATCTTTTTGCCCCTCGATCTAACCGACCACTAGATGTTCCTGCCTCTCGGTCCACCCGACCTACTAGGATTTCTATCTGGTATTTGGTCCTCTTAATCCGAATATAGAAGCCTCCATTTTTTTGTTCGAGATTAATATTCTACTCATATGGCTCGATTAGATCATAGTTCTTGTGTATAGTCGACGGTTAAACTTTCTAGTGATCCGGGCTCTAATATCAATTGTAGGAATGAAAGAGTTTAAATATCTCCATAATTTCAATATGGGATTATGCTTGCAACCTTGCAATCCAATAACCCTCCCCCCTCAAATAAAGGATCGTGGGCCTCTTTCAAGCAGAAATCCTATCCATTTAACGTTTGATTTTTGACCTACTAGGTCTTTCTGTCCCTCGGTCTAACTGACCTACTAGGTCTTCCTACCTCTCGGTCCCCCAACCTACTAGATTTTCCTGCCCCTCGATCCATCCAACCTACTAGGATTTCCTTACCCTACAGTCTAACTGACTTACTAGGTCTTCTTACCTCTTGGTCTACCCGATCTTTTAGGACTTCCTGTTTGGTGTATAGTCCTCTTGATCCGGATATGAGAGCCCCCATTTCTTTGTTCGAGGTCAATATTCTACTCATATGCTCGATTAGACCATAGCTCGTACAGTCGGCAGTTAAACTTTATATAGTCTGGCTTTGATATCAATTGTATGATTGAAATAGTTTAAATATTTTCATAATAATATGATATTATTCACTTTGGACTTAAATTTTAATTTTGCTCTTGACTCTACTCAAAGGATTTAATTCTAATATATTTTTTATTTATAAATTTATGATTTTTTTCATATGTTTTTAATATAAAATCAGGTCTGCAAACATACCATCTAAAAATGATTTTATAATGAATGGTCAAATATCTAGAATGAGTGTTTTGCATTTCAAGAGCTTAAAAGACACTTTATCATGCGTGTTCGACACGGCAATTTTGCGAAGATAGTAATTTTTTATTCACACTCGATTGTTTTTATGAGCGGCCCCACATGCATATATAATTTAAAAATCTATATTTATTATGAAAAATCCGTACAGCCAAATTTCGAACTCAATATCTATCCTTTAGGTTTTTTCGAATATATTTTTTATCATTTTTAATCCCGACTTTGCCTACGGATAGGGGCATAGGCCGAGCCCGCAAGCCAGTATGGCGCCACGAGGGTTGGTAGACGAGTCAACCGCCCTATCAGCAAATAGGGCCCCACGCCCGGAGAACCTTCCACAGGGAAGGAGGGGAGGACGGGTCCATCAGATCCTCTGAAAGGGTGGCTGGACACCTCCCAGCCAGATGACTCTGTAAAAGACCTAGTCACTCACACTAGTTCACCCCCGACCCAGAGCAGAGTTTAGCACTCATTGGCAAGGTCAGGTATCGTGATAACCCCCGACCCAGGGCGTACCCTGCGCTCCCTTTTCTCTCCCTACCAGGCGGACGCGTGGCGACCCACGCCCCCTGGTCTTTACCCGACTCGGTCCCCAGCACATGGACCTGCCAGTCGGCGCTCGAGATACGAGCTGTCCCCCCCCCCTCACATCCTTACTTCCGGGGTACGGCCCTGTTAACGGGGTTCCTTACGCCTCACCTATCTCCAACATCTCCACGCGGCCATCCCGCGCTTCCAGTACTCTCGTACTGCCTTCCAGTACCCTCGTACTGCGCGCCCGGTACTTATGTACTGTCGGAGCACCTCGCGCCATGTCGTGCCTCTTCTCTGTGCTCCATGCGGGCTGACAGTCATCACACCCCGGTCCCACCTGTGCGGACAAAAGTTGTCAGCTCCCCCCGGTTATAAAAGCTCGGCACTCCCCCTACCGCAGGTACGCGCGCGCGAGTTCTCGCATCCCTTGCCCCATTTCCATTCAGTTTCCGCCCATCTGACCTCGGAGACTGACTTGACCGTCGGAGTGCCTGACCGGGGATTCCCCCGGCGGGTTCACTGACGGTCTCTGTTTTGCAGGGACGGGGCGAGGCATTGCCGACGATCGGCCACCCCATCGGCTCGTGGCTCCCGGAGGTCCGTCTGGCCCATGGAACTGTCATCCCACTTCACGACAGGATCAATTTTTTATAATTTTTATTTTTATAATATTTAAGATATAATTGGTACTTTTGATATATATAGATTAGTATTTGTCTATATCATCATTTTTTTTGTTAAATAGAATTTTTGTTAAGAATTTTTTTTTTTAGTAAAATATGAATTGAGATCATATGAGGTTTTTTTTTTAATCTTAGGATTGGATCTATATAAGCGTCATGTAATATTACGAGATAATTTTAATTATTGTTATTTATAGTTATCGTTTTCTTTTGGAACGTGATATTTTTCTTATTTCTTAATATTTTTTTTCGAATCAACAGATTGTATAAAATTGTTTCTAATATTCGTGTACGTACGAATCAATGAGTTATATAAGATCTCTCAATCTGCGATTTAGATATTTACTACAAGTTGAACTTGGAAGGTGAGAATTGGATGTTGGAATATTCGATTAATCAAAGGCCTAATGTGAAGTATACTCTAGGATAAGGTGGGAGTGAGTATTCAATTAAAATATCAAACTCAATTTGTTAAAATCAAATTAACTAAATCGATTGACTTTTACGATTAAAACTGAATAAATTAAGTCGATAAAAAATCAATCAATTCGGTATCGATCAAATTAATTATTTTTTAAACAAATTAACGAACAAAGAGGATTGTACCGTACGGCAAGACTTAGATTCGTTCTAGAGGAATCGATAAGGTTAAATACACAAAGAGATGAATGGTGTGAGAGATAATAAAGTGTTTGTAACCTTAAGATTTTAATAGAGGATGATATGTTTGGTTGGGTAGATATAGACTATTTAATGCCTTTGTTTAAAGTCTTCGAATGAGTTATGGTTTTGAAATTTGAGGGTCCAAAGGCCCCCCATTATATGCTTCTGTGCATTGCATGATTTTTCTTAATTTTAAATTGAGATAGCATTCTTTCTTGAGATTGTAAATTGTTACCATAATTATTTCAAAAACAATCTTCTTTTTTCCCCTCTACATCATTTTAAAAAGAGAGGTGGAAAGGATGATTTGCTTGCTTTCAATGTTCTCCATCATCTATTTCAGATTTAACACAAAAAAGATAAATCACGAAATTACTAATCCGAATACTAGGTCATTTTAAAAGAGAAAAATATTGATATGTATCTAATTATTCCAACCTCGACAACTACAACCAACTTGCTCAAGCTTTTCTCATATATCTTTATTGCTTTGCCAAAAGAGCATCTCTCATTCTCTTGTCTCTTTCTTTCTGTCCCTTCTAATTTGATGCCCACAATCACGATCATGATCCTCTCTCTTTTGCTTTGCTTAGACAAATAAACAACTTTTAGAACATTTTCATTAATCCCTAACTCTTCCCACTTTCCATCATCAAAGGTAAGATTTCCCTACAGTGTTCTAAATCCCTTGCTTTCTCTTTTACTGACTAATTTCCATAGCGTTTCTAATATGATCAGTTAGCTACGGCTGATCAACCATTCAACGACTTATCAGTCAAATCAGAATTTGTCCATGAACAAGCCACAGAATCAAAGGTGCACTTTGCCCATTTTTATTGATTCTTTTTTATTATATTTTTTTTATATTTTAAAAAAGTTAAAATAAATAATAGATATTACATTTGAATTTCTTGAGATCTCATAAATTCACAGGAACTGAAATGAATATAATCGGAGCTCTCTAGGTCTCCAAACTCACTGATAGACCTAGAGAGCTCTGATTGTAGTCATTTCAGTTCTTATGAATTTATGAAATTGCAGGGAATTTAAATATGATATTCATTATTTATTTTGACTTCTCCAGAGGTATTAAAATGTTATAAAAAAATCAACTGAATCTTACACGTCGTACATCATGGGTAAAAAAATCAATTAAAGATCTCAGATTACAATCATTTTAGGTCCTATAGATTTTTAAGGTTGCAAGGTGTCCAACGGTATCGTCCATTATATATTTCAGCTTCTCCGTAGGTGTTATAATTTTATCGAAAAAATTAACTAAAGTAACATATTCATATAAGCTCATGTTGGATCTAATATAATTTCATATTAAGCCCGCATGAGCCTGATATTTTTTATATATAGAATCATATCAGGCTCAACGTTGAGTTTGATATTTTAATATCAGGTCTATGTTATGCACATGCATGCAACCAAAAGTGAGAGAAAAGAGAAGAGGGAGAGAAAAGAGAAGAAAAATTGCATTCATCAGAGAGAGGAAAAAAAGAAGAATAATTGAGGGATAAAATCGAAAGTAATAAATTGAATGTGCTCTTTAGTAAATGTAAAGTATAGTATGTTTTTTTTTGGGATCCACTCACAAATTTGAATGTGTTTTTGATAAATTATCAATAAAATTTTAAATTACAGGATGTATCGAATTATCGTTTTTCTCCTCTCCTTGCCACCATCGTAGAGATCCTTAACGAAAGAGAGAGAAGCACAGAAAATTTGTCCATTTCATTCATACAACAATCATAAAGCTGTCAGTGGATCTTTGAAGATCAAAACCACAATCATGAATGACCGAATGCACATTTTCCAACACACATTCAGTGAATGTGACTTCGTCATGGGAGGCTTTGGCTCATGTAGATGGAAGCAACGATGAGCAGTGTGCTACAATGGACACCAGCAGTAGGTAGCTGCAGCTACAGAGCCTACTGGAAGCTTTAGAAAGACTCATTGGACCAAAAACACAAGAGCCAAAGCCTCTTTAATTAATTAATTTGCCACCTAGCTCCTTCTTCTTTGTCTTTACAGTTAGTTCTACATGTAGATGCAGGAGGAGACTGTCGTCGGTTACCTCTCCCAATCAATGTCTCTTCCTTCCTATTTTGATTAGCGAAGCAGATGAGGCTCCAGCTACAACACAGCAGAATCAGTACTGTAATTTTTTTTCTCTTCATTTTAAAAATAGAATGACAATGTTCCTGGGCACCTTCCTGAACGTTTCCCTTGTCAATTCTTTCTTCACTTGTTGAGCTACTAATACCTTAGCTACATCCTGAACAATAAAACCATTGAGCTCCTACTGATCGAGAGAGTATGGAATTAATATTGAAAGACTAGTTCCGTCGAACACCAGCTTAAGAGAGTGTGGTTGCTTTTGGACCTTCAGTAGCAATCTTTTTCGATCTCTTTTATTGATTATCAGCTAGAAAAGTTTCTAGCAACTATCGTAATTCGCTCGAGATGACCCTGATAGATTGTGACAAATAGGAAAACGCTAGCTAGGAAAGAGACTAACTCCACTAAGGCTCTTTGGTGCGTGATAATCATGCATGTCTTGAGTGATCGTATCCAATTAAGATGCTTTGATGTTGATCCGGTTCGAGATTAAAGATGGGGTGACTCGATAGTAAACACGGATGAGTAATTTCGCCCTGCTAGCTAGCTATAAGTGGATCGGTCTTCGCCAAGTAAATCTTCTATCAGGTCGAGCAAAGGTCTAAAATAGACCGAAAGGGTGCAGCCTCCTCCTCTCTTTTTCGAGAGACGCCTCTATGGATGACCAATGTTTTAACTGCCCATCCTTTGGATTGGCACTTCAACAACCGTAAAGTCTAAATCAAGCTCCGATTTGAACGGATTTGGATACGACTCGGATAGAATTGACTCGAAATCTTCTATCAGGGTTCGAATTAATCCGAACTCAATTTGATCCGATCCGAATTCGGCTTGACTTTGACTTTCAACTCAACTTGACTTTTGACTTAAATATGCTACCATATCAAATGTATTTAACAAAATATTTAAATTAAGTTTGTCAGTATTATTGATGTGTGTATAAAGTTTATAAGGATGTGATGGGATGCACATAAATTGTAGAAGTTTGTAACTTGGCGAGATTAAATCATGGTTATTAACTTGGGGTGACTAATGGAATATTTGGTAAAGCTTCTGCTAAGTGTTTTTTAGATTTTAGCTGCATGAAAACACTTTTGAATGTTTGTGCATGTCAAATTCTGCTTCAGCTTCGGTAATTTTTACTCAAAAGCTGGAAGCTGGAAGTAGAAATTTGATATTTTTTTCTGTTTCTGCTTCTGCTTTTTTACTTATGGTATAGAATTATACCCTTAATAAATTTATCATTTTACATAATTATTACCACACTTTTAAATAAGATTTTATATATTTTTTAAATTTTTTATACATATTTGTATGTATTTATATAAATTTTGTCATTTTTATTTTTTATTAATTTTATAAATTTTTTAAACATATATATTATAAAAAATTAATTTTGATATAATATCAAAATATAATAATAAATATATAAAACATTATTAATGGTGTATCAAAATTATATTTAGATAATTAAAAAAGATTAATTTATATAGTTTAAAATATTATTGTATTTAACTAAAAATTAAGGCTTGGAAGTAATTATTCATCAAACACTAAACTTTACCTTGTATCAGTTTTTAGCTTCTATTTTCAAACACTCCATTCTTTAACTTCTCACTAATTTTAAGATAATCCATATAAGAATTATTTTTAAATAAATAAAAATTCTCTCAAGCACTATTATTAAGTTAGCTTGGTTCAATGATCCATTGGAGCGGCTAAGAATGATATGAGAGAACTGAAAGATGACAAAACGAAGAGCATAGAGATAGTTTAACAACTTTGATGGTAGTCGCAATCGATCATGTTTAACCCAATTGCCGTTGTTTGCGTTGACCTCTCACAAGATTTAATCCAATTGACCAGCCAACCTTCTAGCAGATGGCTAGCTTGATAAGTGCTCTGGCTTACTCGACCCATCTAGGCCAACTCGGCTTATCTAACCCAAATGGATTAGATAATTTGGTAAGACCAAACGAGTGTGCTACTTGACGATAGAATAAATTAGAGGCAGTGGACTGTGAGTTAAGAAAACCTATGCCCGTAAAATATTTTTAAATAACGGATGAATTTGTCTTAATCGGTGGTTGGTTGACATAAGAACGTTGACTGATAGATTGTCCGTTGTAATGTTTTTTGATTTACTCTAGCGGTTAGTGGATAACTGATGTCGAATAGGATGTGATTATCCTAGGTGCTAATGTGAAGGAGGATTTGAGGAGATTTCCAACAGAGAAAAAAAAGAACAAGAGAAATTCATCATTCTCTAAGCTTTATAATTTTTTTTATTAAGAATAGAAAATAATTTCTCAAATAGTTAAATATATATTTATATAGACTCTAGAGTATGAGACTTAAGAAAAGAAAAAAAATCTTAATATAGAGATCGTAATTATTATCTTATAAAAAATAATTCTTATCAGAAAAGAAAAATTCGTAACAGAAAATATGACGCTTATATAAATAAATCTTAATTCATAAATGCATGATATATAAAAAATATCCTAAAAAATATAAAATAAAAATTATTAAAAATAACAAAATATTGTTCAAAACCTTCAAAAAGACATAATGGATTTTAAGTCCAAAACTCAACGGTTATGAGTTTTCCATAATAAACATGAGCGTAAATAGAGTATAATTTTGAATCTCGAGTTAAAAGTTATGTCTCGTTAAAAATTAGGCACTCCTGTATTAATCCTATATCTAATCTTCTATGGAACCGAACTAATTATTCCAAAATTAATCACTAGTGAGGGAAATTGGAATTTGGAACAGAGCATCTGCCGCTATATAATGAATGGCATGCAACCTTGTGATTATGAGCTCGCAAAGACTTTAAATAGGCCCACAATGAGAGCAACTCCGTTCCTTAAGTTGTTCTTGTGCTTGCTTCTTTTCTCGTCCAGCTCCGTTGGCAGCTCGAAAGCCCGGCTACTAGTCCCATACCGTTCGGTTGCATATTCTCCGACGACCACCTCCGTAGTCGCCGCGGGAGGAGCAGAGCAGACGGCGGAAGAAATTAACTACGAGGACTCCAAGAGGCTGACCCCCGGCGGTCCAGATCCTCAGCATCATTGAACGCCCCTTATTTTTCAAGGCTTTGCATATTGTTCTTAATCTGAAGTTACTGAATTGGTGGATTGCTTCTCTTGTAGTCTGACATGTACTTCAGAACTTGGATCATATGATTCTTCCCGACGCCAAGATAAAGCTCCATCTCTAATAGAATAGATAAGGAAGTGCCTTCTCTTTTGATTGATCGTGCAGTTTGGTGTGCTTTGATTAGGTGTAATGAATCTCCTTTAAACGACTGAAAACCATGTAAGAAAAGGTCATTTGATCAACACAGAAACAATAATGTACGTTAACTGACCCAAATAGTGCTCGTGTATAAATAAACCTCAACTTCAGATAGTGCTCTTGAAAGCTTAACTTTGAGCACTATAATCATTCCATTGAAGCATGATTAGTGTTGATCCTGTTTGAAATTGATGGAGGTGGATGTCGGCGACGTGTCTTTATCGTTAATGAGAAGGAGACTTTAATCTAGGAACTGAGGAAAATCTTGTGAGACCACAAGAACAAAAGAGAAATAACCGTCAATAAACGGGCCGGGTCCTCGGCGCGGCTACTCTAACAATCAAGTCAGTGCCAAGGAGAAGGTGAAAAAAAAAAATTAAGCGGAGCGTGTCTCAGAATTTGGATGTGAGTACATGCATCAACGGAGAGAATCCCTTTTATAATGTCACTCTAATCTCCATGTTCATGTGTCATCACATCATGCCACTATCTATCCTTTATCTAATATCCATCGTAGAAATGGGGATCATATTCGGTATTCTGTCAGAAGATACGATTTTATTAATTTTCTAGCAAACCTACGTGTGGTACTAATGACGGAACGATTTTTAGGGCATTGGCCCCAATGGGCATTTAGGAGTTTGACAACAGGGATGAGGCCCCAAAGGTAGCCAGGAAGAGGAGCCGAATCTCTAGGCCCATGGGCTATTTGATCAGGGTGTGCATAGGAGCAGAGCTTCTGAAACAACCTAACGAGGAGCTGGGCATCTGGGTTGTCCGATCGACAATACCTGATAGGTGTATGGCAGAGCAGAGCCTATGGAGCAACTGAATGGGGAGCTAGACCCCCGGACTGTCCGATCGGCAATACCCGATTTGTGTGTCGGGGAGCAGAATCCTTGGGCAGCTGAACGGGGAGCTGGGCCGCTGAACTGTCCAATTGATAATACCCAATCAGTGTGTAGGGAAATAGAGCCCCTGGAACAGCCAAACTGGAGTTGAACTGCTGAGTTGTCCGATCGGTAATACTTGATCGGTGTGTGAGGGAGTAGAGCCCCTGAAACAACTGAATGGGAAGCTAAGCCCTAAATATCTAATCGGCCATACCTGATCAGTGAACTATATCTGTCACATATTCCAACCCATTGATCATGAAATTTCTTATGGGAGCCCCCCAATTATTCGTCGTATCAAAGTGTGTATATCATATATGGACATCAAGTGCACATCCTGATGAACTGTGAGCATTATAGATATGAATTAAGAATGTTAAATTGAAAGGATAAGTTTTTTGTTTCTGCATGGACACCATTTGTGTTTGTTTATCATTTGGTCTCTTAAATGACTTGATTGTATAGTTTTTTAACTTCCTCTAATTAAATTGTGAACTTGAACAGATACTAGTGTTTTTTTTTAATCTCCACACCTCTAATTGAAAAAGTAATGTATTTAAGATGTTTTGCCATCACTCTCATTCTTGTTTGTTGTTCCAGAACTAACAAAAATTGATGATGTTTTGCTTCTACTATAGTTGGCCTTGCTTCTAAGAAAGGAAGATGGAAGTGCAAGCAATTTGACAGGAAGAAATGAAGTGAATGATCAATGAATAACAGCCCCATATCATATATCCTGAATGGATCAATCTTTGAGCAGTTTGTCTTTCCTTTAACTGATCTATAAGCATTATATCATGATAAAAGAGAACTTCATCTCTTCCTTGGAAGTGTGTGGTCTTTCTGAAATATTCCCTTTCCTCTGTGTGCCTGTAGTTTTCTTTAAAGAGCTTATTATTTCTTGACACCTCCTTCGTCAGTGCACAAAATGACAGCAACAATTTGATAACTCAAGAATATGTAGCAGGATTGGACAGCATCCAACTCCTGATATCATCTACCTTTCACTTTCAAGGTCTGTAACAAAGGTGGGCAGATTGGAAAAAACAATGGGATGAACAGGTTGGTAATATTGAATCGGAAGCTATCGGTCTAATCCTATAAAAGTTTTCATCGATCGTCAAAGTAAATCAGAAAGTATTCAAGGTGGACGGTCTAGAAGCCCAGCATCCCAGGATTCACGTTCTATTTGGAAAAAAATCTATAAAATATACCGTAGTTGGGGATCGAACCGCAAATACTAGGAATGACAACTAGTCTCTTTTTGCTGCACCATAGCCCTGGGCGTTAATTTAAAAAAAAATTAATGAAGTTGGATAATGTCGAATCTCGAGCGACTGGCTCGGTCCTACGGAAGTTTTCCACCAGCGACTAGGGTAAATCGGGAAGCACTCAGGGCGGGCAGTCTAAAAGTTCAACGTTCCAAAGTTCGTGCCCCATTTGGAAAAAATTCTGTAAAATATATCATAGCTGGAGATCGAACCGTAAACGTCTAGAATAACGACTAGTTGTCCTTCCGCTGCACATAGCCTCGGGCCCTAGCGGCAATTGGATGTGGCAAAAGATGATTCGCTAGCTATCAATGACCCCGCCGACCCGTCACAGGGCCAACATGAAGGCGGTAAATCACGTGAGACACTAGACCAAATGTTGTAGCTAGCGCGTGGGGAGGACGGACACACTAGTTTTGTTAGATTTTGATTCCTAGAACTCATGATGACAACACCTGCACTAACGATTAGAAAAAAAATGATTAACGAAGTTTTTCCAACCTCGGACGACCGACCCGACTCCACGAAAGTTTCCCATCAGCCGCAGGGTAAATCGAGAAGTGCTAGCAGTGGACGGTCCAGAAGCCCAACGTCCCAAGGCGCACTAACGATTGGAAAAAATTGATTAATGAGGTTTTTCCAACCTCAAACGACCAGCCCGGCCCTACGGAAGTTTCCCACCGATCAACAGGGTAAATCGGGAAGTGCTCGAGATGGGCGGTCAAAAGTCCAGTGTCCCAGGGTTTGGTCCCATTTGGAGAAAAAATTCTTACAGAATACACCGTAACTAGAGATCGAACCGTAAATGTCTGAGATAGCGACTAGTCGCCCTACTGCTGTACCATAGCCCAGGGGGCTCCACACTAACGATTGGAAAAATATTGGACTAGGTAGCTGACGAACCTAGGGTGACCAACCCAGCCTCACAGAAGTTTCCCACCGGTTACCAGGGTAAATTTGGAAGTGCTCGCAGTGGGCGATTTAGAAGTTCAGTGTCCCAGGGTTCGCGCCCCATTTGAAGGAAAAAAATCCTGCAAAATACGCCGTAGCTAGGGATTGAACCGTGGATGCCTGAGATAGCGACTAATCGCCCTACCGCTGCACCATAGCCCCGGGGATACCAGGTAGCAGACGAATCTGGGGTGACCAATCCGACCCCACGGAAATTTCCCACCGATCACCCCACACTAACGATTGGAAAAAAAATGATTAACGAGGTTTTTCCAACCTCGGGCGATCGACCTGGCCTCATGAAAATTTCCCACTGGCCGCTAGGGTCCACACCATAGTTTGCAGAATCGCGATCCTGGATCGTAGGATCGTACGATCCTACGATCCTACGCCAGAAAACGATCCAGAATCGCGCAGAATCGTTTTTTGTAGCAGGATCGCAGCAGGATCGGTAGGATCGGACAGAATCGGACAGAATCGTATAGGATCGGACAGAATCGGAACAGAATCGGAACAGGATCGATGAAAGCTTTAAGAGGTCATAACTTTTGACTCGGATTGAACCACGTGACCTATAATATATCAAATTAAAACTCGTTCAAAGATCTACAAGTTAGTTTTAAGATTGAATCCCAAAAAATATTGTTTAAAGCCTTTTCAGAGGCCCAGAAGATTATTAATCTTTTTTATTATTTTTTTTATCTTTTACATCGTTAGTGTTAGTGTTTTAAGATTATTTAAATATCTATTTAATTATTTTTTAGTTAGTTTTTGATTAATAATATTATGTTATATCTTTTTTCTAAAATGATGAGTCTTTAGATGTCTATTATTCAATAGGTTGATAATTAAATTGGATCATCTTGTAATAAATAGAATATTCTTGAAGTTAAACGTGATTATTTTCATTATAGTGTTAATAAAAATTATATATTTTTTCATTTTAAGGGTTTTTGATAGGATCGTACGATTTTACGATCCGATCCTGACCGATCCGATCCTGACCCCAAATCGATCCTGTGTAGGATCGCGATTCTACGAACCTTGGTCCACACTACCGATTGGTGGCAAAAAGGCGATTCGTTCGCCCCTGCGCCCACGCCAACTCGTCCCAGGGCTAACACGGAGGAGGTAAATCACGGGGGCTACTAGCCCGGATACTGTGACTAGCGCGTGGGGAGGGTAGGCATACTGGCTTTGTCAGGATTTGACCCCCATACCTCTTGATGGTAAGACCCGCGTACTAACTATCAATCTATTCCATGGGACACCACACTACCGATTGGAACAAAAGGTGGAACCGCCACCTTAGCGGCCCCCTAGTCCCTGCCCCACGGGTGTCCAGAGGGAAGCAAATCATGGTTTACTGGTCGGGTAAGACACCTGGGGCCGAGAGAATTTAAGCCAGAAGACCAAGTTTTTATCCCGTGTGCGACTGTCGACTCTCGAACCTGAGACCTCCGGAATAAGCGGTCAGACGCCTTACCAACCAAGCCAGCCCATGGGGGCACCACACTACCGATTGGAAAAAAAATGATTAACGAGGTTTTTCCAACCTCGGGCGATCGGCCTGGCCTCACGGAAGTTTCCCACCCGGCGCTAGAGTAAATCGGGAAGTGTTCGCAGTGGGCGGTCTAGAAGCCCAGCGTCCCAGGGTTCGCTCCTCATTTGGAGGAAAAATTCCTACAAATACGCCGTAGCTGGGGATCGAACCATGAATATCTGAGATAGCGACTAGTAGTCCTACCACTGCACATAACCCAGAGACACCACACTACCGATTGGACCAAGCAACAGACAAATTAAACCTGAGATGACTAGCCCGGCCCCACGAAAATTTCCCACCACACTACCGATTGGAAAAAAAAATGATGAACCAGGCAGCAGACAAATTGAACCTGGGGTGACCAGCCCCGTCCCACGGAAGTTTCCCACCGGCCACCAGGGTAAATCGGGAAGCGCTCGCGGTGGCCAGTCTAGAAGCCCAGCGTCCCAGGGTTCGTGCCCCATTTGAAGGAAAAATTTCTGTAAAATACGCCGTAGCTGGGGATCGAACCGTGGATGCCTGGGTTAACAACTAGTGACCTTACCGCTGCACCATAGCCCCGGGGGCACCACACTACCGATTGGAAAAAATGATGAACCAGGTAGCAGACAAATCGAACCTGGGGTGACCGGTCCGGCCCCACGGAAGTTTCCCACCGGTCACCAGGGTAAATCGGGAAGCGCTCGCGGTGGCTAGTCTAGAAGCCCAGCGGCCCAGGATTCGCGCCCCATTTGGAGGAAAAATTCCTGCAAAATGCGCCATAGCTGGGGATCGAACTGCGGATGCATGGGTTAACAACTAGTGACCTTACCGCTGCACCATAGCCCCGGGGGCACCACACTACCAATTGGACCAAATAAGACGAAACGCTCGCTCCAAGCGCCCCCGCCAGCCCGCCCCAGGACCAACACGGAGGAGGTAAATCACGGTTATCACTGGTGTGGTGAGGCGCCTGGGGTCGAGGGAATTAATACCAGCAGACCAGGATTTTATCCCCGTGCGCAACTGGTGACCCTCGAACCTGTGACCTCGACGAAATCAGCCAGGCGCCTTACCATCCGATCCAGCCCGTGGGGGCTTCCACACTACCGATTGGAGAACAATAAGTTAGATGTCAAGAAACTATGATTGATCCAATTATACGCAACTGCAGGAGTATTTCCTACCTCCTACCTTTTGATTTTTAAAATAGTATTTGGTGATATTTCTTAGTAGCTGAAGTTGGTGCATTAAATTTACATTTTATAGACGAGCAACACCATCATTGCCAATGTTAAATCATTTTCTTTGGCAGACTTATTTTTGGATGTTAAAATAAATCTAGTGTAGATTGGGAAAACAAATCATATTGTATATCTTGGCATTGTGATGGTTTGGATTAGACAAATTGATGTGTAGCAATGGCGCCTTTAGAGTTTTGCGATCGTTTCGATCATATCAACCGAATTTAAAAGATTATTTTCGATTTTCATGATCGAAACAATGGGATCAATAAATTTCGTTGCGTCACAAATCCTGGCTAGCATAACTATCTGTGTTTGCTTTCGATATTTTAGTTCGAGCCCGGCCGTCACAAAATTGATGTGTTTGCTGGCAACAACTTTGCTCACCTAATCCACAACCTTGTTGAAGAAAGAGGTGCTTGTTAGTTGAACAGACTCAGGTTTCCTTTAAAAATATTATCGCGATCCCAGATGCAGCAACAAACAACTTGCTTTTATGTTTATTAAATCAGTCAATCTTTGTCTATATATAATTTTTTTTCACTATGAGTTGTTTAGATTGTTTTTTTTTAATCTTATTATTATTTATATCATATATTCAGATCTGATTAATTATGAATTTCACATTCTACCCACCACTCGTGATGGTTAGAATTCAAATCACGAGATATTGAATTTTGATCCTTAATTTACTTGATAATTAATGAAAAACTTTTATTAAACTAAATCCATTCTTCTAGATGGGAGGTTACCTGAAGAATGAGCTATTACTTATAATGCGAAAGTACGAAACTGCGTAATTTTGAGCTGGAGGAGGAGAAATTAAAATAGAAGTCTAAATTTATAGTCCTCTGAAATTTCAACTTTCAGCAAGTGGCCACAAGATTAAAAAAAAAATAACATTAAGAAAGATGGAAGTCAACTGTTGCAGGGTAAAATTGAATATTATATCTGTCATTAATTGCTAATAGCGCCTGATATGAATTATCACTTTCGTATCTATTAAATATTTAGATATTTCTCGATTTATTATAATCACCGAATTAATAAATAATTTTTTAAAATGAAAAACTAAAATTGTTAAGTTGATATATAGTAAATTATTTTTAAATCCTCATCTACCTCTTAAATTTTATTAAAAAAAAAAGTTCATTTCCGCTCTTTACACGTAGAGTCATATTTACTGTAACTCCCTAATACATACTAATTTACCTAAAATATCTAAAATAAAGTATAATTCCTCCTAAACCCAGTATCATATAACTAGAATCTAATATATTTTCTATCAAATTGAGTACGATTTTTTTTTCAAATCTAGTTGATCAAGAGTTATCAAAGTTGTTTATAATAAATTGGAGCTTCTCTAATCAATTGAGGGGAGCTTCAATCGATTAGGAATTGATCAGTTGTATTTGTCATGACAGAACATCACTCTTATTTTTTATAGGTACAAAAAATTCAAAAATAAATATAATTCTTCTTAAATTCATCACATTTAAATTAGAATTGAGTATATTTTCTACCAAATTAAATATAATTTTTTTCCGCCTAACCAATTGATTAAGAGTTCATATCAATCAATTAGCTTAGGATGAATTGATTAGGTCATACTCAATTTGATTAAAAATATATTAGATTTTAATTAAATGATCCTGAATTTAAGAAGAATTATATTTTATTTCAGACTTTTTTACCTAAAAAAAATTAAAGATAATTCAATAAATTGGTATTTGAAATATATGAAACTTTGCATAGGTAAGGCAATGGGTGGAAATATATATATTTTTTCTAACGCTGAGATTGAGTAAGGAGTTGAGGGGGTCATTAGTATTTTTTTTTTTAAACGTGGGATAAGAAAAAATTTAAAAAAATAAAAAAAATTATATCAATTTTAAAAAAATAGATATTTGAATGAATCAACCAGCGTTGTCAGGAGAAACCACATGTGCCTTTGCCTTGTCCAATCGCGCCATTGCTTGCTGTTTTAAAACTATACAGAGACAACAGTACTGCATTTCCAAGCCACGACGGAAGAGAAGAGGAGGAAGACGACTCTTCTACAACAATGGAGAATCTCCCCCTCTTCCTCCTCCTCCTCCTCTTCTCCCTCTCCGCCTTCCTCCCTCCTTCCTCGTCTCATCAGTACAACGCCTTGTTCAACTTCGGAGACTCGATGTCCGACACCGGCAACGTCCGCATCGGCCGCCTCCCCTACGGAATGACCTTCTTCGGCCGCGCCACCGGACGCTGCTCCGACGGACGCCTAGTCATCGACTTCATCGGTACGCCGCCCGATCGAAAAAGTCGATAGTCTCGATTAATTAATCAGCATGTGCGGTGGGAATTTAATTCGCAGCTCAGGACCTGGGATTTCCCCTGCTGCCGCCGTCGAACGAGAGGGAGTCGAACTTCAGCAAGGGCGCGAACTTCGCCTGGGTGGCGGCCACCGTGCTCGGCTTCGACTTCTTCAACGAGCGAGGGCTGAGCAGGGGCCTGTGGGTCAACGCCTCGATCTACATCCAGGTCGACCGCTTCGAGAAGCTCCTGCCCTCCATCTGCGGATCCACACAAGGTGCGTGATGTTCGATTTGATCTCCTTGAAATTAATTAATGGTTACGTTCATGACGACGACGGCGGCGCCGGCAGACTGCAAGGATTTCCTGGGCAAGTCTCTGTTCGTGGTGGGCGAGTTCGGGGGCAACGACTACAGCACTGCTCTGTTCCTCGGGAGGTCCGTCGACGAAGTCACCACCTTCGTGCCTCACGTCGTCCGCGCCATTTCCGACGGCGTCGAGGTAATTAAATGAATCGTCTAGACCATAGAAGCTCGGTAATTAATTAAATGCGGTCGATCGCAGAGATTGATCGGGCTCGGCGCGGCGGACATCGTCGTGCCGGGGCTGCTTCCGGTGGGGTGCTTCCCCCTGTACCTGTCCAACTACCACACGGCCGACCCGCAAGACTACGGCCCCAAGACCGGCTGCTCCCGCAGATACAACGCCCTCTCCTGGCTGCACAACGCGCAGCTCCGGCGAACCCTCGACGACCTCCGGCGAAAGAATCCGGCGATATCCATCCGATACGCCGACTACTACTCCCAAATCTTCGATTTCGCCATCAACCCGCTCAAATACGGTCAGTCTTCTCTTCCCTCTGCATTATCCTTCATCCGAAGAAAAGTCATAGTTCTGATATCATCGCCGTTCATCTGCGCCGTCGCTAGCTTTAGGTTGAACTGACCTTGTCAACGACGAACTAATTAACCACCCACCATGCGTGAATTGAACAAAACTAAAGCATTAATGCTGAGCACGGCTCTTACGTAGGAGAGAGAGTTTGAATAATCTTCCACGAACAAATCGCGATCAAATACAACTCATTTTTCTGATAGTTTCTTCGCACGTTCCGATCTGCAATTCTGTAAATAGTGGTTGGGTGATTATAAATTATAAAAGATGATACGGACAAGAATTGGAATAAGAAATACCAATAATTGAGTGCAGAATCCTCTTACAAAAATATTTTACAGAGCTCGATCGATCGCAATTAATCCGACCACCACGATCGAGGCGTTTGGTCGACGGTCGCATTCTCGATCGGGCTAGTGTAGTGTAGGGCATGCATTATTTAGGTCGAATAAAGCTGATGTAATTATGGAGCCCTTTTGGAAGAGGGCATCTCCCCTGTCACGTCCTGACAAGGTTCTACGTGACACACACAAGGGGGACCGATCGATGGATGGAAGAAACAGAGGATGCTGTTGGGTTTCAGCTCTTCCTTTCTTCCTTGAGAATGTCGTCGTGACTTGTTTTGCGACATGGCAGGGTTTACGGCGGGAGCGCTGAGAACATGCTGCGGGAACGGCGGCGGGCTTTACAACTACGACCAAGGTCGCCGGTGCAACGACAAGGGTTTCACGGTGTGCGAGAACATATCGACCCATGTGAACTGGGATGGAATCCATATGACCGAGGCTGCCCACCGTGTGATCGCTAATGGATGGCTCTACGGCCCCTACGTCAACCCTCCCATTTTGACGGCTTCCTTGAAGAGCTAGCTAGCTTATGCGTTGTAATTAAGGAGGTTCTTGATGATTATGATTTTTATTTTGTTTAATGCATGCCCTTGATTGCTTGAATAGTAATCTACTGCTTAATTAAAAGCATTTGAGAAATTGTTAATTTATTTGAAATTAAAGTTCTCTTAACTGGGGAGAATTATTACCGGGAAGAAAATTTAAGGGTGTCAAAAATAAATCTCACTCCTTCAGAGTTCCGAAAAAAATGATTCAGGCAAGGAGTTTTCGAATTGTGTTGGGTTAGAACTGGGATTTTTGAATTCATTTAATTTTGGGTCAGGTTCGGATTAGGATGATCTGAGTGGATTTAAATTTAGGATTTAAAAGGTTTTTAAGTTAAATCAAATTTATTTTGAAAATTAAAAATATGTTATCCGTATGTAGTGTAACACTATTAAAACTTGGGTAGATTATTTGGATTATGGGAATCGGATTTAGTTTTTTCATATTGATTTTTGAATTTGAATCAGGTTCGAATTAGATTTTTTTTTAATCTATCTTCAACTCGATCTGAGCCCATTTAATTAATCTGAATTGATACTTAAATAAGATAGAAGTAATAATTATTCTTATGATTTTAGGTTAATTCTACATTCATTTTTCAATCAAGGATATAAATAATTGGTAAGAAATAAAATAACCATATGGATCGACCAATTGATTTGAAAATTTATTTTTATTTGAATATAAATTTTTAATGGACTTATATCTTTATTTATTCTAAAATTTAATGATAATTATAATATAAGTTAATAGTACCAACAATAAAATCCATACAGTTCGAATTTGATAGCATTGAAAACGTAATGGGATGGTAGTTGAGATAAATTCAGCGGAAATTATGACAATAATAGTTGGAATAGTAGATTATAAATAAAATCAGCATGATCCCGTCGCGAAGCGAGGCGGCGGTCCCAAGGGTCGAATGGTCTCTCGGGCATCACGAGCGAGTGAGATGGTGCTGATCTGGCTCCGAGTTGGCTCTTGCCTGTAAAACGATGACCGTTAGCAAACCCGTCGGGGTTTCCCCGGTCAGACAGTCTGACGGTCAAGTCAGTATCCGCAGGAAATATAGTGGAGCTGAATTGAAATGTGGTAGGAGCGAGAGCTCGCACGCGTACCTACGGTAGGAGGAGTGAAGAGTTTATATAGCCGGGGGAGCTGACAACCATTGTTTGTGTTGACGAGACAAGGGTGTGATACCTGTCAGCTCGTATGAGAGCACTCAGTAATAGCGCGGCATGACGCGGGGTGCTCGAGCAGTACGAAAGTACTGGATTGGCGGACTGACCCCGAGATGTGTCAGAGATGAATAAGGTGTGCAGTACCCCAATAGCAAGGTCGTACCCTGGATATAATGACATACGAGGCATAGGGGTGAGATAGCCCGTACCCCGAGCGCTAACCGGCGGGTCCGAGTGTCAAGGACTGGGTCAGGTAATGGCCAGTGAGCGTGGGCAGCCACGCTTCCAACTGGGAGGGTTGAGGCGGAGGGTACGCCTTGAGTCGGGGGTTTATTGGATTATGTCTAGCTGATTCTGTTAGATATCTGGTCCTTGTGATGCTGCTGGAGCGTGGGTCGCCATGCGCCCGACTGGCTTATCCGACTCAGATCGGGATCGAGGAATGGCTTGAGATGACCAAGACAGGTGGAGTTGGAGGTCGATCCGATCGACCCTGTCCACTGCTGACCGTATAGTACCTTGAGGGGCTTCCGGTCTTAGGGACCCCTCGGGTGAGGTCTTTGTTGGTCCACCTACTAGCTTTCCGTGGCGCTAGCCCGTAGGCAAGGCCGGGATCATAAGCGTCCCTCTCGAGTCTAGTCGAAGGAGGCGTCGAGTCCGACTGACTGGACTGACATTTGCTGAATCGAGCCTGGCGCGCCAGGACAGCCCGACCCTTTCTTGCGGGCCTTTGATGGGTAAGCATCCTGGTCGGCTGGATATGTCACATCATTTGTCCCTTCGCCTTCTGGTACCCGGGATGCCCGAGCAAATTCAAATCTCATGCATTAATTACCATGGTTAATTGATATCACACGTGTCTTTTCCCCATCGCCTCCTCGAGCGACGAGGCGTCCGCTGCCTGTTTGGCGAATGATGAGATCATTCATGGGACACCTCGTCCTCCGGGCCCTTTTGGGTCTGATCGGACGACTATCGCTACCCACCGCTTCTTCTTTGACCTGCCCTCGGGCGGTCCTCATGGCTCCCGAGGTGCTATAAATAGGCAGTTATCCGACAACTTTTACCATTGCCCTTTGCACCTTTTACACTGGTGCGCAGCACCTCTGTCTCCGGCTAGGGTTTCGGCGAAACGCACTGTCTCGTCCTTCTCCGGCGACCACTCCCCCGGTTGGATTTCCCTCCTTCACTTGCTTCGAATGGCTTACTCATTTCGTCATCCGGTCTCTTGGTATGTCACCATGGTGTCCGTCCTTGATGCCCATGACCTCGAGGCGATTAAGGCGGATTTCCATATTCCTTCTGACCATCACCTTCGACTGCCCTCTGCTGCTGACCAACCTGCAAAACCTCCACGACATTACATTACATTTCCCGGGATCACTTGCAAGCCGGGCTACGCTTCCCGATACACCCCTTCATTGTCTCTGTTTGTCGTTACCTCTGCCTCAACCTGTCCCAATTAACCCCCAACGCCATTCGGCTCCTCTGTGGGTCGGCTATCATTTTTAAACTGTATCAAATCCCCTCCGAGCTGACACTTTTTACTACTTCTTCTGCCCGAAAAGACAAGAGCTGGGCGAGTTCTTCTTCCAAGCCCGTCCTGGTACCTCCTTCCTCTCAAAGCTTCCTACTTCCAACAAGGGCTAGAAGGAGCGATATTTCTTCATTCGCCCTGCCGCGTACCCGACCTGGCCGACTGGCTTTCTCCTAAATTTCCCTCATCCACCACCTCTTCACAAGGACTCCCGAAATTTCCCTCCACTTGAGCTCGCCTTGGAGAAGATCGGCGACATTTCCCTGGCGGGCCGCTATTGCGCGAGGATATCCTGTCTGTGTTCGGGCTTAGCCCAGCGTCGGTTCGCCGGCCTGCTTCCTTTAGTAAACCCCTTTTCTCCTTCCTCGTTTCTTTATTGCCAATTGATTATTGTTCGCCTGGTAGCTACTATGATGCACCTGGCTGCCCCCGAGGGGGGTTATAGGCTGGAGCCTACTGAAATGAAGGCGCGTATGTTGGAGCTGTTGAACGAGCAGGATGTGCGAACAGCGGAACTGCGGGCTGAGCAGGAAGTGCGCGCAGAACTGCTGACAGAGCAGAGGGCAGCTCTCTCGGGTTTTGAGTCGCCCTACTCTATTCCTCCCGGACCCGCGTCTGAGGACGAGGAGATTTCCTAGTCTGGCTCAGAGGATGCCCAACCTCTGAGTCTCGTGTTGAGGCGCTTGCGCGGTGCTGAGCTATCACTTGACCCGGCCGACTCGATGGAAGCTTCTTCTAGCCGGCCGAGTAAAAGGCAAAAAGGCAAGGCGCCTGTGACCGACTCCCCTGCGCTGTCGTCTTCTTCCCCTCCAGTTCTTCCGATGGAGTCAGCTGCTGCCCCTTCAGGGGGGCTTCCCCGACCCAATCGAGGGAGCCTACAGGTGATGGCCTGATGCATATGCTGCCGCTCTCGCTGTCTGACTTGCTCATGAGTATGACGGTGCCAAGCGACACGACCTCCATACGGTCGCATGATGTTCGGCTGTATGGCACGGTAGCGGACCAATTTCTGGACGGCTTGCGAGCAAGCTGCTCGGGTGGCCCGAGTGTTTGGGCAGACGACTTCATGGCAACAACCACACAGGTATGCGCTTGCTGTCTCCGTTGTTTGCTCTGCGCTTTCTTCGGTCGAGATATTAACAGGTCTTTCCCCGTGCCCTGCAGTTTTGGGCCTAGGGCTATAGCATGTGCATGTCCGTGCTGAGTCATGCCAAGGTTCGGTACCGTGCCGAGCGACGGGTGGAGGACCTTGAAGCCCGACTCCGACACACCCAGCTGGTTTCAGATGACGCCTCTCTGAACAGCTTGAGGGCAGAATTGATCGACTTTCAAGACCTGCTGAGCCAGACTCAGGATGAGTTGGAGACTTCAAAAGCCCAGATCGTCTGGGCCAATGTGGCGGCGGTTCAAGCGCAACACCAAGTTACCCAGGCCGAGCATACGCAACTTCGTGATCGGAGGCTCAAGGACCAGCTGCAAGCGGATCTTCTGAAGACTTAGGCTGAGCTCCATTGGACAAGCGAGGCTGTCCAGCCCATGTGTATACAATTGGCGGCTAAGGAGCAAGAGGTTGGTTTGCTGAAAAACCAACTGCGCACTCAGGCCGAGGAGCTGGAGATGTTGTGTGGACGTCAAGCAATATCCTGGGATGCAGCTCAGGCGAAGTTGAGAGAGCTGCGGGAGCGTCGAGCAACCTGGGATGCAGCTCGGGCAGAGCTAGAGGGGCTACGCTCCTATAAGGAGGCGGAGCCTGATAGATTGGAAACCCATAGGCTCGGGTACATTAACTCCAAGACCTTTACCGATCAAGTCTCTGAACAACTTCGAGCTATGCTGCTGCATCAAGCAATCAGCATGCTCCGGCAACTCAGACAAGGTGGGCACATATCTTCTGACATGCCCCCCCCCTCAGCCTTTCAACTTCAAGATATGTTAAAGGACTTGCCCGACATAACCAAACAACCTTTTAAATGAAGGTCGGGCCTCTCGTTTTCTTTTTCTTTCTGTGTAGAGACGATGAGCCTCTGATTTTGTAACACCCTTACCCTTTGAATGCAATTTTTCTTCTTTGGCCAATCTTTTTCGAGTGTAGTTGCCTTTACTTTCAAATATTAATGATCCGAGCACTAGCGAGAGTGAGTCGGGCGAGAAGCCGAACGATTGACTTAGTTTTTATGAGCCGCTAGTCCGGACGTTTGAGTGAAGAAACTTCTAAGTGTCTATGGCTTGGGCGAGCACACACTCAGGCTACTAGACCCTACGAGTGTTCGAGTTGAACACCTGGGCATTACAACTTCAGACTGTAAGTCCCTTGGGCCAGCTGACTGAGAGATGGGCAGCTGGTTAAGGCNCAGTAATTTTAATTTATTATAAATTCTTCCAAATTTCCTCCTACATGAATAAGTCACAACGTGGTCCACGAAAGCAAGGATTGACCGGATCCATCATTTAGGGCACGGTCTACGTCAAATTTTCCAGTACAGTGCCAGTCTGACCCACCCTAGGATAATTTTCACATTAATCTGAATTTTACTTTATTATTATAATAATACATGTGTACTTTGGGCTCAATTAATCAGGACATGATTGATTCTTACACCGACTCTGATTTTTTATTTTTATTCGCAATTCAGATACTTAAACCTCAATTCCATTCAATTAATTTCGAAAGTCCACCATTTGATCTCATACATTTGCCATCAAGTGAATTCGAAAGCACCAACTATTTCTTACACAATCGTAATCAATGTTTCAAATTTTTTATTTTATTAAAAATATATTTTATAATATATCATAATTAATCGTAATGTGATAGTAGTTATAATTTCGTAATTATTATAATACGTTTCTGATTTAAGATTTAAATAAAAAATAATAATGAAAATAATATAGTGAAGAAGAATTGTAATTCATTTCTATATATCATATTTATTATTAATATATTTATTTTAATAATTTTTATAAATAAATGAACAGTAATCAATGATCCTTTTCGTCGAAAATTTATTATCTTAATTTTTCTTCCCATCAATTCCTAATGTGATTTTTATCTGTCTCCCTTCTCCTGATCTTATTTAAAATCAGTGCTTCTTCTACCAAAAGTCAAAACCAACCGCTATCTATCTCGTTTTCTCAAAATTAGGGCTTCCTAATTCCTTTTCTCATTTTTTTATTAGAACGTGTTAGACCGATTAGAAAGGACGAATAATCTTATATATTAAAGTTAGAATTTTCTCTTATTATTTGCTAAAGTATTTTTTTATTAGAATTTGTTAGATCTACTAGAAAGGTTGAATAATCTTATAAATTAATTTAGAATTTTGTCTTATTATTTACTTATCAAGGATATACTAATTAATTAGATAAAAATAACATAAAAAAGAATAAGTAAGAAGACATAAATTTTTCTTGATTACAACTTAAGTAGTTGTTCATCAATTTAGACAATAAAAGCTCGCTATCAAAAACTCCTTTGACAATGTCGGAGGCGAATAAGCCCTTTAAAACAATTGTAAGTTGATCAGAACTTGATTACAGTAGTTGATTATAAGTGTGTTGTTAAACTCGTACATCTAGGATGCTATTTATAACATTCTGATTATACGTGACTGTTGATGATGTGATATTGGATGTGATCCATGGTGCCTCCAAGTGGATAAAACTTTTTCCATGCAACAACGACTATTCAACATCTTTATAGTCTTGAAGGCATATTCAGTCTGATCTAAGATGTCTCGAGTATTGTTCCTGTGAGACACCTCGAGTTATAACTGAAGCACCTTCTGTACTATTTATGAGAGGTCCTCGAGTCAGATGTAATAAGGAGCCTCCAACATTGAATAAGTAGATTTTTCTAAGTAGAATTTTCTCTTGTTATTTATTATCATGGACATGTCATTTAATTAGATAAAAATAACGTGTAAAAGACTAAGTAAGAAGACATATATTTTACTTGGTTACAATTTAAATAGTTATTAATCTAAGACAATAAAGACTCATTATCAAAAACTCTTTCTTCGATAATATCAGAGACAAAGAAGCGCCTTATAGGGGTTAAAAGCTCAAAACTTGATTACAAAAGTCAATTACAAGTGTGTTGTTGAACTCCTATATTTAGGATGCTATTTATAGCATTCTGGTCACAAGTGATCGTTGATGACGTGGCATTGGATGCACCTAGCTCCAATGTGATTCAGGTGCCTCCAAGTGGATAAAACATTTCCACACAGTAACGGATACTCAATGGCTTGACAGTGTTAAAGGCACCTTCAGTCTGATCTAAGGCGCCTCGAATACTATTCATGTGAGGGGTCTCAAGTGTCGGTGATAATGCGGTTGACAAGAGAGGGGGGGGTGGGTTAATTGTTACTGAAAAATAAAGACAATCTTCTGTTCTTTCTTAACAAAGATAGAGGTTAGATGATGAGCAAGATAAATATAAGAATAAACTAAAAACAAAAAAAAAAAAAGATGCACAACTAATTTACTTGACTTGCAATCAGGAAGGTTGCTAATCCAAGATAAAATGTAGCTCAATCTCTGATTAACTCCTTAGGGCAGAGAAGTCTCTTACACAATGAAGAACTCAAGAAAATAGTGGAAACTCATATCAGAATTCGTGTACAATGATTGCTTCAATGTAACTGAGCTCTGGAGGTCTATTTATAGCCCCACGAAAGCTTATTCGATCGCTAACATGGCCTTACACGGGCGCCTGAGTGCTTAGGGGCACCTGACACGTGGCTCAGAGGTTATCGCTTCACAACGTTCACGAACGGCTACTTCTGGATAATTTTGGCTTCTCGGGCACCTGCATGCACTGGGGTGCCCGGGAACGCAGGCGCCCTAGTGCATAGTGGCACCTCCATTCACGGGCGCCTGGTTGACTCGGGCGCCGAGTGACTTTAGGTCAGCACAGTACTGACCAGTCTCCAGCCGGTCCTCTTGGGTGATCTCGGGCCTTACAAGTTGGGCTCACCCGAACCTTCCTCCAGTTTTCTCCTCGAGCGTGTTTTCCCCGGCTTCTTGTCCCTCGGACATCGCATGTGTCCTTCTCGCTCCACTGGCATACTCTTCCGAAGACCTCCACGTCCCTCAGATGCACCGAGCCCGTCGGCTCCGTTCCCGTGTCATCCTTCTCGTCCGTACACTTAGACACAAGGATCAAACATAATAGGACCTAACTTGACTAGGTTGACCATACCAAAACACACCTGGGGTATTAACAATCTCTCCCTTTTTGATATGCATTGACCCAGTTAAGTTAGGATAAAAGAATATATACAATTACAAGATTAAATATGTGATAATGTAGTTAAAAAAATTTGAAATTAAGCCTCCCAAGTCTCCTCATTAACTTAATTCTATATTCTCCCCCTTTGATCATATCAAAATTTAAACATATTAAGGATAAAATTAATACTAATAAGAAAGTCTTAAAAAAATTATTATACATCCAAAATTTTCGAAAACTTTTGAGAGCATGTCAAAGATAATAATTAGTTTCCAGAAAATCTAATTTTTCAAAATTTGGTCAAAACTTATTTTCAAAAATCAAAGTCTAATTTTTGAAAAATAATTTATACAAATTTATTTTTACTTGAAAATTACTCAAATTTTTATCGAAATTAGAAATTTAGCAGATTCATCTCTGTAAAAATTATCAAAGTAAAATAAATTTATATAACTTTAAGAAAATAATTTTGAATTCAGAGTCAATAATTTTTTTAAAAAATAATTTTGAAATTTGATTTCGACTTCAAATAAATTTAAAAATTTTACTCAACATTTAAAATATAATCCATAGCTCTTAAAAAAAATTAGATTTGACGAAATTAATTTTTTAAGTATTTTTAAAATTAAAAAATTTATTTTGTAATGAAAAATCATAATAAATGTGATTAACAGTTGAAAATTTTGAAAAAAAATTTGTGGATAGTTAACCGTAGACTCTATCATAAAAATATTAAACTAATTTTTCTATAACTGTTATATGCTTGAAAAAAATTTATATCGATTACAAATAAAACATTAATTGTCAAAAAATATTAATTAACAATTGACAAACAACTAATAAATGAAATCTAATAGTTTAGTATAGATTTTGGGACCCAATATAAGTTCTTTCCAACAGAATTAATCAAAAATTTAGGTAGAATATAAGTTTTAAAAATTTTTACAATTTAGCCCATGTGAAATCGTAAATACCAATTTAGTCCTCTAGTATTCTAATTTTAAAACTAGAAACTTTTGAGCGTGCATGAATTTCTAATATTTCAATTTCTTCCCTTATCTTTTCATTTTCATGTTTTAATTTGTCAAACATTTCAAGTGGGCATGAAGAAACTAGTTGTTTTTCAGTTCTAAATTTTTATTTTATTTTGTATATTAATTTCATCATTGCCTTAATACTTTAATAAAATTCATTAGAGGGTAGAAAATATAACTCACTTACCATATCTTTTTTGATGTTCAAGACTCCCCTTTGTCGCTGCTATCTTCAAATGTGTCTCCCTCTTCATTGATGCTTTCTTCTTTTTGTGGGTGGTCATTAGCGTGAGTCCGCCGTATTCCATGAGATCGGACTCATCTGACAATGATTTATTCCATATGACTTTTATATTCTTGTGTTTGACCTTGTTGGATTTGTTCACCTTTAGCCTCAGGCAATTCTCCTTGATATGCCCTTCTTCCTCACAATTCTAGCAACGATCATCTTTTACTTTGGAGAACGTTTCTTATCCTGCACTTTATTAAGTCTTTTAGATTTGAAATATATAGATAATTTTCTTATCATGTATGCTGTGTCTTCTTCATCTTCTAATGATTCTTCCTAGTGTTAGATCTTCCTCGTGCTTAGGGCTATGTTGTCCATCTTACTCTTTCCTACGCACCGAGATTCGTGAATTTCTCATGTCAAAAATACTTGTTCTAAGGTACTTACATCAAGATCTTTAGATATGAAGTACACGTTCATTACGGAAGTCCAGTCTGTTGTCCTCGGGAATGCATTTAAAGCATACCTTTGTACATCGTGACTCATTACCATTTCTCCGAGGTTCTTAAGTCCCGTGATCAATTCTTTGAGTTTGGCATGAAGCTGGGCAACTGATTCTCCTTCTTCTATTCGGAGGTTGCTGAGTTGGTTGCAGAGCTGATCTCATTTTGCTAGCTTTGTTTCAGAAGTACATTCGTGGAGTTCGAGAAACTTTTCCCAAAGTTCCTTCGCTGATTAGTACGTCCTGATTTGGTTGACTTCTTGTGCAGGTAGTATGGTTAGTAGATGGAATTCTGCTTTCCCGTAGGCTACAAAATCTACTTTCTCTTTTTTTGTCCAGAGGTTCTCATCTTTATCTTTATTATCGGCGTCTTTGGGAACTTCAAAGCCAATTCTCATTATTAGTTGTAATTCAAAATCAGTTTTAAAAAAATACCTGTATTTTTCGCTTTCATGTAGTGAACTCTCCCTCGAACTTTAGCTGATAGATGTCTGGTCCGACCATTTTGTACTTGCTTCAGTTAGCAATTAGTCCTTCTAGATTGTCCTGGCTCCGATACCACATGTCGGTGATCGTTCGGTCAGCAAGAGGGGGTGAATTGCCCCTGAAAAATAAAGATAATCTTTTGTTCTTTCTTAACAAAGATGGAGGTTAGATTATAAGCATGATAAATATAAGAATAAACTAAAAACAGAAAGGGAAAAGAGGCACAACCAATTTACTAGGTTTGTAAAAAGGAAGGTTGCTAATCCATGGTAAAATGTAACTCAATCTCCTGATTAACTCTTTAGGGCAGAGAAGCCTCTTACACAATGAAGAACTCAAGAAAACAGTGAAAACTCATATCAGAATTCGTGTAAAGTGATCATGCTTCAATGTAACTGAGCTCCGGGGGTCTATTTATAGCCTCATTAAAGCCAATCCAATCGCTGGTGTGGCCCTACACGGGAGTCCGAGTTCTTAGGGGCGCCTGACACGTGGCTCAAGGATTATTCGCTTCACAATGTTCGCGAACGGCTACTTCTGAATAATTTTTGGCTTCCCGGGCTCCTGTATGCACTGGGGGGCCTAGGAACACGGGCGCCCTAATGTATAGGGGCACCCACATTCACAGGCGCCCGAGTGACTTTAGGTCAGAACAGTGCCGACCAGTCTCCAACGGGTCTTCTTGGGCATCCTTGGACCTTCCAGAGTTGGGCTCATCCAAACCCTCTTCGGCCTTCTCCTCTTGTTGATGCAGTCTGACCCTGATTATGATTAAGTCCTGATCGGGGATCAGGCATGGTATGGAAAATCCTAGCGTTGGAAGGCTAGGTGTTGGAAAATCCTGACCTGGAGGGTTAGGTGTGGAAAATCCTAGCTTGGAGGGCTAGGTGTTGAAAAGTCCTAATTCGGAAGAGGTGGGTGAAAAGTCCTAGCTTGGAGGGCTAGGTGAAAAGTCCTAACTTGGAGGGTTAGGTGAAAATTCCCATCTTCGAGAGTTAGGTGAAAAAGTCCTGGCTTGGAGGGTCAGGTCTTAGCTTGGAGGGCTAGGTCTGGAAAAGTCCTAATTCGGAAGGGTTGGGTGAAAAGCCCTAGCTTGGAGGGCTAGGTGAAAAGACCTAACTTGGAGGGTTAGGTGCAAATTCCCAACTTGGAGGGTTAGGTGAAAAATCCTTAGCTTGGAGGGCTAAGGTGGATGAAAACCTAGCTTGAAGGGCTAAGTTTGAGTCCCTGGATCGGTCTGGTGATCGATCAGGGAAGCTGACACGCTGCTCCATCGTGGATCGGTCTGGTGACCGATCCAGCAATGACTGATCGGTCTGGTGACCGATCAGGGAGCACACAGTGAGGTTGGGAACCTACTGTGCGGCTCCTGATCGATCTGGTGACCGATCAGGGAGTATGCGTTTCACCCACTGCTTGGCTCCTGATCGGTCTGGTGACCGATCAGGGAGCACTCAGTGAGGTTGAGTTCCCCTGCTGATCTGCTCCTGATCGGTCTGGTGATCGATCTGGCTCACTGTGCAGATCGTTCTGGAGAACGATCCAGCTTCGCGAGTTCATCACTAAGATCGATCAGGACGGAGCCTGATCGGTCTAGTCATGATCTGATCAATCTGGTGACCGATCAGGAGGCTCCCTGATCGGTTCAGAAACCGATCAGGAGGTTTGGACTGTGAAACTCAGAAATCGCCTGGAATAGGGGTGGATCGGTCCGGTGATCGATCCACAACCTGGGATCGGTCTGGTGATCGGTCCAGGAGAGTCCCAAAGAAATCACGATTTCTGATTGAGCATTGGGGATCGATCAGGACGAAGCCTAATCAATCTGAACCCATCCTGATCGGTCTGGTGACCGATCAGGAGACCCTCTGATCGGTCCGGTGACCGATCACTGTCAGACGCTCTGATCGCGTCTGAACATATCCGATTCTCTGCGCTTAATCTCTGATGCTTGATTTTCTATTTGATATGCTGCTCTAATAATCTGATGAAGCTGCAGGTGACAGGGAAGGATTCAAACACTCAAGGAGAAGTCAATGGAGGCTTTCCTTGGAGCAGGTTTGTCTGTTTTCCATTCCAGGTTGCAACGGGCGCTGGCGCTGGCTGGAGCTGCTATCTGGGGCTGGTCTGAGGGGACCTCAGGAGGTCCAGAAGGGCTCAGTGGTGGCTGATGGTTGCAGGAGAGTAGATGGAGGCTGCTGTGGGATGGTGACCTAAAGCTATGTGGAGAAGACTTAACCGCTGGGTGGAGAAGTTTTGAACAACAACTCTGCGAATCAGTATTGCTGCTAAGTTTTTGGCTTGCTACGTTCTTGTGTTCTTGCTGTTCCATCATACCTTGAGCAAGCCATTGAGATCTGAGAAGCAACCAGCCCTTGCTTGAGCACTTGAAGGAAGGAACAAGAAGCTTCGAGTCCAACATCGAGAAGACACGAGGAGAAGGCTCTTGCGTGAGATCGTCGCTGGGTGGAGCTCTGAGGGAGCTTCTGTGTTCTTGTCCTTGCTAAGTGCTAAAAATTCGATAAAAGCATAAGCTCAAAGTGTTTGGCTATATTCACCCCCCCTCTCTAGCCATCCGGTTCCAACACCTCTAACGTGATTTTCCCCTGGCTTCTCGTCCCTCGGATGCAGTGCACGTCCTTCTCGCTCCACCGGCATACTCTTCTGTAGAATTCCGCATCCCTCGGATGCACCGAGCCCGTTGGCTCTCTTCCCATGCATCATTCTCGTCCACTGCATCTTTCGCTCGACTTTTTGAGCCCTTAAGCTCCTGCACACTTAGACACAGGGATCAAACACAACATGACCTAACTTGACTCGGTTGACTACATCAAAACTCACCTGGAGTATTTACATCAAGTCACAATTGAAGCACCTTTTGTAATGTTCCTAGGATTAAGACTCAAATGAGTCTTCCAAATCCTTTGGCACATCCCTAAATCCATCAAATCTTCTTGAAGAAATTCTCCCGAGATCCATTGACCATAGATCCCATTTTGACCTCTAGAGCTCTCCCTTGAGCTCCTAGCCCTAGTCACCTCCCTAGGCGACTCATTTACGAATGCAAGACCACACCAGTGAACCTCCGGTGCTTCTTGACCTTCAATTCTTACTTTCTTAACTTTCCACACCTTGTCCTTGGTGAACCTCTTCTTCTTCCCTTTAAATGACTTTTCCTTGTCATTTTTAACCTTTCCTTTGCTAAAGCCATATGACACCTTGCCATATGATTTTTCACTAGCCTTTTTACTAACATTGGACCCCCTTGATTGGTATCCTAGTCCCGACCTACCATTTCTAAGGTGTTGATCATTTGGTATCATGCTTAATCCCTTGGATCCCCTAATGAGTCTATCTAGGTTCTGTTCTAACTTATCAAGCTTTGCTCTCAAAGCTTGATTTTTCTTCTCTAGATTCCTAACCTTAATATCATCATGACCATTTTGTATCATTTTTAGATCTACCCATTTTTTTAGGAATGTGTCTCCCTTTCTTAGGGTTAATGCCTTGGTCCTTACGTTTAAACGCCCTAGATTTATCATGAACCATGGATTCTTTAGAATTTTGACACGCAATGTTATTTCTATTTTTATCATGATACTTGAAACCAAAATTACGCATAGACAAGCAATCATTAACATTTCTAGCACTCATAAAGACATTTGAAGCATAAGTAAAGTTAGAGATTACTTCCCTTACCCTTGTAGCTCCCCCTTGATGTGAGCTTCTCTTCTTTTCCTCTTTTTCCTATCTTCTTAAATGCTCCATTTTCTTGAGCTCTCCTTTTCTTGGACATTGGGTGTGGTAATGCCCTAGCTCCCCACAAGTGTAGCACCTAATGTGCTTCTTTTCTTTCTTTTCCCTACACCCCACATTAGATTTTAACCGAATGGACCCAGGTTTAGGATTTACCTCCTTTTTACCTAGTGGACACTTGTCCTTGTAGTGTCCCTTCTTGTTGCATCCAAAGCATGTGATGTGATCTTTGGTTCTTGCTTTGGAGGAGGTAGGAGCCTCTTCTTGCTCTGGTATTGACGTAGGTCTCTCCTCTCCCTCAATCCTTGAGGTGATGACCTCTTCTTCTTCCCTTGATGAAGTGGACGACCTTTCACTTGATTGTGCCTCTTCACTTGATGAGGTTGATAACTCTTTTTATTTTTCCCTCTCTTGGACCATTGAATTGATTTCTTTGGGCTTTTCTACTATTTGAGCTTGTGTAGTGTTCTCATGAAATTCCCCCATCTTTTTTCATAACTCATATGCATTTTTATGTTCACCTACACCACTCAAAACATTATTAGGCAAAATATTAATCAATATACCAATTACCTTCTCATTTGCCCTAGATTGGGCTTGTTGCTCCTTAGTCCAATATCTAGGTCGGAGCTTTTTCCCATGCTTGTCTCTTGGAATCTCGAATGGTTCTTCTAGCACCACCATGCACTCCCAATCCATTTCAAACCAAGTCTTCATTCTTATCCTCCAATAGTCAAAATCTTCATGATCATAAGGAGGTGGAGTGTTTATGTCATCACCCAACTTGTCTTCCATCATCATCTCCTCTAGCTTGTGCTCTTCTGGCAGTTATTCTAACAAGAGCGGACCTTCGCTCTGATACCACTTGTTAGATTGTGACATCAAGCTAGAGGGAGAGGGGGTGAATAGCTTCTTTCATTTTTCTTCCTACAATCATTAGCGCGCAAGCGAAATATACTAAATAAAAAACAAAACCTAAAGAAAAAGGATACACCTATTTACGTGGTTCGGAGATGAAACTCCTACTCCACAGTTGCCCGTAAGGTGGGTGATCCCTAATCCGTCGGTGGATGATTCCCCGGAGCATCTCCAGCTAGATTTCGTAGCTCCTTGTGAGTGGAGAAACCTTACCACAACCTCTGGATACTACCTGAGCACAATAGACTACTAACCAGCTCTATCCAAGTAGGTTTCATCAATAAAGGAAAGCCTTAAACGAGCTCCCTTAAATAGAGCTCGAGTCTAATATGGCCGCTACCAGTCGACTGCCCCTGGGGCAGTCGACTGGTCCCACTCAGATTCAAACGTTGCAAGCCCAACGTTTGAATCTCCAGCCATCACCAGTCGACTGCCCCAGGGGCAGTCGACTGGTCCTTCCCTAAGCCTAGGGTTACCCTTCCCGAGTATATTTCTCTCCGCACTCGAACCCTCTCGGCTTAATTCCCGAGTACAAACACTCACACTCGGACCCTTACGACTTGGTTGACTCTTCAATCAGTAGTCTTGATCTGTTGCCTTCACACCCTCTTCATCTTCTGCTCCCGTCCCTCATATGTGCACGCCAGCCCTCAGCTTGCCTCCATGCCATCCTTCACGCATGTCTCGAAGTCTGTGCCCCTCGGCTCATCGTCTCTGCTCCAGCAGCCTCGATCTGTCGCCCTCAAGCCCTCTTCAACTTTGGCCCTCCTCCCTCGGATATGCACACAAGCCCGCGACTTGCCTCCATGCTATCCTTCACGTACGCCTTGAAGTCCGCTTCCCTCGGCTCATCGTCCCTGCTTTGTCCATGGTCCCCCGGATGCGCACACAAGCCCACAGCTTGCCTCCATGCCACCCTTCACCTGAAGACATCCAACCAAATCTATGTATATCTGCAACCTTGCACACTCACATACGCATATTAGAACACAATAAAATCCTAACTCAACCATATTGACACACACATTAAAACCCTTGATCCTCCAGATCATACTTGGGCTGATTGTCCCAACATACATGTCAATTTAGTCTTGATTACAATGTCTTCTTTGAATTTAATCTTAATCATTGCCTAGTAAAAGATAAAACCATATGCGCTACTCTACTTTATAGTAAGGTTAAAGATGGTCTCCACTATATTCAATGTCCTTTTAGTAAAGCTTTTGTTGGGGAACACACAAATAAACAAGTTTGGCATGCTTGACTTAGTTATCTTTCTCTTCAAATTGTTTAAAGAATCATAAGTCATTTTGGCATGCCAACTTCATATACTTCATCATCTCATTTATGTGAAACATGCTTGGAAGCCAAGAGTCACAAGTTATCTTTTATTTTTCTCTTGAAATAATTAATTCTAATATTTGGGGTCCTGCATCTATCCTGTCTAATTAAGATTTTCTATATTATATCACTTTCATTGACCATTTTATCAAATTCACTTGACTCTATCCTATAAAATGCAAATATGATTTACTTAACACATTTTGTCATTTTCAAATCTAAGGTGAACATTATTTTGGTCATAAAATACTTACTTTTCATTATGATTGGGGTGGTGAGCATCAAATTCTTCGTCGTCATCTTGTTTCTTGTGAAATTATTCATCGAGTCTCTTGTCCTAACACTCCTTAATAAAATAGTTTCGTTAAGAGAAAACATCTACATATAATGAAAATAGTTTTAGTTCTTCTTAGTTATGCATTAGTTCCTCGTAAATTCTAGGATGAAATTGTTAGCACTGCAATTTTCCTCATAAATTGTCTTTCCACTCCATTGCTTAATCAAAAGTGTACATTGGAGAAACTTTATAATAGATCTATTGACTATACTTCTCTTCGAGTTTTTGGATGTGCATGCTATCCGTAGTTATATCCCTACTCTAAATATAAATTAGACTCTCGTTCACAATAGTGTATTTTCTTTGATTATGGTAATTTGTATCATGGGTATTATTGCTTACATATACCTACTGGGTGAATTTATATATCCCGATATGTTATTTCTTATGAGTCTCTCTTCCTCAACCTCTTCTTCAAAGACTGTTGGCACATATTTGATACCACCCAACATTACCACAAGCATGCGGTATTTGTCTGCTCTCCCGAGGAATAATACTAATACAAGAGATGATGGTATTTTGGGTCCAACTCCATCCTTGCCGATATGTGAGGCCTCTCTCCTTCTAGTTCTTCCAACACATCATTTAATCATGAGAATAATCTACTTCCTTCACGGAAGTGCCACACAATTCATCTTCACATTCCCAGCCTAGCCCCTCACCTTCTTTGATAAGTGATTCTGATGAAGATGCATGCTCCTTAATGCACTACCCTTAAGTGATATCTATGCATGATATCTACCAGTGGACACCCGTTATCCCCTTCCATGGGTTCTAGTAGTCTCTTCAAAATCTATTGAATCAACATGCTTTACACAGGCAATTAAGGATCTAAATTGGCGTGCTACGATGGTTACAGAATTTGATGCTCTCCTTCGCAATAAGACTTGGTGCTTAGTTCCTAGCACCGCTTCCATGAACGTTGTGGGTTCCAAATGGGTCTCCTATTTCAAGTATCATGTTGATGACTCTCTTGAATGGTACAATACTCATCTTGTGGCAAAAGGATTCAACCAACAGCTAGGTACTAACTTTAATGGTACATTCATTCCAATTATTAAGATTACATTCATCTATATCTACTGTTAGCTCCAACTGCCCGATATGCTAATTAGATGGTTCCAATGCTTCTCTTCATGATCATCTTAAGCAAATTATGTTTATGGAGTAGCCACCGAGGTGTATTCATTCACAACTTTCAACACATATTTGTCAATTGAAGAAATCCTTATATGATCTTCGCCAAGCTCCTCATTCATGGTTTCATAATCTCTCTACTTGGCTACACACTCAAAGGTTCTTTGGTTCAAAGACTGACTCATTTTTATTTTATTAGTGTGATATTGGAACTATGCCTTTTTTCTCTTATTAGTGTGGATAATATTCTTCTAACCAGAAATGATCAATAAGACATCACTATTCTACTTCATCTTCTTAATCAAGAATTTCCTATTAAGGATCTTGGCACAACTCGTTCCTTTCTTGGTATTGAGTTTTTCTCAAATTCTGATGTTTATCTCTTTTCATGCAGCAAATATAGTATTGGAATTCTTCAAGAAGCTAATATGGATGGTACATGTCCTATTTCTACACCGTTTATTATATGTAACTTTTCCACATTTTCATCATCTCCTGTCTTGGCTAATCCTCAAATATATCAGAGCATTGTTGAAGCCTTACAATATGTCACTATCACACATCCTGATATTGCTTTTGCTGTCAATCGGATTTGACAATTTATGCATTCTCCCACTGAACAACATTGAGAATATTTTAAGCGAATCCTTTGCTATCTCATAACACTTTTCTTCATTGTCCCTTTTTATATCAATATTTTTCATATGAGTTAAATGAATTTAGTGTTGCAGATTGGGCCAACTCTCCTAATGGCAGACATTTTACTGGTGGATATGTAATATTTCTTGGAAAAAATCTTATCTTATGACATTCTAAAAAACAACCTACTATATGTCGATCGAGTACCAAAGCTAAATACGAAATTATAGCCAATGTCATGTCTGAAACCATTTGGCTCCTATCACCTCTTTTAGAATTACATCTTCTACTAATTCTATACCAAAAATATGGTGCGATAACATTGGAACAATATATCTGATTGAAAATCTTGTTTTTCATGCTCACATTAAGCATGTGTAGATAGGTTTTCACTTTGTACGAGAACGTGTAACAGTTAAACAATTATCAGTCTCCTACATTATTACAGATCTTCACCAAATCGTATCCAGACGGTGATATCATAGATTGACAATCAAACTCAACGTGTTGCACATTCCATTGAATTTGTCAGAGATAATGATGACAAAGATAACAATTTAGGATAATAATAAAATTTTTTATTATGTTTAGATAAAAATCAAAAATTAATTTCAATCATCGAAGATTTACTATATTTAAACTGCAATCACTAATATTGTTGTTGTTTTATACCATTGACATCACATACCATATTTATCATAATATTTTTAATATATTATCTTAACAATATGTATAAAATAAGTAATTATTTTCTCTCCACTAATCTCCATTCTTTGTCTTTATATTCAATAAAGGTCTCTGCCGGTCTTGGTGAAGAAGAAGAGGAATAGGGCTGGTGTCGAGTGTTTGTTGTTGGATAAGAGTGGGAGAGAAGGAAGAAGAAGGAAGTTGGTGGAAGATGCCGCTGTGGGAAATTAAGGGAGAAGAAGATATCTAGAGGAGGAGGAGGAGAGAAATTCAGAGGGTTGGCACAGCACGTTTGCGGCGGCTATAGAAGAAAAATCACAACAGATAAGAAAATAAGCATGTTGAAATAAAGAGGAAAGAACCTAGAATAGTTATTATTTCTCAGTTCAAAGAACTTAGGGGTACTTGATAAGCAAGTTTAAAAGATGGGAATAAGAATGAAATCTATTTTATTTCCATTTATGATGATTGATATATGAGAATCAGAATCAAAATATGGATATGATATCCCTGATTTTATAATCTAACCCCCACTAAGTTATCACTAAATTCATAAATCCCTCAATTAAAATTCATTATTATTTCTATTGCCAAATATATACTAAGCTCCTCTTTATTTTTATTGGTTGTTCAGATAATAAATGGAAACAAATTAAATATGATATACAATTATAATAATTTATATTTATCACGCTGTTGAATATGTTTTTTTAAGTTTCATATTATTTAGAATTTTAAATTTATTTGAGATGGGAAAAAAAAAGCATGAAAGCAAGGATGGCCGGATCCATCTCCGGCCGACGCCATTAGTGTGTAGCTAAATGCTCCTCAATCAATATGAAGCCTGTCGAAGAGAATAGAATAGTGATTCATTATTTTTTAGGCTAATTTTTAGCTAAAAATTTCAGAGAAATTCCAACAATCATCAAAGACATCTCTAGATTTAATCAAATAAAATCAATTTAAAATAAAAGATAATATTTTAAGATCAACTAAATAAAAATTTAAATAGTTTCAAAACTCTAATAATATAAACAAAAATTATTTAGAGTCTTCGAAGGTACTTTGAACAATGACTTAAGACTGGATCATTAAGGGTCTGTCTCTGAATGAGTTTCAATTTGATATATTAAATATCTCATGATTAAATCTAAATTGAAAGATAGGAGCTCTCAAAACTTGGATCCTTCATGTATCACAATGTGAGTGTTTTTTGTTAATAGTCCCCACGGGATGATTGATGTCTAGTGCATGAAACATTGCTATTATGAGATCTAGGAATTAAGCCCTGGCGAAATTAAGTACCTATTCTTTCTCATGCGATAGTCACTGGCAGAAGTAGTACTCCTTATAATTTATCTCCTCCGTGTTAATTGTGAGATAATTTAATAGAGATGTTAGCGTGAGCGAATCGTCTTTTAGCACCGTGAGTGATTTTTGTTTATGGGCATTAATGCATACGCCCTTGAATAGATTGCTTGATTAAAAACATTAGAGATATTAATAATTTATCTGAAATTAAGTTTAATAATAGAAAGGAGAAAATAGATAATTCAGTTTAGGAAATTATGAAGTATTTTTAAAGGATAAATAAATAATAAATATTAATTTCTTGGATTGAAGTAGTAATTATTCTTATGATTTTAGAATAACTCTACATTTATTTTACAATTAAGGATGTTGACGGGTGGCTTATATCTGAATAATAGATGTTATGGAATAAAATTTTGTTAAGATTTTTTCTTATAGAATTTTATTAAGATTTTTCTAATAAAATTTTGTTAAGATTTTTCTAATAGAATTTTGTTAAAAATTTTCCTAACATAATACTGTTATGATTTTACTAGGTTTGAATTTAGGCATTATTTATAGAGATCATTGTAAGTCATTTTATTATCATCATTAGTATCAAGAGAATAAGGTGTATTCTCTTGTGTAGAAAGAATTTTAATAAAACTTCGACCTCTTTGTGGAGTAGGCACGCTGTCGAACCACGGTAACTCTTCTTCTCTCTCCTCTTCTAGTTCTTCCTCATTTTTTCTCTATTTCTATTGTGTGTCTTAGCCTCGTTGCTTCATGCGATCTCTTTCTCTCTTCGTCTTCTTCCATGGCACGTTAGAGGTTGTGATGTTGTTGCACCTGTTTTTTTTTGCAACAATTGATATCAGAGCAAGGTTTGGCGGATTTTTTTAACATGTCGGGGACGTCTTCTGTGAAGTTTGATATGGTGAAGTTTGACAGAACCGGGAACTTCGGATTATGGTAGAGGAGGGTCAAGGACTTGTTGGTGCAACAAGGTATGGCGAAGATGCTAGGAGAAAGAAAACTGGAAAGCATGGAGAGATCAGACTGGGAAGAACTTCAGGCATAGGCAATTGCAACAATCAGACCTTGTCTTACGGATGATGTGATATATCATGTCATGGATGAAGAGTCACCGGTGGCAGTTTGACAAAAGCTGGAAAGTCAGTACATGTCAAAGTCATTGACAAACAAGTTGTATCTTAACCAAAAATTATTTGTGCTGAAGATGATAGAGGGAACCTATCTGAGCCAACACATCAACATATTCAATCAAATTGTGAGCAATCTGAAGCGAGTTAATGTAAAGATAGAGGACGAAGACAAGGCACTGATGTTACTAAATTCTCTATACTCATCTCCTACCTACGAGAATTTAGTTACTATTCTGAAGTGGGGAAAGGAAACTCTAAAATTGGAGGAGGTCACAGGTGCTTTGTTGGGCTTTCATCAGAGGAAGAAAGCAAGTGACAAAGTTTCTCAAGGAGAAGGACTTGTGGTGAATAGTAACCAAGAGCGGCGTAGGAGAAAATCTCGGTATGAATCTAGCAGTGATAATAAGGATCGTTCTAAGTCGAGAAAAAAGAAGGTAATCACGAGCTACAAGTGTGGAGGCAAAGGTTATATAAAAAGAAATTGTCAGAGATAAAGAAACATGTTACAGAGAACAAAGATAATTTAACAAAGTCTGCAAACATAGTTGAAGAAAATTCAGAGAACAGTGATGGAGATGCGCTATTAGTTATGTTAAGTTCGGAGCAGTTGACGGATGAATGAATCTTAGACTCTGCATGTTCAAAACACATGACTCCAAACAAAGAGTGATTTGACACTTAAAGGGCAGTGAATTCTGATTCAGTGTTGATGGGAAACGATACATCTTACAAAGTCATCGACATAGGGAATATTAGAATCAAGATGTTTGACGGTGTGATCAAAACTTTATATAATGTCTGATACATACTAGATCTAAGGAAGAATATGATTTCACTAGGCACACTGGATGATATAGGTTGCAATTACAAATCAGTAAGCAGGGTGATGAAGGTCAACAAGCGAGCTCTGACAATAATGAAAGGACAAAAGGTAGCAGGGAACATCTATAAGTTGATAGGGACTACAATTGTTGGTGGAGTTGCCCTCAGTAGAGTCTGAATCAGAAAGTACAATCTTGTGGCATATGCGGTTAGGGCATATGAGTGAGCGTGGAATGCTGGAGCTGTGGGGACCGGTGCCGTCGATAGAGGGGGGGGGTGAATATCGACTTGTAAAAATTGTTGGTGCAGGAAGCACCATATCGAACCTTATTTTGATATTGACAAAGGATTCAAAGTTAAGTTCATTTGTAATCTAACATGCTAATTAAGCGTGCAGATTGAAGTCCTAGCGAAGGGCTGCTAGGCACCTGGCGAAGGACTGTCAGGAAACAAAGTCCTAGCGAAGGATTGCTAGGCACCTAGCGAAGGACTGCTAGGCATCGGAACCAAAGACCCAGCTAAGGGCTGCTAGGAGTCAAAGACCTGGCGAAGGACTGCTGGGCACCAGGCGAAGGACTGCTTGGTACTAAAGACCTGGCGAAGGACAGCTGGGCAAAAGTCCAACCGGAGGAGCCGGTTGGCATCAGGTAAATTCTCCTGAGAGGAGTAGGTGAGGACGTGTTCCCCGTCGAGGGAACAGTAGGCGTCGGTTCGACCTAGGGCTCCATTTGGGAGGCCCAAAGTCAGAACCAAGACAGCTACGGCTGTAAGACTCACTAATATGTTTGCTTTGTGTTGTTTTGGACTAACCCTGGATGCAGGACCGAAGGAACGAGTGTCTGCAGCTCAGAGAGCCTCAAAGGAGTGAGGCAGAAGCTGAGTAGGGCGCTCGGAGTGTCCCGGGCGCCCCCAAGGTCAATACAAAACAAGAAAAGCAAAGATGTGCCTCGACAGCTTACTGGGCGGGGCACCCCCGTGCTCCCGGGCGCCCCCGCGCTCCCGGGCGCCTCGGATGGTCCGGGCGCCCCTGGCTTAAGCCATCGAGGCGGATAAAGCTTCACCAGCCGAAAAGCTCGCTGAAAGGGTCAACCAGGGCGCCCCCTGCTTCCCGGGCGCCCCCCGCTTCCCGGGCGCCCCCGTCAAGGCTGCATCCCTGTTTTTGAGGGATAAACTCTGACCGAGACTGTTGCGGATCAGATTCCACGTGGGGGGGGGGGGCGCCCCCGACGTCCCGGGCGCCCCCAGGGGCTATATAAAGGCCCTCGACCCCAAGGCTTTGAAGAACAATTTTTCCAACACACTCACGCTCTTCTACTCCCGCGCTCTGCTCCGGAAACCTCCCGACTCGAGATACAAGCGCCGACGACGTCCCTCTGCTCCGAAAATATAATCTACACCGGACGTCGATAACGAAGAGCTGTTTTATGTTTACTGCACTATTCTTGTAATAAATCTTGTAAACTATTTTTGCACACATATAGAATTGCCCGCAGAAAACGGTCAACGACCGTGGGCCTTGGAGTAGGAGCCGACCGCGACTCCGAACCAAGTAAAATCTTGGTGTTCACGTGTGTTTTTATTTCCGCTGCTAATACTCTTTTACGAATCCGAACGTTTTACGATATTTACCCCCCCCTCTATCGTTCTTCTCGATCCAACAAAAATTTCTTCGGAAAGCGCATCGTAAACTTTCGATCATTCATTCTATTCAGAGTTAGTAGCACAGAGGAAAAATAGACAGAACAAAAAACAATCGACAGAGTGCGCACGGTATTTTACTTGGTTCCCAACCCCCCAGGGTCAGTATGTCCAAGGCCTAAGCACGGGAAATGCCCGTCCACTAATGGTCTCCTTTTCGGACATTTCGGAAGCGGAGAAACCCGTCTTACAGTGCACGATTTACAATAAAAAATATTAAGGAAATTAAATGCGAAAAGTAAATCAAACCAAACAATGAATTGACGATCCCGACCGATCTGGAACTCCGAAGTGTCGCGCACTTTCTCCTGGAGCCTCCTTGGTTGCAGGGCTTCGTCTCAAGCACTTTTCTTTCGCTCGGAATGCTTAGAATGTAGTTGGAATTGTTGTTCTAAGTTGAGGGGTCAAACACATTTATATAACTTCTTATCGAGCGCCCTAGAGCCTCTGGGGCGCCTCAGTTGGGGTCAAAAATCCATCCAAATCGTGAACTTTGCGAAGCTGATAAAATCTACCTTATTGGACGCCTGTGTTGAAGGGTGTGCCTGATTCAATCAGGCTCCTGACTTAATGGGGGTGCCTGGCTTCTTAGGGCCGCCTGTATCAATGGGGGCGCCCAAGAAGCTGTGTTTCAACCTCTTTTGTGTTTGTTTGCCTGCCTTGCCTCCAATTCTAGGTACCTGCAAAATACATAAACACAAGACAAACAAATATATATCCTCATCCATAAAGATTGGTTCTGACTTTGGGTTTACCGCGAAACTCTAGGTCGAACCGACACCTATGTTCCCATCCCGGGGAACGCTCCTTTTGCCTACTCCTCTTAGGAGAAGGTTGCCACCCGACCCATCCGGTTGAACTTTTGCCCAGCTTCACTCACTAGGACATTTGCCCAGCTTCACTCACCAAAACTTCGTGCCCAGTCCACAACCAGGACTTATTGCCTAGCTTCACTCACCAGGACTTTTGACTAGCTTCACTGACCTGGACTTCGTGCCCAGTCCACGACCAGGACTTATTGCCCAACCCTATGTCAGGACTTCGGTGCCCAGCCCTCGGCCAGGACTTATTGCCCAATTCCTTGAATCAAGACTTCGTGCCCAACCCTCGGTTAGGTCTTCGGTGCTCAGCCCTCGGCCAGGAGTTAGTGCCCAATCCATGATCAGGACTTAGTACCCAATTCTTCGAACTAAGACTTATTACCTAGGTTAACTAGGACTTTCCTTCACTTTGGTACCCCTTTCTTGACTAACCCTTCCTTGTTCAAATGTATCACTAACTTAAGCATATTGTTAAACATTGAAACACTCAAGGAGGACATCACTGATGCTTCTCGCACCAACAATCTTCCCATTTTTGATGTTTGACAATATCTTAAGTTAGATTGGATTAAAGGGCTAAGTTATAATCCTTGGGATAAAATGGAAAAAATTTGATCCTTAGACAAAACATTTTGATTTATATTTTGATCCTTGGAAAAAATTTATAATTTAAGCTCTCTATTCCTTTGGGAGAAAAAAATTCCTAACTTAAGCTCACTCTCCCCCTTTGTCGTATATAAAAAAACGACAAAAAACACACTTGCACCAACAATGAAAATTTTAAAAAAATTTCCTTTTCCTTTCGAAAGTACTTAGTAAAATTTTTTTGAAAGCTTATCATTTTTGACTAACCAATTTTTGTAACTCTTCCCTTTTGTTTTTTTTAAAAAAAAACTATGTACTAGTTTAAAAAAACTAAGTGCTTAAATTTCACCACAAAAAACTGTACTTTGAAAAGTATTGAGCATTTTGAAAAAATATTTTGAACATAGAAAATTTTTGCACTTAGAAGAATATTGCCAAACAAAATATTTCATTTAGAAAAGATTTTTAAAAAAAACGCACTCATAAAAGATTTTCACAAAAAAAAGTATGCACTTTAGAAAATATTTTCAATTAGAGAAATATAGTGCATTTAGAAGAATACTTTGAAAAATATTGTGCAAAAACTTGTACTTTGAAAGATATTTTACACTTAGTACTCTGAAAAATATTGGAAAAAAAATTGTTCTTTGAAAAGCTTGCACTTAACAAATATATATATATATTTTACAAACAAGATATTGTACTTTGTATTCTGAAAAATATTGTGCACTTCTGAAAAATATTAGTATTTTTTGAAAAATATTTGTACTTTAAAAAATATTAGTGTTTTGAAAGATATTATTTTGTACTTTTGAAAAATATTAGTACTTTGAAAAATATTTGTACTCGTGAAAACATAATATTTTACATGACTTGGTTTCTTTTCCAGTTTGACACAATCCTAGGAAACCTTGTTAACTACAAGGACATTTTCCTAAGTATCCTGGAAATTCTCCAAGCTCAATTAAATATTATTTTCAAAAATGATTCCAAAAAAAATAAGTTTTTGAAAGTGATAGTAATAAAAAAAAATGATTTAAAATGATAGTATTTTGAAAGAGAAAATGCTTATGTTTTCAAAAAGATTTTGAAAATACAGTGTATGGAAACATATTATTTTGAAATGTTCAATAATTCTTTCAATTTGACCTCCCCCTAAACTTGACACAGTCCTTGGAAGCTTATTGACTATAAGTAATATTCCTCTGAGTCTTTAGGGTTTAATTCAGATCAAAGGAATTATCTAATAATTTCAAAAAATAATTGTCAAAAATAATTTCTTTTGATTTAGATTCCCCAAAATTTGACATATCCTATGAGTCCTTGTAGATCATGAAGTAGATTTCCTCTGTATCTTTAGGGTTTATCAAAATCAAAAGGGAAATAAGCACAATTCTTAAAATGCATTTTGAAATATTAACATTTCGAAGGATAAAAATGAGTATTTGAAAGACATATTTTGAAATGATAGTAATTTGTAAAGTATAGTTTTCGAAAAACATTTTGAAGTGATAGTAATTTTTGAAGCACAATTTTTGAAAGATAAAAAAATCACTTTTAAAAACACTCCCCCTGTATCCGACACCGTCTGACTCTATCTAAGTGCCTTAAGGGACTTTAGTGTTGACCTAAAAGGCTTGTGTTTAATTGTGTAGGTCAAATATATTTTTGAAAAAGATATAATTTTGAAAATATAAAATATATAAGTACTTAGACAAGCATGAAATCCATAATTAAAAACATTATTATGTTAAAAAATTATTTTAAAAATTGATTTTTACGAAAATATCCTAAGAACTTTGGAAAACATTTTTAAAAAGTATTTTTCAATTTATTAGTCCTTAACATCTCACCCATTCTAAATGTCTCAGTACAAGCAAGCATGGTTACCTTATGGGTGTATTGTGAGATGCTTGAATAATTTTCTTTGAATTAATGTTAAATTTAAGATTTACTAAAAACTTGTGTTAAATTCAAATTTATCAAATAGTAAGTTGAATTTGAGTTTCGATAATTGGCTTCCAGGTCTTGGCGAGGCACAGAGGCATTCTTTGGTCGTAGCCTTATTGGAGCAACAACCCTTTCCTTGACAAAGCCTTTTATCGAAAGTTCATTTTCAAATTACTTCTTGAAAAATTTTGATCTAACTAGCTTAGGTTTTGGATCGATAGCTTCGGCTAGTTCCACCAGACTAAACAGACCAAGTAGGGTACGTCTTACCTTACTTGACCTTATTAGAAGGGCTTCCCTAACGTATTATCATCTCACCTCCACCTAATACTATGTTGTTCAAGTTTCAAGTAAATCTTTTTCCTATCTAACCGTTCTAAATCATTCATAAAATTAAACATGAATGTCATGACATATAATAATAAAAATTAGCAAATGCATGAGCATAGCAGTTATGCATGAGTCAAACAAGTCAAAACATTTTACTTAAGTTTCTAATAATGTATCAAATTCCCGATTTGATACATGTCGTGTGAACCCGCGAATATGTTAACCCACTTTGACATATTTAATTTTATTAAATTAATTGTTGCATGGATTTTATTTAATTCAAGTTTAAGTTATTTAAGATTTAGAGTTAACATTGAGGTTGATTAAGAATTAATTGAGATAAAAATAATTAAGGATTAATTAAAATTAAATCAATTAAGGATTAATTAAAATTAAATTGATTAAGGATTAAATTAAGGTAAAAATTAATTAAGATTTAATTACGGTTGAAATAATTAAGGATTAAATTAAGGTAGAAATTAATTAAGATTTAATTATGGTTGAAGTAATTAAGGATTAAATTAAGGTAGAAATTAATTAAGATTTAAGTTTTAAAATTTCCGGGTTAATTAATAGTTGTGGGTTTAATTTCATCATTTTCATTATTTCAAAAATGTTTGACTTATCTATTATTTCTTCTTCATTTAATTTTTTAAGTTTTTCTAATACTTCTACTTTGTTTGAATTTTTGTAGATTTTATTAACTGTAGCATATAATTATCTTTAAGATTATCCAAGAAATTAATAATTAAATCATCATCAAAAATGATTTTATCTTCACTATCCTCAGAAATATCTTCGATATCCTCCGAAATATCTTGAATATCCTCAAGTTTATTTTCAACGTTCTCAGAATTATTTTCAGAATTATCCTAAATATTTTTAGGATTATTTTCAAAATTATCCTTAATATTTTCAGGATTATTTTCAGAATTATCCTCAATATTTTAGGATTATTTTTAAAAAATTATTAGAATTAATTCTAAAAATCATTGCATTGATATTAAAAATTAATGAGTTGATATCTGATATTTTAATATTATCTACATTTGGTAATAGGTTATGCAAAATGCTAATTTGACTATACAATAATTCTAATTTTTTAGAAAAATTATCTAAGTTATTATCATAAGACAGTGTAGGAATTTGAAAATCTTTACGAACATAAACTTTTCGTACCTTTGACAGACACTGATTCTTGTAGTGCCTGTGTTTTTGACATTTGAAACACTTTATATGACCCCTCCAGACTCCTGACGCTAGTACCTCCTTTGCTGCCAGTGGTGAAAATCGAGTCTTACGAGTAGGACACTGATTTTTATAGTGTCCTCTCTCCCTGCACTTGAAACATATAATATGAAATTTGAAATTGAGCATAATTAATGAAAAATACCTGATTCACCCCTGAGCTTCCCCTCAACTTCTGACGTTTTTGCTCTGTCGGCGGTTAGTCCGGTGAAGAGCAAGCTGGCTCTGATACTACTTGTGGAGATCGGTGTCGTCGATAGAGGAGGGGGTGAATATCGACTTGTAAAAATTTCTTCGGAAAGCGTGTTGTAAACTTTCGATCGTTCGTTCTATTTAGAGTTAGTAGCACAGCGGAAAAATAGACAGAACAAAAAACAATCGACAGAGTGCACACGGGATTTTACTTAGTTCCCAACCACCCAGGGTTAGTACGTCCAAGGCCTAAGCACGGGAAACGCCCGTCCACTAATGGTCTCTTTTCTGGACTTTCTGAAGGTGGAGAAACTCATCTTATAGTGCACGATTTACAATAAAAAATATTAAGGAAATTAAATGCGGAAAGTAAATCAAACCAAACAAAGAATCGACGATCCCGACCAATCTGAAACTCCGAAGTGTCACGCCCTTCCTCCTGGAGTCTCCTTGGTCGCAGGGCTTCGTCTCTAGCACTTTTTTTCGCTTGGAATGCTTAGAATGTAGTTGGAATTGCTGTTCTGAGTTGAGGGGTAGAACCCCTTTATATAGCTTCTTATCGGGCGCCCTAGAGCCTCTGGGCGCCTTAGTTACGGTCAAAAATCCATCCAAAATGCGAACTTCACGAAGCTGATAAAACCTGCCTTATTGGGTGCATGTATTGAAGGGGGTGCCTGATTCAATCAGGCGCTTGACTTAATGGGAGCTCCTGGCTTCTTGGGGGCGCCTGTATTAATGGGGGCACCCAAGAAGCTGTGTTTCAGCCTCTTTTGTGTTTGTTTGCCTGCCTTGCCTCCAATTCTAGGTACCTATAAAATACACAAACGCAAGACAAATAAATATATATCCTCAGCCTTAAAGATTGGTTCTGACTTTGGGTTTCCCGCGAAACCCTAGGTCGAACCGACGCCTATATTCCCATCCCGGGGAACGCGCCTTTCGCCTACTCCTCTTAGGAGAAGGTTGCCACCTGGCCCATCCGGTTGGACTTTTACCTAGCTTCACTCACCAAGACTTCATGCCCAGTCCACGACCAGGACTTATTGCCTAGCTTCACTCACCTGGACTTTTGCACAGCTTTACTCACCAAGACTTCTTGCCAGTCCACGACCAGGACTTATTGCCCAACCCTATGTCAGGACTTCGATGCCCAACCCTTGGCCAGGACTTATTGCCCAATTCCTCGAATCAGGACTTCGTGCCCAACCCTATGTCAGGTCTTTGGTGCCCTGCCCTCGGCCAGGACTTAGTGCCCAATCCATGATCAGACTTAGTGCCCAATTCATCGAACCAGGACTTATTGCCTAGGTTAACTAGGTCCTTCCTTCACTTTGGTACGCCTTTCTTGACTAACCCTTCCTTCTTCTAATGTATCACTAACTTATGCATATTGTTAAACATTGAAACACTTGAGGAGGACATCACTGATGCTTCTTGCACCAACAGGAGCTTCACAAGAGAGATTTGTTGAAGGGGTCAAGATGTGCAAGTTTGAATTCTGTAAATTTTGCATCCTTGGGAATGAGAGTAAAGTGAAATCAAGATGGCAATACACAAGACGGAGGAGATTCTGGACTATGTACATACAGATCTCTGGGGACCAGCTAGTATAACACCACGTGGTGAGCACTTATATTTTGTGAGTATTATTGATGATTTTGTTGGAGTAATCTAGGTACCTTGGGTTTTGATGTTTGGGCAAAGGTTTAGTTGGGATTATTGTTGTATTTAATAAGCATTGTGAGTATGCAGGATACAGGTACAACAAAGGAAAAAAGTCCAAGTGGCATCTTGGCAATGGAAGAACCGACAACACTGACCAAGGCCGAAGGAAGCTCCACAAGGTAAGGCGTGAAGGATGAAGAGGCTTCCGAGGGACGCAAGGCTGATGGAGGAGGCTAGAAGGCTAGGTCTAGGTTGATCGGGCAAGGACGAGTGCCGAGGGACTGTACTCGGGGTTGAAACCCTAGGTTTAAGGTTTGGGCAGTCGGCTGTTGCATGTAGCAGTCGACTAGTGTTGGGCACAGAAAGATCAGTCGACTGATCTTCTGTGCAGTCGACTGGTGTCGGCTAAAATTCGAACGGTGGTCTACTACGTTCGAATCCAAGTTGACCAGTCGACTGGTGGTGGCACCAGTCGACTGGTAACGACTATTTTCGAGGTCGAGATCTATTTAAGAGAGCTCGGTTTGATTGAGCAAATGTTGACGAAATAAGCTTAGGTAAAGCTTATTAGAAGTCTACAGGTGCTCAGGCGTTGTGGCAAGGTTGTGGCGAGGTTTCTCCACCCACAAGGAGCGATGCGAGCTAGCTGGAGGCTTTCCGGGGAGTCATCCACCGATGGATCGGGATCATCCACCTTACGGACAGCCATGGAGTAGGAGTATCATCTCTGAACCACGTAAAGGTTTGGTGTTAGAGTTTGTTTAATTGTGTTGTTTATAGTTCCGCTTGCGGCTATTCACCCCCCTCTAGCCGTACGCACCAATCCCCAATAGATTTCTCACGAAAGGTCTGCGTATACGTCATGTGTCATAAGTCAGAAACTTTTGCGAAGTTTAAACTATGAAAAACTGAAATAGAGAATCAGGCAGGAAGGAAGATCAAATGTCTTAGGTCAGACAATGGGACAAAGTACACAAATTCAAATTTACAAAAATTTTGTGAGCAACATGGAATAATAAGGTATTTCTCAGTTCGTAGGACACCTCAACAGAATGGTGTGGCAGAAAGGTTGAACAGGACAATCATTGAGAAGGCAAGATGTCTTAGGTTGAATGCAGGGATTGCAAAGAATTTCTAGGCGGAAACAATAAGCATGGCGTGTTATCTCTTTAATAGATCACCAAGGACATCACTAGAAGGCAAACTATCAGAGAAGTATGGACAGGAATCCAATAGATTACTCTTATCTTCGAGTTTTTCGATGTCCGACCTATATGCACTTATCTAGTGAGGAAAGATCAATGTTGAATTCGAAGTCAAAACAGTCCATTTTTCTGGGGTATCAGAAAGGAGTTAAAGACTTCAAGCTTTGGGATCCTAAGGGAAACAAGGTGGTGATCAATAGAGATGTGATGTTAGATGAGAAAGCCATGCTACATCATATTCATGAAGAAGGAAACAACACAGAGTAACAAGGAGAAAGAGATTGTGCGGGTGGAGCTAGAGACCCATGACTCTGATGATTCTGGCTCAAAGCACACCGAGCATCACACTATAGCTGGTGGTAGAACGAGACGAGTCTTAAAGCCACCTACTATATACGAATTTGAGGACTTGGTATCTTATGCACTCATCACCAGTAGCGGAGACCCTACATCTTTTCAGGAGGCAGTACATAGTTCTGAGAAGGACAAGTGGATGGGTGCTATGACAGAAGAGATAGAGTCATTGCATAAAAACCAAACATGGGATCTAGTGGAACTTCCTGAGGGAAAACAAGCTATAGGGTGCGAGTGGGTATTCAAGAAGAAGGAAGCTTTATGGCTTACAGGGTTGGTTAGAGAACCTGATGCATATCTCTAGATGTTAAAGGAAAGGAAGCTCAAACCCAGAGTTTCAGGTCGAGTATGGCTCAGATACTCGTGCTCATCGAAAGGGTGAATATTTGCTAAGGTGTAGATTGTTGACGGGTGACTTATATCTGAATAATATATGTCATGGAAGAAAAATCCGTTAAGATTTTTTCTAACAGAATTTTATTAAATTTTTCTAATAAAATTCTGTTAAGGTTTTTCTAATAAAATTTTGTTAAAATTATTCCTAACAAAATTCTATTATGATTTTATTGGGTTTGGATTTAGGCATTATTTATAGGGATCATTGTAAATCATTATATCATCATCACTAAATTCTCTTGTGTAGAGAGAATTCTAATAAAGCTTCGACCTTTTTATGGAGTAGCCACGCCGTCGAACTACAGTAACTCTTCTTCTCTCTCTTCTACTTCTTCCTCGTATTTTTCTCTCTCTATTGTGTAGGGCCGTCTTTAGGCATAGGCCATTAAAGTCTATGCTTAGGGCCTCAATTTTTATTGGGGCCCATTATTTTTGATATATTAAATGTATTTTTATTATATATTTTAAGAGAATGGAAAACAATAAGGTTTTGATAAAAAAATTTACATATCTTATTTTTTAGTCAAAACTATAGATTTTATAAAAATCTTATTATGGTTCCAATGGATAGAGTCATAAGGGGTTCTCTTTTTAATATTTTAAATTTAATTTTTATTATGTATGTTATTTTATAAGATCTAATGTATTCCTCTTCAATATCATTCAACCCTAGCCTTCTTTCGTTACATTTAATTTTTGTTAGTGACGTTTTCTCTTCTGATTAGTAAGAACATGAATTAGAATTTTTTATATCCATGCAATGCAAAATAAAAAAATATTAGTCTTTTTTCGAGTTCCCCCTCTTCCTTTGATTAGCTCCTCCTCTTTGTACTTCTCTCGCACATTGATATTGGGAAAGTGAAATTACATCTAACGCTGTCATGTTGATTCGGTTGGTGCTACTATGCTCCTTGCTTAATTAAGTTCAAATGTTGAGGTATTCATCCATATTGTGTTCGATCGAAATAGAGGATTTTATTATTTTTGAGCAATAGTGAGTTAGATATCTTTGTCATTACGCTTCTTTGATAGACATTAAGTTTTGCTTTTATTTATATGTATTTGCAGAAATACATTTTTTGATTTCCTTTTTGTTTCTATTCTATCATTTACAACTATTTTAGTTTAGGTGATAAAAAATATGATTTATTTTTTCTTTTATTTTGTGCCTAAAATGACTTATTTAGATTTTAATAAATGATAATGGCTAGTTTGATCTTGTTACGATCTTCATTTTCTAAGGATTATATTGACTTTTATCATTTGTATATATATTATTTATTTATTTATTTTTTGTGATTTGCGGTGATGATGAGTTGAAGATGGAAACATGATTTTTTTTCTATTATTGTCCCATTTCATTTATTCCTTTTTGTAAGAGTTATTATTTTCGTCTTTTATTTGAGTAATTAGACATATTTTTTTTTATCTTTCTTAGTTTTTAAACAATTCTAAATATATTTATTTTCGACCAAGTCGGTTGTCAGTTACAAGTCCGAATGAAAAAGGACGAGTAAATTTTTTTTTAAACAATATTAAAGACCTTTTTTTTTTTTACCTAAGGTCTTAAATAAGCTTGAGCCGACCCTACTATTATATATCTTTACTTTGTTACTTTGTGCGATCTCTTTTTATCTTGCTCTTCTTCCACGGCATGTTTGAAGTTGAGAGATTCTTGCCCCTGTTTTCCACGGCGTATTTTTTATGAGCAAATTTGTCCAATCATGAATCGACCTGTTTGATCGTAGTATCGTACTATTTTTTTTTTTAAATGTAGCCAGAGTTGTCAATGTTAAAATTTAACAAATTAAATACTTCCAAACGTGAATTATTTTAATGTCTAAGCACGTTTTTGCATCATCAATTTTTTTTCTATCTTTAAGACGTGAAGTTTAAAGCGTGATATATTTTTTTTTCTAATTTAATATAAATTTATCTCTTAGCGGTTTCAGTTTAACGCTGCAAAAGGATGGCCCGATCCATTAAAACGAAGACTTGTAGGGCATAAATCAAATCTTCGATTACAACGTCAGTCTGACCAACCTTAAGATAATTTGACATTGCTGAATTTTATTTTATTATTTTTATAATAATTGTGTGCTTTGGGATCAATTAATCTGAACATGAGCAGTTCTCCTGATTCGTCCAACTGACTATTTTTTTTTTCTAAATTTTGTTATAATTCAGAGATATAGACTTTAAACAAATAATTAATGAACTCTAATACATTCAGTAAAAAATTTAATTAAATATATAATACATGACATGATATTTTATAGTACATATTTGATTATTGCTTGGACATTATCGATGATCTTCAATCATCGTTTCGAATCAAACTATATCTTGGGATATGATAAATACGTCAAAAATTATTGTATGTAAAACAGTGCCGGACCTGTGATTTTGGGGCCTGAGGCGAATATCAAAATTGGTGCCCTCAAAATTTAATATTTACATATTTTTTAATAAATATGATAATATTTATATCATGAATTCTAAAAATAAAATATAAACAAAATCGAATTCAACTATATTGACAGAAAACACACCCACCCAATCAAAATCGAATTCAACTAAAAATTGGAAAACTATAGCATACGGCAGGAAGAATTGCTGATCCAAATCGAATTCAAAGAAATCATACTTACCGAAAATAGATCACCGGCGCCGGCACCTCCACGGCTCCACTAGTCCTCTAACCGCCGACCCAAATCCACAAAGAAAGCAGGGAGTAGAAGAAGAGAATCGCCGGCGATTAACCCTGTCGACTGGCGTCCGGTGAATCGGTGATCAACACAGGGATAGGAAGAGGGCGACGGCGTGGGAGAGCCGGAGAGGAGAAGACTACGCACTCGTGTGTCGCGTCGAGGAGGCGGCGCTCCCGTGGCATGCAACGAGAGCGCGAAGAGGGCGGCGGGGAAGAGAAGTCGGCGAAGGAGATGGAGGAGAAGAGGATGTTCGGACTTCGGCGAATCGGCGCTACGCGGCTAGGGCACGGGACGACTCAGGGACGCGAAGAAATTAATAAAGATTTATAATTTTAACTTCTCCTTATTTATATATATATTATATATATTAATATATTAATATTAATATATATATATATTCTCATAATATAATTTTTTTGATGCCCCCTCAATTAATGGGCCCGAGGCACTTGCCTCACAAACTATATGAAAGGTCCGGGCCTGACGTAAAATATCACGTCATTTACTAAATTTTTTTAAAAGATTTTTTATTAAACATATCATTATAAATTCTTTAGATAATAAATGGGAAAAAAAGATATACCATCGTAATAATTTATATTTGTCACACCTTTTAATATGTTTTTGTAAGCTTCATATTATTTAGAATTTTAAATTTATGAAATGCATGAAATGCATTGGTATGTAGTCTGGTCTCCGTGGACATAGTTGAGATAGTAATAAGAGATAGATAGATTAAGCTAATGCTTCCTCAATCTCAGGATGGGAGGGTCGGCGAAGGGCCCGTGCAACCAAGAATCAGCGATCCGACGGTTGGTCGCTTCCGTAGCGTGCCAGCCGTCCCAATCGATGGCGGCGGAGGGCTGTGGGCAGTTGCTCGATCCGGGCTGGCCGCACAGCGCACGCGGGTCGAAGTGGTAAGGCCCGTCGCCGCCGCAGCAAGCGTTCAGCTTTGGCCAGTAGCTAAATCCTATTCGAGCCAGATCGAGACTGAGTACTCATGCTTTAATTAATTACCGCAGGAATTAACGGATCGATATATATATCCATGCATGCTCACCGAAAGCTTCAGGGTCCTTGGCGAATTCGATGATGGGCGTGTAGAAGTCGGCGTAGCCAATCCTCGCGCGGGGGTGCTCCTTCCTCAGCTCCGCCACCGCGCGCCGGAGCAGTCGGTTGTGATACCTGATCAAGTCGTTGGCCCGCCTCAAGCATCCCGTGCCGGGCTCCAACTCTTCCGCCCTGGTGCCGTTCAGCAGGGTGAGGATGCTGGCGAAGCAACCGGACGGCGGGTTCCCCGGCACCACCAGATTCACAGCCCCGAGCCCGATCAATTTCTGCGCGCGTTAATTAAAAATCTATCTGTTAAATTTTATTGTTGCGTCTCCGTACGATGATCGATCATCATCACCTCCGTGGCGTTCTTGATGGCCTCGACGACGGTGGGGACGTAGGCCGTCACCTGCTGCTGGGTCAGCAGGTTGAACACCCAGGGGCCCAGGTAGTCGTTTCCGCCGATCTCTCCGACCATGAACAGAGATTTGCTCATGTACTTCCTGCACTCTGCGATTGGATAAACACGTGCTTTAATCAATCAAGATGGTTCTGGTTCGATCGCTAGATGCAATTGGTCGGTCGATGATGACCTTCAGTGGTGTTGCAGAGCGAAGGAATGAGCCGTTCGAACCACTCGAGCTGGACGCTCAGCGACAAGTTAGTCCCGACGGCAACGCCGACGCCTCTCTCCCGGAAGAAGGACACGTCGAGAGCGGTGGCGCTGCTGACGGCGAAGCTTGCGCCCTTGGCAAAGCTGATCTGGTCGTCGTCGTCGCGCGACAGAAATGGGGGAAGCAGAGGAAGTCCGAATGCCTCAGCTGCATGCATTATTTCCATTTGTTTTTGGTTAATTGCGTAGGGTGATTCAAGGGAAGAGATCGCGCGCGGTGAATGGGATTAATTACCGATGAAGTCGACGATGATGCGGCCGTCGGAGAGGCGGCCGGTGGGGTGGCCGAAGAAGGTGATGCCGTAGGGAGGATGGCCCATGTTCGGGGAGGAATCGGCGTTGGCGATGAGGAAGTTGCCGGTGTCGGAGAGGGAGTCGCCGAATTGGAAGATGGCATCGAAACCGTTGTGATTACAGTAGGAGAGATCGAAACACGAGGAGGAGAAGATGATGAGGAAGAGGAAGGAGATGCAGACGGAAGCAGGATTCATGGTGGCAAACACAAAGTCGTCGATATGTTTGTCCACTGAAGGATTAACATTGCTTACTTGCACTCTAAAATTGTGAATATAATAACGATTTTAGGTAGTCGTTTGATTTCTAAACGTGATGTGTGAGTTGTCAAATCGTGAGAAAGTCGCCAACTGATTTGCTAGGGCTGCGAGGAAAGATCATGCATGGGGTCGTTCTCAACAGTTGACTTTGGAGTTCATTAATTTTCCATTCAACCAACAAAAAAATAAAAATCAAAAGATGATGTCGTTAGCAAGCGGATACATTAATCACTTGCCAAGTTTTGATTTTTAGACTTAAGATAAGATAATAATATCCATGTATTAATCATCAATCTATCTCGTGATGACCCATTCAACAATATCAAAAGGTATAAGAAATAGTCTCAAAACACTAAGCAGAATATAAAATAACCTTAATAAAAGAAATTATTCGAAATGTTTGAAAAAGTTTCAAACGATATTTTTTGAATTTAAGATTGGACCGTTATGGATTATGCTCCATAACAATTGTAAATTTCTATGACCTCTCAAAGTGTACAGATCCCCTTGCATCAGTAGCCTAATGAAACAAAGATAGAAGAGAGGTTAATGATGAAGATAAAAAAAAAAAAAGAAGGAAGTTCTAATGTCATCCAAGGATGGAATCTACACTCCCTTGCATTCATTGTAAGTCAATGTGGGCTCTAACATTGAGTTGATCTAAGAAAGGCCGTCCATCAAAATTACAAAGGTGAAATGTTTGGCTCTGATTTTACTAGCGAAGAGGGATTGTTAGGTTGGATTTAGAATTTGCCAATTTTTATCTCATATAAAGATCAATGGTTCAAATACATTTTGCAATCACTCTCAATTCCAATTTTTTAAAAAAGTTTTGTTAAATATTAAATTTTTGTTAAATAAAAAATAGTCAAACTGAATGCAAATAGTGAGTTTGTACGTAGATTTCTCACCGTGAGGCCCACAGTACGGATGGATCCCTTGGTAACATTTGCGGTGGCTGAACAAACTTTAATTTGGTTATACATAGCCACACTCAACTGCCTTACCTAGCTCTGACTTCTTCTTCTTCTTCTTTTTTCCTTCTGTATTTCTCTTCTTCTCCAATAGTAGCTCTGTTTTTCGTCTTCCTCTTCCTCATCTCAAGAACAGTAGCCCTCTTTCTTCCCTTTATTTTATTATTTTCTAGCCTTCAACAACTATCCTAAACTCTAGTCCATCCTCTCAAACAAGAGCAACCTTTTTTTTTTTTTGCCTTTTTTTTTTATCATCGGAGCTAGCCGAAACCGTTTGAAAAGATGATAAGACTTTCCGTTCTCTTTTCCTTGCATTCTTGTAGTTGTTTTGTTATTTTTCCCCCTTAACTAGTAGAAACACATAACATAAAAGCGCATAGACATGGGGAAAAAAAGAATAGGGAGATAACTAAAGAGAAGGCATTTGCTTTCTTCATTTTCCCTAAACTTTGTTTAGTTTTTTGATGTATATTTTTTAGTATTCATGTGTGAATCAACAGGTTTAGAAGATAACTTCTGATATTCATGCATAAATTAACGGATTCGATAGTTGATTTCGATATTCATGCATGAATCATCGAAATTGATAGTTATCCATTGCCCCAGTTTGGTATCAGAGCCGCATTGAACTTGTGGAGTTATGTCGCCAAGAAGACAACAACGCGTTGACGACATCAACAACATGTAGGAATGCGAGATAGTGCAGCAGATTCACGCTATTGGCAAACGGATGGAAAAATGGAAGCTTTTGATAAACGTCTGGAATAGATGGTAGGAATTATGCAAAAGCTTGACGAAAGGTTAACGGTGAGGTTTGAAAATCAAAATAGAAGAAATTTGGTTCAATGCCAAAACAATCACGGAGCACACTTGGAGGAGGAAGAGGATGTTCTCGATGAGGAAAAGTAGTTTTTATTTATGAGAGGATGTTCTCGATGAAGAAGAGGAGTTTTTATTTATAAGAAAGATACGGACAACAAAATTGAAATAGTTGGAGAACCAATTTACGATGAAGACGAGGCTGAGTCAACTAGCGAGCTATGGCAAGGTACTTTATGATGATAATCTTGATGATTTAGTCATTCGTAAAAGACTATCGATTTCAAAGAACGAATCAATGGATGCCTTGATTCTTCTCACCTAACATACATAGATTCTGGATAATTGTGCACCCCAGCATATGTATCACGCATCTCTGCTATGGTCTATGGTGCTTTAAGAGGTATCCATGTTCCTATGAACTTGTCTATTGTATGGAGTCCTTTGCAATGACTGCCCCAAGATACAGATGGTTCTAGTGGTGTTTCTTTGGATGGAACATTTTTTTTAGTCCTTATTCAATGGATGAACATTTTTTCAGTCCTTATTCTATGGATGGTTCTAGTGGTGTTTCTATGGATGAACATTTTTTCAGTCCGTATTCAAGTATTCAATGGATTATTGAAGGAAGGTGATATTCTGGGTGGCAAAATATTGAATATTGAAAATTTAAGGGGCTATGATTAAAAATAAAAAATTAAGGATTTTGTTGGAATTAACAGAACTTGAAGGGTCTTTTTGCAAAAGGCCAAAATTAATTTAAACCCCTAAATTTCTCTTTTTATTTCCTCTTTTTCCCGTGTTCCCTCCCCGACGCTGCGGTGGTTCCTCGCGAGCGACGCCGAACGTTGCACCCCGCCCCCCCCCCCCCCCCCCCCCCCCCCCCCCCCCCTTGACTTCTTCTTCCTCCTCTTCTCCTTATTCTTCTTCCTCTTCGTCTGCTTCGATACACACGAACAGGGCGCCGCACGCTCATCTCTCCTCACGTCGTTGCCCTCGCAAAAACCCTAGGTTGCAACCCGTCTCCCTTCAACGCCGTTGTTCTCGCGCGAGCACGCGGCGACAAATTTTCCTTCCTTGGCCACCACAGGAAAACCGTAGCCCACCGCTTGACCTCGCCACCCCCTGTTGCCTGCACCGACCACCCATCAGGTAAAAGAAACTTTAATTAGGGTTTGTTTGGAAGATGGTGTTTTGGGCTTCTAGGTTTCTGTCGTGGGTTGCCTTTGCGATTTCCTTTGATTTGGTTGTTGGATATCAGAGACCTTTGCCCAGATTGGTTTGATGTGTAGGCTTTTCTGTTAATGATTTGATTTTGTGGTTGCCATGAGCTTTTGGATTTGACTCTGTGTGTGTGTGTGTGCGCGCGCTTGCAGCAGGCGTTCCTTTGTGTTATTAGGTTTTACTCTTGGATAGGATTGAATTTGGGTAGGTTTGGTTATACTGTGTGTATGGAACAGTAGATTATTGATGATCAATGTTTTATTTTGATTTGGAAAAGATTCTGCTTCCTTTGAATTAGCTACTGCCTTGTGATGATCCCATTGAGTGAGTTTAATATTGGGTGGAAGTAAGGGTTGTTACTTTGATGCCATGTTTTTGACAAACCTTTGGGTTAGTTCCTTGATGTTATCTTCTTGTTGTGTACCATGAATTTTTGTAGTTTTAAATTTGAAGATTTGGATTTACAATCATGATAATTCCTTAGATTAATTCAGGAATTAACCTAATAACTTAATCGTGTTAATTGGGTTAAGAAAAAACCTATAGTTGTTTGGATTTATTTAAATAGATGTTATAATTAGGATCTAGCCTAATCATGTTTAGTATCTTGTTACGCTATTTGTTTAAGTTTATAAATAGCTAAACTATGTCCTTGATACAGGACCCTGATTTGATACGAGATTTTGGATTGGAGATTTATTTGGATATGTTCTACATAAAAGGTGGGTACTTCTCCTTTATATTCTTGTAGTTCTTTTACCTTAAATGCATGACTTGTTATGTCTGAATAGGTTTGCTTGACCTTGTTCTTTATTGTTGGTTATTTTAATATCACTGTTGATACCTTTCTTACTTGGCCTTCGAGTTTAATCGTAAATTTTGTATCCGTACAATCTCTCATTGATTTTTTATTCTGTATAGTACTGCTCGTATGCGAGTACTTAGATATTCATTAAACACCACTAGGATGGTTGACATTAGAGATACCCTACCTAGTAGTTTAGTTGCATATTCGCTGCTTTCTGGTTACTTTCTGATTGGTTTATGGTATTTGTTGCTTTTGTTGTTGCACTGTTATTATTTGGTTGTTTGTGTGTATTGGTATCATGCACCATACCTGCATCGTTGCATAATGACGACTGTTGGGCTTCCATATAGTTAAGTCGTCGTCAGTCATCTAGTTGTTTTATCACTAAACCACTTGTCGTGGTAGTTGCTATAGTGCAAGCAACTATCCTGTTATATCACACTTGACCACTCATGTACAGTGGATGTTGGAGTTATAGGCAAGCAGTTGACACCCTCACCGTTGTTTCCGAGGGATACCAGAGTTGTTGGTGGCTCCCCCTTTATTCTTCGGGTTTTTGGAGTAGTTGACTCCCAGTATCCTGTCCACTCAACCATCTATATCAGTGGTATTCGTTGGAGTGCGTACAGTTGTCACAACCCTACCTGTTGATGCAGTCTGGCCCTGATTATTATTTTGGTGTTGACACCAATTTTAGTTTAGGTGGATGATTATTGATGATGATTAAGTTCTGATCGAGGATCAGACATGGTATGGAAAATCCTAGCTTGGAGGGTTAGGTGTTGGAAAATCCTAATCAGGGAGGTTAGGTGTTGAAAGTCCTAGCTTGGAGGGCTAGGTGTGTGAAAAGTTCTAATTCGGAAGAGGTGGGTGAAAAGTCCTAGCTTGGAGGGCTAGGTGAAAAGTCCTAACTTGGAGTGTTAGGTGCAAATTCTCATCTTGGAGAAGTAGGTGAAAAAGTCCTGGCTTGGAGGGTCAGGTCCTAGCTTGGAGGGCTAGGTTTGGAAAAGTCCTAATTCGGAAGGGTTGGGTGAAAAGTCCTAGCTTGGAGGGCTAGGTGAAAAGTCCTAACTTGGAGGGTTAGGTGCAAATTCCCAACTTGGAGAGTTAGGTGAAAAATCCTTAGCTTGGAGGGCTAAGGTGGTTGGAAACTTAGCTTGGAGGGCTAGGTTTGAGTCTCTGAATCGGTCAGGTGACCGATCAGGGAATCTGGCACGCTGCTTCTTCGTGGATCGGTCTGGTGATCGATCCAGCGATGACTGATCGATCTGGTGACCGATCAGGGAGCACACAGTGAGGTTGGGAACCTACTGTGCTGCTCCTGATCGATCTGGTGACCGATCAGGGAGTATGTGTTTCACGCATTGACTGGCTCCTGATCGGTCTGGTGACCGATCAGGGAGCGAGCAGTGAGGTTGAGTTCCCTTGCTGAACTGCTCCTGATCGGTCTGATGACCGATCAGGATCACTGTGGAGATCGTTCTGGTGAACGATCCAGCTTCGCGGGTTCCTCACTAAGATCGATCAGGACGGTGCCTGATCGGTCTGGTGATGATCTGATCGGACTGATGACCGATCAGGAGACACCCTGATCGGTCAGTTGACCGATCAGAAGGCTTAGGCTGAGAAACTCAGAAATCACCCGATATAAGGGTGGATCGGTCCGGTGAACGATCCACAACCTGGGATCGGTCTGGTGATCGGTCCAGGAGAATCTCAAAGAAATCACGATTTCTGATTGAGCGTTGGGGATCGATCAGGACGGAGCCTGATCGGTCTGGTGACCGATCAAGAGGCTCTCTGATCGGTCCGGTAACCGATCACTTTAATTCAAATTGCACTGTCGGATGCTCTGATCGCGTCTGAACATATCTGATTCGCTGCTATTTGCCTCTGATATTTGATTTACTGGTTGATTCACTGCTCTAACAGTCAGATAAAGCTACAGATGACAGGGGAGGATTCAAACACTCAAGGAGGGTTAAAGAAGAGCTTTCCTTGGAGCAGGTTTGTCCGTTTTTCCATCTCAGGTTGCAACGGCCGAGCTGCAGACTGGAGCTGAGACTGGGGCTTGGCTGAGGGAAGCTCAGGGAGTCCAGAGATAGCTCAGTGGTAGCTGGCGTTGGCAGATGTGTAGCTGGGAGCTGCAGGGATGGTGTCATCTGATGCTTGGTGGAGAAACAAAAGCGAGAAGAAGGCTTCGGTTGAAGTAGAGAAGTTGTTCGACAGTCTTCGGAGTTGAGCTTGCTGAAGTTCTTGCTGCGCCTTGTTTTTCTCCACAGCTTGCTTGCTGTGTTCCTAGAGTCTTCATCACTTTGAGCAAGCAACTGCAAAAGCAACCAACCCTTACGTAGTGCTGGGAGGAAAGAACAAGGAGCTTGGAGTCTGACAGTGAGAAGACACGAAGGAGGGAGTCCTTGCGTGAGATCGTCACTGGGTGGAGCTCAGGATAAGCTCGCTGTGTTCTTGTCCTTGCTTGGTGCTGAGTAAGAGTTTTCTCTGTGTTTCATTAAGCTTAAATCCATATTCTTGTTTGAAACGCTGTGGAGAGGTTTCTCCACCGAGAAGGAGGTTGTGTTATATCCGGTGAACACCGAGGCTTGATCTGCCGACAATCAAGGGATCGCCCACCTTAAGGGCACGCCAAGGAGTAGGGGCAAGTTATCCCCGAACCATGTAAACCCTCTTGTTAGCGACCTTGGTAGTTGTTCTTGCTTGCTTTCATTTTGGTTTTGTTTACTGCACTGTCTCTTTTCGTTTGCTTCTTCCGCTGTGCTACTGATAAGTTGAGTGCAGAAATCTTGATAAGTTTCAAAGCTCAAAGAGATTGGCTATATTCACCCCCCTCTCTAGCCATCCGTTTCCAACACTACCCACTCGGCCACACAGATGTGATGTATTGGCGGCTTGATTGGCGTCAAGGGTGGCACATGTCATTGCATCTATTACATTTATGCATTTTCTTGTGTTTGTTGCATTTATATGAGTTATGATTGATGCATTTGGTTGACATGCATGTATGTTTGATATTATGTTATCTCGTATGTTATCCCATTGTTTTATACATCCTTAGATGTCCTCTATTTCCTAGAGACTTTACATCGTTGTTTCTGTTGCTTGTTATAATCTTTTGATGTCATGCATTTGTCTACTCATATACCCGCAGAGTCCACCCGGACTCACCACTACCACTATCTATTTTTTGTTTCAGGTAGCAGGTATATGCGCTACTTGGGGTCAGGAGAGGATCCAGTTGCCAGTCCCACGGTGTCAAGTAATATTAGCGTTTATTTCCGTATTTGGTTTACTATCGCAGTTACTTTATTTCTGCGTTTTCATTATTTTCGCATTTACTTCATGGACTGTTAGTTGTTTCATTAGTCTGATATTATCGTAGTAGAGGTATGTTCATTTTGGACTCATGTGCTCGCTTCTTTTGTATACGGACTTTCCGCTAGTTTTATTTCTGTTAAAAGATATTAATGGTTTGCGATGTTTTAAGTTTATTTTATATCTATCATTTTTATTGATATAAATTACGTGGATGTGCATTTATTTTTCAGTTATGATGGCTGAGTCATCTTTGATGTGAGAGTTATGTATTATTTGTCCCAACTTGTTTGTCGTACAAGGAAAATGCTGCTCGATTTTCGAGTAAGCATGTGTCTCTGGGGGCGTGACATAAAAGGTGATTTACTCGCCTCCAGTGCCTCCACCAACTCATCCCATGACAATCATGGTGAAGATAAATCATGGGGGATATTAGACCGGATACTATGCATAACACATGGGGAGGGTAGGCACACTAAAAGGAAAGTTATATCCTAAGATCATTACGGGTAGGAGTTCAATGGACACCATCTGTATTTGCCCATGCTTAAAGGGAAAGTGATTCTTTCTTCTCATAGAGCTCCTACATTGGCTATGAGGTTCTGTTGAAGATCAACCCCAGTCCATCAATGGATAATGATAAGTCTTATGAATAGGAATATTTTTCTCATTTTATGGATATGATTTATCTAATAGATAAAGATGATGACTTGATAAGAGATAGAAATAAATGTGTGGTAGGGAGTATTTCTCTCATTCAATAGATAAGAATGAGACTTTTCTATGACTAGGATTTATTTTATTAAACAGTATAGATCACATGATGAGTACTATAAATATTTTTACCTGGAAATGTGGCTGGAATTGTTGTAGGGGCTGTTGTGAAGTGTTTTGTTGATAGAATGAATTATCATACTTCAAATTAGGGTGATCTCTCCATCTCAGATTGTAAGTAGATGAATATGGGTCATTCCTTGATTGGTATTGACCTCTAGACAAAGCGGCTAATGATTCATCTTGTTGTAAATTTGGACACATCCGAATTGTGCTCTTGACTTGAACATATGCTACACAACCTCATTACTTGATTTGTAGGTGAAACTACTGGAACGTTTTGATTTTGGCTCAAATTATTCAAAGTCATTTGCTTCACTAAAGAAGTAAGCTCCACCAAAGAATTTTTAATCTCTTTTTGTTCATTTGAAACCAATTGAGATTCATTCACCCCTCTAGTAGTAAGAGCCCTACTTCCAAATTGTTGAGAGTTCTCCGCCATATTTGTAATCAATTCTCTAGCTTGTTCTGGAGTCTTGTTCACTAGAGCTCCTCCAGCTGCAGCATCAATCATAATTCTATCCATTTGAAATAGACCTTCATAGAAATATTGAATAAGAAGTTGCTCACTTATTTGATGTTGTGGATAACTTGAGCATAACTTATTAAATCTCTCCCAATAGTTATATAAGGTCTCTTCCACCACTTGTTGAATACCACAGATGCTCTTTCTAATAATAGCCGTTCTTGAAGCTGGAAAATACTTCTCTAAAAATGTCTTTTTCATGGCGATCTAACTTGCAACATGTCCAGTAGGCAAATAATAAAACCAATATTTATCTGCTTCAGTTAAAGAAAATGGAAATGCTCTTAATTTGATGTCCTCTTCAAAAATCCCTTGGGGCTTCATAGTGGAGCACACTACATGGAACTCATGCAAATATCTATTAGGATCTTCTCCTAATTGTCCCTGAAACTTGGGAAGTAGATGAATTAGGCCTAATCTCAACTCAAAATCTCTAGCTAACTCTGGATAAGCAATACAAGAATACTGAAATGCATCATCAGGTGCTGCAAGCTCCTTGATAGTCTTCTGATGTTCTACCATGGGACTGCTTGAATGAGTAGAAATATTTTCAATAGCTTCTGAAACTCTTCCTTGATTTCTCCTAGCTTTGAATGTCCTCTCAATCTCACGATCAAACTCCACAATATCACCACCTGTAGTCCTGGTCATAAACTCAACAAAATGGCAGCAAATGTATATAGAAAGCTAAAGCAAATGAAATAGTATCACAGAATATGAAACTAAGCACAAGCTCAAATCAAACAAACTCAACTAGTGTAATTCCCCGGCAACGACGCCAAAAATTTTGATGAGCCCACAATCAGTGTCACAATGAGCCTCAAATTTGAATTTATAAATTGAAAACCCTTAGCTCACAAAACTAAGTGTAGTATAGGGGCCTCAAGTCAAATTTTTCCAAGGACTAGCTAAGAATGCTTAACTCAAGCTAGAATTCGTCGTTTTCTGTTTTGGGTTTTCAAGTGAAATGGGTATTTTTGCGATAATGGATGAAATAACAGTTGGAAACAGAGTGAACTCAACAAAGTCAGAAACTAACTCGAATTTGCGGAAACTCAAATGCTTTGCCTATCATTCAAACCCTACACATTCTACAAATCTGATTCTTGCAAGAAACGAAATGAAAACTATTACAAAGAACGCAGGAAATTAAAGGTAAACTATGAGATTGGCAAGCAAAAATTCACACTAAATGTAGAAAATCTGTATCTAATTGCAGAATTGTGAAAACTGAAGCAAATCATGCTAAGAACTTCACTGAAATGTAGCTGAGACCGATCAGATACTTCCTGATCGGTCAACAGTCCGATAAGATACTAGCCTGATCGGTCAACAGTCCGATCAGATACTAGCCTGTTCGGTCAAACAGTCCGATCAGATACAAACTGAAACAGAAATAAGTATTCAGAAACAAAGTTTGCAGAAAATTAACATCAGATCAAATCCTTCACCAAGATTTCTTCTTGCCGTCACACAAGAGCCAAGCTAGAAACCCTCTAGCTCGAAAATCAGCAGAGAATTGAGTCCCGAGATCAGTTTATCAGCAGCTTGATGAGTTAGCTGAAATCTTCTTCCGATCTCTTCCTTCTTGATGAGTTGGATGGCGATTGTGGCTCAGGAACCCTCAGAAGCCCTCGAAGAACCCCTCCTAATGCTTCGACAGCTCCGGTCGATGAAGAACGACGATCAAATAGGAATCAATCAGAAGAAGTAGAGCATCTCGGCAAAACCCTCACCTGAGCCCTTTCAGCGACGAGATTGATTGCAAACTTCATCGGAAATCTCCCTCTATGATTCGAGATCTTGGAATAAACTTGGATCTGAGGTTGGTCGCGTGAATCGGAGAAGAAAACTGAGAAAACGCCAAGAACAGGGAAGAACTCGTGACCCCGAGAGCTGATGAGAAATTTCTGATTTAACTAACTCCAATTAAAAATGAACGGCTATGATCATCCTCGCTAAATCCAACGGTCAGATCATCTCGGATTGAAACCAAACTTTCCAGATCTCCATCAATGGTCAGGATCTTCTTCTCCTTAGCTTGGATCGATCAGATTTGCAACGGATGGCTTGGATTGCCCTTCCTTTTGAATGGATGACCTAGACTCCTCTCGAGCTTGATCCAACGGCTAGATGACTTCTGATTTGGACCAAAACTTCAGATCTTGATCTATGATCTTGATTAACTCTACCTTGAGCTCGGACTGATCAGAAGATGAAAAATGGCTCAGATCTCCCCATGTCTTGATTGGACGACCCATATTTCTCCATCGTTTGATCCTCTTGAATAAAGCCAAGTCTGAACTCAAATTCGACCCAATCTGATCTAGGTCCGTGATCATTCGAAGCCTACAAAATTATATTCAAAGTTTAATGCCAAAACATCTCAAACATCAAAAGATTTGCATCCAAAGCTAAAAAAGAAACAACTCATGGAACCTAGTGTAAATGCAAAATTAAACATATAAAAAGGGATCAAAACATAAATTTGAGAGCCTAAATTGATTATCAAAATGGTAATTATCAGTATGCCACTAGATGTAGTTTTTGTTCTTCAAACAGTGGTTCAAATGTTAGATGTTGCCATGAAGATGGGTGTAGAAGTTTATCACAATCCGGAGATTGTCATCAAGAAGGTGGCAACACCCACATACTAATCATCGGTCCATCCCATAAGGACGGAGATTGTCATCAAGAAGAAATATGGTCAGGATGACACTAATGTTGGTGATGAAGGCAATGACTACGGAGAAGATCCTTATGAAATTCCCAACAAGAAAGTGATCATGTATTTAATCCAGACAAAAAAGAGACGAATGCCCAATACTTACTAGTATATTTTACTAATTTAGTGTTAATCTTTCTTCTGGGCTACCACCGGATATTACTCAAAATTTGTGTGCGAATTTTCTCTACCATGGAGAGAATGATGCGGGAACAAAAAAGACCATTTTTGTATTTTTTTAATTATCTTTATTAAGTTAGGTATTTAGAGTATTTTTATTCATTTTTATTTTTTATATTTTTAGTTTTTTTAGTCTATTTAGGATATTTTATATTTTTGATATTTCTAGTATTTATGGGTTGTGAGTTGTCTAAGCGTCCTATTTTATTAATTTTTCTGTTAAAAAATTTTCTTTTTTTACAAGATAGGAATTGGGTGTGTGTATTATGATTTTTTTTCTTTTCTTTTCTTTGAGTTTTAGGGTCTAGAGTCTATATAAATAATTGTTTAGGTTGGTATAAGATAGTTTTTTAATTAATGCTATTTTCGGCTGAGTCGTTATTTTTCTACTTCTTGGTATTCTTCTTCAAATTAACAAGTATAGAAGATCACTTCCGATATTCATGCGCGAATTAATAGATTCGATAGTTGATTTCGATATTTATACGTGAAATTAATAGTTATCCGCTGCATTAGTCCTCCTTCTTTAGCCCTCGCTTTAAGCTCAATTTAGATCGATCCAACTCAAGGCCATGGCACAAATTCATGTTCTACCAAATCACATTCAAATCTTTAGATAATGTATCATAAATATGAGATAATTTGCATTAAAGCCCAAGTGGGAATCCAACTCATGAAATATGATATAACGAGAATTTAAAACACGATTAGATCAGAAAGCATAAATATAGAAGCATAAATAATACGATAAAATGATGACTATTATGTAACGACACCCACCCATTATGACATTCAAATTCCCCTTCTGTAACAACAGTTGATCACCATTATTATATGTCCATTCGGTAATGACCGCTATGATCTCCTCATTTAGTAATAGTCCCATGATCTTCTTCTCTGCCGATAATACTCCATTATTAGTGTTTGCTAATGCTTGTTTTCCTTGGCCACTTTTATCACACCCGATCCTTTTCCCGAGCACTTAACTTTGAATATCTATTTTGACAATATATATAATATAATTTTAACATGCCCAGGTCGGCCTGTCAAGTTTCATAGTCTTTATATTGAGTCTGAGCCTGGTCTGATAAGAAAGACAGACTTTCAAACAGGCCTGAGTATTATTTATATTTAAACAGGCCAGGCCAGGGCACAGGCCCATGACAGGTCGTCTGACCTATTTTCATCCCTATTAGTCACTATCCTAGGCATCCTCGGTTCGATCCCTAGCTACAGTATATTTTGTAGAAATTTTTCTTTCAAATGGGATGTGAACCCTAATACGCTGGGCTTCTAGATCACCCACCGCGAATGCTTCCCAATTTACCCTAGTATCGGTGGAAAACTTCCGTGGGGTCGGACTGGTCACTCCAAGTTCGTTGGTTACCTAACCCAACATTTAGAAGCAAGAGCATTGTCTGCGATCTTTCCGGATAGATCGGTGATTAATGTATAAGTATAAGTTATTGTCATCGTTAGATTTGGGAGTTAAATCCTAACGAAATTAAATATCTATCTTCTTTTATGTCTTAGTTACTGCCCGGATTAGTAATTTTTGTAATTTATCTTCTCAATATTAGTCCCGAAATAGATTGACGGAGATGCTGGGATGAGTGAAATATTTTTCTGAGTTAATTATCACAAAATAAAATTATAAAATGAAATAAAGATTATTTTCTAATGAAATTGAGAGAAATATTTTTCTACATCATGATTTATTTAATTTTCTAATTTACTTTTTTATAAATAGTTATGTGTATTAATGAAGTTTTTTCAATCTCGGATGATCGATCTGAACTCATAAAAAATTTTCACTTGCCGTAAGGGTAAATCGGAAAGTACTTGCAGTGGACGGTCCAGAAATCCAGCGTTTCAGGTTTCGCGTCCTATTTGAAAGAAAAATCTTATAAAATATACCATAGTTGATGATCAAATCGTAGATATTTGAAATGATGTCGCCTTCTGCTGTAGCATAATCTCGGGGGAGGGGGAGTCCTAAGATCCATCTTGGATCACCGTTTGACATTTTGATAAAAGTATGGGCATTCGGAAAACGGTAAAGTTGCTTTAAATCCCTAATGGGGAGTCAAACTTTGCCTTCACTCCCCACATAAGTTTTTATTTGTTTTTGCTCCCTAATGGAACTGAGTATAAAAGGATAAAAATTGAGTATATATCAGTAACACTGAGTATAAAAGAGTGAAACTTGAATATAAAAGAGTGAAAATTGAGTACAGGGTTATTGATGTGGTGGATGCAAACTGCCATACTCAGTTTTTTAACTTTTATACTTAATTTTCTTCAAATAATACTCACCAAACATCACATCAGAGACTGCATGCAAAGAAATGTTTGGGTAGAGATTGCATGCAAAGTTGACTTGGTAAGTAGGGAGTTTAGGAAAATTTACCCTTGGGAAAATGGAACTGCCGCTTGATTATAAATATATCTGAATTCCTTTGGGTAAGGCCAGAAAGGCGATAATGATCATTGGATGGGATAATAATTATTGTGTAGCGGAAGAACTGGAGAATTTAAGAAAAAAAAAAGAAATCATAAAAAACAAAAAAAAAATATCATCCTTTAAATTTTATAGAAAAAATTATTTAATAATAAAAAATAATGATTTTAACAGTTAAACAGATATTTAAATAAAAATATTAATCTATAAATATCTTAACTATAAAAAATAAAAATTAATTAAAAATAGTAAAACAATATTTGGATGATCTAAACAGATCTTAAATAATATTTTTGGATCCAAATTTTGATTGGTTACATTCCATACATCTCATTCGGATACCCAAGTTAAAATTTACGACTCATTAAAATTCTGAAATTTTCAGATACGCAGTAGGCATGTTGGATTTCGAGGTCAAACGATCTGACTATGAAAGAAAATCCTCAAGGCTACTGCTCTGCTATTTCCTCAAAGGAGTGATGATAGGGCGAGTAAATTTGGGAAAGTGAATGACGTGGTAGTTATTGTATACACGTCCGATCGACGATCGGACACCACCGGCGGCCTCTGATTGTCGTCCCGAATCAAACTATACCTTGGGAGGACGGTGAACTCGTCAGGATGGCCGGCAACGGTGAACCTATCGAAATCGACGGTCAATGATGCGAGATCGCAATTGTGGCGATCCCCGACGGGTTCACCGTGCCCCCCAGGATATAGTTTGGTTCGGGGCGGCGGCCGAAGGCCGCCGGTGGTGTCCGATCGTCGATCGGACGTGTATACAATAACTGGACGGCATTCACTTTCTCATTCACTCTCCCAAATTCACTCTACCGATCATTACTCTTCCTCAAAATGAGCACCCGTGTGGCTTCCAGGTCAAGGAAGTGTGATCGGTGTATTACAAGACAAGCTCTGCGACCGAACGCGCAGAGAAAGGCGTATAAATTCTTCATCGTTGGCGAACAATGAGTAGAGAAAAACAATGAAGAGATCGATGTTGTTCAAAGCAAGGATGGTGTGGATGGTTGCTATGACGATGAGCTTTTTCTCCTCAGGTTCATTAATTGTCGATACTTTTTTTCTACGTTTTATTTTGATCGAAAAAACAGGGCGTGACTCTGTTTTCTTTTGTTTGAGATTTTTGCCTCTTCCGGCTTGGCTCCGCCCTCGCCGTTAACTACGGTCGAGTTGCCAACGATCTACCGACTCCGGAGCAAGTTTTGATGATGTTGACGTCGCTGAAGGTGAGCAGCGCGAGGATCTACGACGCTAACCCGCAGGTCCTCGCGGCCTTCGCCAACACCGGCATCGACCTCATCGTCACAGTGCCCGACGAGGACGTTCGGCGGCTGACGGACCCCCAGCTGGCCCTGCAATGGGTGGCCGCCAACTTGCAGCCCTACTTTCCGGCCACCAAGATCACCGGCATCGCGTCGGGAACGAGGTGTTCACCAGCGGCGACACGGCGCTGATGGCCGACCTCGCCCCCGCCATGGCCAGCATCCTCGCCGCGCTCGTCCGGCTCGGACTCCAGACGCGTGTCCACGTCTCCAGCGCCAACTCCCTGGCGGTGCTGGAGAGCTCGTACCCTCCGTCGTGTGGGGCGTTCAAGGCGGAGCTGGCCGGCGCGATGGCGCCGTTCCTGCAGTTCCTGGCGGCCGCGGGGGCGCCCTTCTGGGTCAACACCTACCCGTACTTCGCCTACAAGGACGACCCGTCGGGGATTCCGCTGGATTACGCGGCGATCTTCGCGCTCGCGCGGTTGGGGTATGGCTGAGTGGAGGTGCGAGTGTCGGAGACGGGGTGGCCGTCGAAGGGCGACGCCGACGAGACCGGGGCGAGCGCGGAGAACGCGCGTGTGTACAACAGGAACCTGCTGGTGCGGCAGATGGCGAACGAGGGGACGCCGCTGGTACCCGACCGGAGGCTCGAGGTCTACCTGTTCGCGCTGTTCAACGAGGACTTGAAGCCCGGGCCGACGTCGGAGAGAAACTACGGCCTCTTCCATCCCGACGGCACCATGGTCTACGACCTCGGCCTGGCGCCGCCGCCTTCATCCTCTTCCGCTACTGCCTCCGTCTCTCTCACCTCCTCTGCTACCGCAAGGGTAATTCACTCTGCTTCCTTTCCCAAAATATCTACTTTTCTATTACTTTTGGATAATTCGACAAAAGGCCAAAATAAAAAGCGTCCTAAATATCACAATAGAGTATTTCACCGCTATTATATCAAAATATTATTTATCAACTTAGTTAAAATTATTTAAACTTTATCCAAAATAATTTAAATTAATCAAAATCACTTCAAACCAATCATAGCAATTATTATATAGCTGTTACAATTCTAAATCCAAAATTCTTAACCCTAAAATCATCCTAAACAAATTGTAATAACTACAAAATAATTTTTATAAATCATAAATCCTAAACTCACTTAAATATATTGTAGTCGTTACTATGTTGCGTCTGAGTAGCTTTTAGAATGATCAAGAGATATTTTTGGATTAATGAGCATCTATTTGATTTTTTTTTAAAAAATAACCAATTGATATTTCTCTTAATTTAATTTGGGACGTCCTTTGATATTTACCTCCATAAATTTTACTCAACTTTGCTCCAATTTTGAATAAGTAATGCCCCACTTCATTGTCATCTCAATCAGTAACAATATGTATGATGATGCTTGCAGGACATGAGCAGGAAATTTGGCTGCGGAACCCTGATACTGTTGTTATTCTCCTGGACAATAATCCAAGCTTTGGCCAGCAAAGCAGAGTGAGAAAAGACTCTAATTTACAAGGACTGTTCCATGAATGCACCATTTCTTTTTCTTTTTACTTCTTCTCTTTATACTCTTTATAGATCACTAGATAAAAAAAAAAAAATCAAATAACATCGAATCTGAAATGATCATATAAATCACTAGATTTATATATTTTAGGCTGATGTAAGAATAAATAGAGATTGTAAATTTATTGGATGATTAAGTTAATTTAGATTGTGTTTGATAAGTTTTTTTTTTGATTAAATGGCTTGATGCCTTTTATCTCTCATTTCATTAAATAATTAAATGAATATATAATAATTAAAAATTTATTTATAGGGCTTAGAATATGAATTCCTTTTTGTTTATAGTCATACGAATTAATTATGATTAATTTCTTTTAATTTGAAATCATACGAATTAAGTAGGATAGATTTCTCTGTATTTAGCATCACGTCTTATACTAATTGGGAAAATACAAAATAAATAAAGTTACATATGACAGCATCCCCTCTCAAGTAATTGACGACGTTGTCGAATTAGAGACTTAGTAAACACATTAGCAATCTATGTTTATTGAATATAGTGATAATCCACTTCAATATATGATGCAACGAATAACTATCAACTTCATTAATTTACACATCGGAATCAATAAATCTATAATATGTTGATTCGAATAAAAATACCAAGAAATAGGAAAACTCGATGTTACAAGTAGGAGACGATGGCTAGAAATAGTAATTAACCAAAACTGTCTCAAAACATTAAACATGGCGCTTATATAAACCCAAAGCTCTAATACAATAAACAAATATCAAAAATACTCTAAATATCATAAAAATAAAAATTACTAAAAATAATTAAAAAAAATTATTTTGAGCCTTCAAAAAGGCCCTAAATGATATTTTTAATTCAACCATTACATCAATATGCAAATCTAGGTTTGTAAATGAGTTTCGATTCAAGTTTTAGAGTGATTTGTTCTGATACCTGAAATTATGACCGAGACTTCCAGAAGATTGTTCTATCGAACCCGTATCAATATGCTTGGTGCGCTTATGATAGATAGAATTCAAAGCAATTTGAATAATAATTGTATTATAGGCATGACGATGAGTGAGTTCAGATTGAGGAAATCCAAGCTCAAACAATAATCCTCTAAGCTAAGTAATTTCAAAGCATGCAACAAACATAACACCATATTCAAATTTAGTGCAAGATTTAGAGACTCAATTTTGTTTCTTATGCTTCCACAATACTAAAGAATCTCTAAGAAACATACATCAACCTATGATAGATTGACAAGTGTTTGGGCAATGATCAGGCCAATCAACATCGCTAAAAGCTCAAAGCTACATCTAAGATTTAGAGCGAAAGAATAAATCATGATGTAAAGTACCCCAAGATATCTACGACGCGACAAACTGCAACTAAATGAAGATACCTAGGAGACTATATAAATTGACTAACTTGCTAGATAACAAATGAAATATCAAATTTAGTAATAATTAGGTAATTCAAACTACCTACTAATTGATATACAAAGATGGGCCAGAAAGTAGCTCTCCTTCACTATATATGTAATACTTAATATTTACTTCTAGAGGAGTATCAACAATCGAAGAGTCTTGAAATCTAATCAAAGTAACTAAATTTTGAATGTATTTATGCTGATCTAGGAATATATCAGAAAAATTAGAGTGAACTTCCAACCCCAAGAAATATATAAGATTCCCAAGATCTTTATATGAAATGAAGCTCAATAAAAAAAAACTTATTTCCGTTATAACTATATATGTCATCAACATACACTAGAAGGAGGAGAGTTCTGAAAAAGTTCGAAGAAATAAAGAAGAATAAAATTGACTTTGCACAAAATTTAAATTGAAGCAAGGTGTAATGAAACTTTTCGAACCAATTAAGCATGGGAGCCCGTTTTGAGCAATATAATAAGTGTATTAACTTAAACACTTCTAAAGTGGGAGATGAGAGCAAACAAGTGGAGGTGTCATGTAGATAGCTTCTTTGAGAACATCACGAAGAAAAATATTTTTCACATTCATTGATAAAGTGGTCATCCTTGAGAAGTAGCAATAACAAGAATTATTCGTACAATAGTCATTTTAGTCACAGGAGCATGTGCTTTCTCATAATCAATATTGTACTCTTGTCAATTACCTAGGGCAATCAACCTCACTTTATAGCATTCTAGAGTCCCATCAGAATGAAGTTTGATTGAGTACACATACTTACACCCAATAGGTTGGACACTAGATGGATATGAGATAATATCCCAAGTATAATTATCCTGAAGACCTTGAAATTCTTCTTGTATTGCTTGTTACAAACCCTCATGCTTAATTTCTTATGAGTAAGAAAAGAGAATCCAAATAGACGATAAAACACTAATGATGTATGATAAGATTCATACAAATTAAGAAGTCTGGTAGAGAGTGTCACTATATGTGGATCCTTCATGTCAACTCAGGCATGGAGATGAGCTAAAAATTTCTCAATATTTATAAAGGTATCCTATCATTTAGGCATATTTAGGATTTTAGGTTGGGGGGCTAGTGGAGAAAAAAATTGAAATTTAGTCCTTCGAATAATTTGAACTTAAAGTGTACTATGCCAAGACAATTAGCTTAGAAACCATTGGTGCAAAAAGAAAATAGTAAGACTCCTCTATTTACCTCAGGCTCAATGGTAGCTAATAGAGCTTTATTTTCATTACCCAAAATAAAGAACAATTCTCATGCTTGTACCCTAGAAAATGGCAAAAAGTTAAATAATATTCAACTTCATATATAGAAACTGTATTTTCCACCATTCCTACACCACCTTTTGGGCTTGCATCTTCAATGGTTTCTTCCACTTTGACTTCTCAATCATTGAATGAAGTTATTGGTACAAATTTGAAAGCAAAGTCTAGCAAAGAATCAACATTGAGGTCGAATAGTTCGAGTAATGATAGTGTTGGGACCGGTAGACGAGCTAGAGGGGGGTGATTAGCTTCGATTTGCTTGTAGATGATTTGTCGCGGCGGAAGACTCGAGCAAACGCTAACACAAAGGATTTACTTGGTATCCACCCCGGGCGGGTGACTAATCCAAGGATCCACTCTCCTCACTCTCTTATACACTATGAAAGATCTCCTTCTTGAGGTGGAGAAACCTCTTACAAGCTTTCACAAAGATACAACAAGAATCTAAACAAATACAAAATGAAATCTTACAAAATTTACAATGATAAGCTCAAGCTTTGCTTTCCTTGCTATCTTCAAGCTTGTGAATGCCTCTAGAACCTTGGAACTACAACAGCAATATCCTCCAAGGCTTCCCTTGAAATGACACTGATGAAGAAGAAGAAGGGGAGAAGAGTTGCGGCTCAAACCTGCGCAAAAACACTTATACCCGACGCCTAGGGTTTCTAAATCGATTACCCAATCGATTACCACGTCACACTTAGCCGTTCAACGGCTAGTTTTCGAACCGTAATCGATTAGCCAATCGATTATCAGTGTCTGAATCGATTGTCCAATCGATTCAGAGCCTCTCTGTTCTCTCGCACAAACCTCAGTGATCGATTACCTCAATCGATCAAGAGACACCTTAATCGATTGATCAATCGATTAAGGAAAGGCTGAATCGATTGCCCAATCGATTCAGCCACCTTCTGTCCTCGCCACAAACTCTCTTAATCGATTACCCAATCGATTAAGTCCGACCTAACTTGTGCTCACAAGTCTAGGGTTCCCTACCAAGTGTCCGGTCAACCCCTTTGACCAACCTGGATTTCTTCTGCCTAGTTCCCAACTAGGACTTAACCTGATTCCCCACCAGGTTTGCCTAACCCTCGAGTTAGGTCTAGTCTCTCAGTAGACTTCCACCTTGCCAGCATGCGATCTCCCCGATCCATCTGGACTTCACCTAGTCCCACTAGGTGTGCCTAGTCCCACTAGGTCTTTTCCTATGCTAGCGTGCGATCTCTCCGATCCACCTGGACTTCACCTAATCCCACTAGGTCTTTTCCTATGCCAGCGTGCGATCTCCCCGATCCACCTGGACTTCACCTAGTCTCACTAGGTCATTTCAGTCAAGCCTCCAGTCAACCTTGACCCACTTGACATCATACGATATTCAAACACCATATGACATTCAAACATCATTATCAAACATCGAAACATCCAATCTTAAGCTTACCAACTTATCAGACATAAGCTCACCCGAGCCTAGTCAACCTAGGTCACCCTTGACCTAACACAGATTGCACCAACAGATAGCACTATAATTTTCAAGTTTGGAAGTAATTCCTTTATGATATTCAATATCATATGTAGCAACACTTTTCACACGTCTACCCTAGAAAATGATACAAGATTAACCAATATTCAACTTCATATGTAAAAGTTATATTTTCCACCATTCCTAGACTCTCTTTTGGGCTAACATCTTCAATGGTTTCTTTCACTTTAACATATCAATCGCTGGATGAAGTTATCAGTACAATTTGGAAACAAAACTTGGCAATGAATTAATCACCGTTGAGATCGAATTGTTCCAAAAATGATTACACTATAATTTTGGAATTTAGAAGTAATTCCTCGACGATATCCAACTTCATATGCTGAAGGGCAATTCTCACGCTTCTACCTAGGAAATTGGCACAAGGATAAACAATATTCAACTTCCTATGCAAAAGTTGTATTTTCCATCATTCCTATAGTCCTTTTTACATCTTCAATGGTTTCTTCAATTTTGGCATCTCAAGGATGCAGTTATTGGTACAAATTTTGAAGATAAGCATAGCAATGAATCCCCATTGAGTTCGAATAGTTCTAGTCATGTCAACACTATGACTTTTAAGTTTGAAAATAATTCTTCTACGATATTCAACTTAATATGTAGAAAGATAATTCTCACGCTTCTACTCTAAAAAATGATACAAGATTAAGCAATATTGAACTTGGTGTGCAAAAATTACATTTTTCACCATTTTTAAACACCTTCTTAGAAAAGGTAGATCCGCTACATCAACGACCCCCATAGAATCGGCCCCATAGATATAGGGGAGGTAAATATAGGTACACAGGTGGGAGGTGCATAGTGGGGTGACCATAGGTCGTCAGTTCTTGGGAATCGACTTCTAGCTTATACGCCAGAAATATCATGCGCCCACTGTCTGTGTTACACCCTGAGGGCTTTTAAACTCTCTTTTAGAAAAAAAAAATAGATCTGCTACCTTGACGACCCTCCTTAGAGCTGGCCCCATAAGTATGGAGGGAGAAAAATTTAGGTACGCAGGCGAAAGATGCATGGTGGGGTAGAAAATGCATGTCGTCAATTCCTAGGGATCAAACCCTGACTGTTATGCCAAAAATGTCATGGACCCACCATTTTTAAGCTCCCTTGCACCTTGCATATTAGATGGTTTCTTCTAGGTTAGCATCTAAACAATTGGATGAAGTTATTAGTACAAATTTGGAAGCAAAGCTTAACATTGGAATCGAATAATTTCAATCTTAATAACACTATAATCAAGTTTAGAAGTAATTTCTCTGCAATATTAAAATTTATATGCAGAAAGACAATTCTCACATTTCTACCTAAGAAAATGATACAAGGTTAAACAATATTTAACTTTATATGAAGAAGTTATATTTTCCACCATTCCTACGCTCTCTTTTGAGCTTACATTTTTGATAGTTTCTTCCACTATGCAGAAAGACAATTCTGACATTTCTACCCAAGAAAATGACACAAGGTTAAACAATATTTAACTTTTTATGAAGAAGTTATATTTTCCTCCATGCCTACCCTCTCTTTTAAGTTTACATTTTTGATAGCTTCTTCCACTTTGGCATCTCAGGCCCTGGATGAAGTTATTGGTATATATTTAGAAGCAAAGCTTAGCAATGAATCCCTGTTGAGTTCGAATAGTTCTAGTCATGTTAACACTACAACTTTTAAGTTTGAAAATAATTCCTCTACTATTTTCAACTTCATATGCATAAAGACAATTCTCACACTTCTACTCTAGAACCTGACACAAGATTAAGCAATATTCAACCTCATGTGTAGAAATTGCATTTTCACCATTTTTAAACTCCCTTTTGGGATTGCATATTCGATGGTTTCTTCTATATTGACATATAAACCATTGGATGAAGATATTAGTACAAATTTGGAAGCAATGTTTAGCATTGAATCACACTATAATTTTCAAGTTTAGAAGTAAATTGTATGTGATATTCAACTTTATAAGCAAAAAAGACAAGTCTCACATTTCTACCCAAGAAAATGACACAACGTTAAGCAATATTCAACTTTATATGCAGAAGTTATATTTTCCACCTATGCAGGAATTTTTCCTCCAAATGAGGCGCACAAATATTGGGCTTCCAGACCGCCTATCATGAGCACTTCTCGATTTACTCTAGCGGCCGTTAGGAAACTTCCATGGGGTCGGGTCGATCGTCTCAGGTTCGACGTTACTCAACCTGATTAATCATTTTTTTTTCTTTTGAACTTACATTTTTGATATATAGTTTCTTTAACTTTGGCAACTCAACCTCTAGATGAAGTTATTGGTACAAATATGGAAGCAAAGCTTAGCAATAAATCAACATTGGGATCAAATAGTTTCAATCATGATAACACTATAATTTTCAAATTTGGAAGTAATTTCTCAGCAATATTCACTTTCATATGCAGAAAAATAATTCTCACGCTTTTAACTTAGAAAATAGAAGCACTATTCAACTTTATATGCAGAAACTGTATTTTCCACCCATTTTACACACCTTTTGAACTTACATCTTCAATGATTTTTTCCCACTTTGATATCTAATGAAGTTATTAGAACAAATTTTAAAGCAAAGCCTAGCAATAAATCACCATTATAGGATCGAATTGTTCTAGTAATGATAACACTATAATTTTCAATATTGGAAGTAAATTCTTTATGATGTTCAATATCATATGCAGAAAGACACTTCTCATGCTCCTATCCTAGAAAATGGCAAAAGATTTACCAATATTCAATTCCATATGCAAAACTTGTATTTTCCACCATTCCTACACTCTTTTGGGCTTACATTTTCAATGGTGTCTTCCACTTTGACATCCCAATCATTGGATGAAGTTATTGGTACAAATTTGGAAGCAAAAAACATAGCAATGAATCACCATTGAGATTGAATAGTTCCGGCCATGATTACACTATAATTTTGAAATTTGGAAGTAATTCCTTTATGATATTCAACTTCATATGCTACAGGACAATTCTCGTGCTTCTACCTTAGAAAATGGCATAAGGTTATACAACATTCAACTTCATATGCAAAAGTTATATTTTCAATCATTCCTATACTCCCTTTTGGACTTACATCTTCAATAGGTTCTTCCACTTTGTCATCTCAACCACTGGATGAAGTTATTGGTAGAAATTTAGAAGATAATCCTAGCCATGAATCTCCCTTGAGTTTGAATAGTTCTAGTCATGTTAACACTAAAACTTTTAAGTTTGAAAATTATTCATCTACGATATTCAACTTCATATGCGGTAAGATAATTCTCATGCTTCTACTCTATAAAATGATACAAGGTTAAGCAATATTCAACTTATGAGCAGAAATTGCATTTTTCACCATTTTTACACTTCTTTTTGGCTTGGATATTCGATTGTTTATTCTAGTTTAGCATCTAAACCGTTTGATGAAGTTATTGGTACAAATAATTGGAAGCAAAGCTTAGTATTGAATCACCATGGGGATCAACTTCATATGCAAATAATAATTGTCACGCTTCTATCTTAGAAAATAGAAGCAAATTCAACTTTATATGCAGAAACAGTATTTTTTTACCATATTTACTCAACTTTTGAAAAAAAAAAATATAGGTTCACTACCTCAACGACCCCTAGAGTCGACCTCATGGATATGGAGGGAGGTTAATTCAGGTACACAGGCGTTAGACGTAAGGAGGGGTGAAATCAAGTCATCAGTTCCCGAGAATCGACCCTTGGCTGTGACGCCAAAGATGTCGTGCACCCACTACCTACGCTACGCCTTGGGGGCATATTTACACAACTTTTGAGCTTATATCTTCGATGGTTTTTTCAACTTTAGTATCTCATCCATTGGATGAGTTATTGATACAAATTTGAAAGTAAAGCTTAGTAATGAATTGCCATTGGGATCGAATAGTTCAAATAATGACAACACTATAATTTTTAATTTTGGAAGTAATTCCTCTATGATATTTAATATCATATGCAGAAAGACACTTCTCACGCTTCTTCCCTAGAAAATGACACAAGATTAACCAATATTAAACTTCATATACCAAAGATATATTTTCTACTATTCCTACACTATATTTTTGGCGTACATCTTCAATGATTTCTTCCACTTTGACATCTCAATCATTAGATAAAGTTATTGGTACAAATTTTAAAGAAAAACTTAACAATGAATCACCATTGAGATTGAATAGTTCTAGCCATGATTACACTACAATTTTGAAATTTGGAAGTAATTCCTCTATGATATTCAACTTCATATGTTGAAGGTAAATTCATGCACTTCTACCCCAGAAAATGGCACAAGGTTAAATAATATTGAACTTTATATGCAAAAGTTGTATTTTCCATTATTCCTATACTCCCTTTTGGGCTTACATCTTGATGTAGGAGGATTCACAGATTTTTATTATTATTTTTGATAATTTTTGTTTTTATAGTTTTAAGGGTAATTTTGATATTTTTGGTATTTATGGGTCACAAGTTGTCTATGTAAGCGTCATATTTTATTAATTTCTTTCTGTTAAGAAATTTACTTTTCTTATAAGGTTTATTTCCTTTCATTATAAAATAGGAATTAGGTCATATATATTAAGGATTTTTTCTTTCTTTGTGTCTTAGTGTTTGAGCTTATATAAGTGTCTTATTAGTTGATGTAAGGGAGGAGATTTTTGTTTTAATAATATTTTTAGCAGTGCAATTATTTTTCTATTTCCTAGTATTCCTCTTTGAATTAATAAGTTTTAGAAGAATATTTTCGATATTCGTGCACAAATCAACGGATTCAATAGCCTGCAAGATAATCGCTATCCCGCCCGATGTCAGTTGGTAGCAGACTTCTCAATATCCCATGTATGGTCGTCGTGGTCATGATAGCTAGGTTCCGGCTGAGGAAGCCTCATATCGTGATAGTAGCACCCAAAACGATATACTTGAAGATATACAAAGACATTTATCCCAGCGTCTAGCAGCGCGAGATTTTAAAGATCGTAAATTTTTTATTTTAATTTGGATAAAATTTTTCTTGAGAATGATATGGACGAAAAGATTGAAATAGTTGGTAATTCAATTTACGATGAAGATGAGACTGAGTCAACTAGTGATCCAATCTATTACTGTGATAAAGTACAGGAAGTTATCAATGAGGTTGATTCTAGCCCAGTGTCCATTGCGATTGCATCCATCATCACTAGCGGTGGTGTGATGGCGCAGGAGAAAGGGTAGCACGACACCACCTCCATTGTCGTTGATGACTCGAAGGTTGTGGCTCACGTTAGCCTTCCTTCTTGCTGACAACTTCAATCTCAAGTTTGCCCCCATCACCCTTGAGTGCCCCAAGGTGTTGTTTCCTTATGTGAATGTTCCCATGATCGAATACACTCTTGCTTACCTTGATTTCATCAGGGTTGAGGAGGTTTTTGTCTTTTGTTGCTCCTATGTACAGGAGGTGGACTACTTGAAAGAGTCTGAATGGATGGAGCCTTGGTTTTTCATAACCACGATCGAGTCGCATGACGCCATTAGTGCTGGAGATGCCCTACATGTGATTTTTGAACAAATTTGGAAACGTAGGGATTTTGTTCTCATAAGTGGAGATTCAACATATTTTGATAAGGAGCTGAAAGTCCAACGGTTGTTAGTATATTTTGTTTGGTGCCAGATTGTCTTCCTCCTAGACTACCACCTGACATTACTCTGAACTCGAGGATGAGTTCTTTTCAACCCGGGATGACTAATGAAGAAAGATTCACGGATTATTATTATTGGTAATTTTTAATTTTATGAATTTTGGATAATTTTGATATTTTTGGTATTTATGAGTCATGAGTTATCTATGTAAACGTCATGTTTTATTAATTTTTTCTGTTAAGAAATTTACTTTTCTTATGGTTTATTTTCTTTCATTACAAGATAAAAATTTAAGTCTTATATATTAAGAATTCCTTTCCTTTCTTTTTGTCTTAGTGTTTAGGTCTATATAAGCATTTTATTAGTTGATGTAAGGGAGGAGATTTTAATTTTAATAATACTTTCGCCCGCAGGATAATCGCTAACCCGCCCAACGTCACATCTTCAATGGTTTCTTCCAACCCCCAGGAACGATAGGCGCATAGCATTTCTGGTATATTGGTCAGAGGTTGATTCTCGAGAATTGATGACCTGGTACTTCCCCACCATGCGTCTTCTGCTTATGTACCTGAATTTATCTCCCTCTATATCTATAAGGTCAGCTCTAGGAGGGCCGCTGAGACAGTGGACCTATCTTTTTTCTAATGGTTTCTTCTACATTGGCATCTCAACCATTGGATGAAATCATTGGTACATACAAATTTAGAAGCTAAGCCTAGCAATGAATCCTCATTGAATTCGAATAGTTCTAGTCATGTTAACACTATAACTTTTAAGTTTGAAAATAATTCCTCCATGATAATCAACTTCATATGCATAAAGATACTTTTCACGTTTCTACTCTAGAAATGACACAAGGTTAAACAATATTCAACTTCATGTACAGAAATTGCATTTTCACCATTTATACACTCCCTCTTGAGCTTCCATATTCAATGATTTCTTCTAGTTTGACATCTAAACAATTAGATGAAGTTATTGGTAAAAATTTGGAAGCAAAGCTTAGCATTAAATCACCATTGGTATCAAATAATTTCATTCCAAATAATACTATAATTTTCAAGTTTAGAAGAAATTAGTCTACGATATTCAACTTTATATGTAGAAAGACAATTCTCACATTTCTATCCAATAAAATGACACAAGATTAAGCAATATTAAACTTTATATGCAGAAATTATATTTTCTACCATTCCTACACTCTATTTTGGGATTATATTTTCGATAGTTTCTTCCACTTTGGCATCTGAACCACGAGATGAAATTATTAGTACAAATTTGGAAGCAAAACTTAGCAATAAATCACAGTTGAGATCGAAAAGTTTCGATCATGATAAGACTATAATTTTCAAATTTTGATGTAATTTCTCTGCAATATTCAACTTCATTTGTAGAAAAATAATTCTCACACTTCTATCTTAGAAAAAAGAAGTAATATTCAACTTTATATACAAAAACTATATTTTCTACCATTTTTACAAACCTTTTAAGCTTACGGTTCAATGGTTTTTTTCAGCCTTGGTATCTCATCAATTGGATGAAGTTATTGGTACAAATTTGAAAAAATGCTTAGCAATAAATCACAATTGGGATCGAATAGTCTAGTAATGATAACACTATAATTTCCAAGTTTGAAAGGAACTCCTCTAAGATATTCAATATCATACACAAAAAGAAAATTCTCATGCTTTTACCCTAGAAAATGACACAAGATTAACTAATATTCAACTTCATATGCAAAAGCTATAATTTTCACCATTCATACGCTTTCTTTTGAGCTTACATCTTCAATGGTTTCTTCCATTTTGATATCTCAATCACCGGATAAAGTTATTGGTAAACATTTGGAAGCAAAACTTAGAAATGAATTATCTTTGAGATTGAATAGTTCCAGCTATGATTACATTATAATTTTGAAATTTAGAACTAATTCCTCTATGATATTCAATTTCATATGTTGAAGGCAATTCTCGTGCATCTACCCATAAAAATGATACAAGGATAAATAATATTCAATTTCATATGCAAAAGTTGGTACAAATTATTGGATGAAATTATTGGTTTTCATGTTAGAAGCTAAAACTATGTTTGGTTTGTCTGTTTTTTATTTTCATTTTATGAGATTAAGGGCGTTTGGTTTATTCCATTTTCTATTTTTATTTTCTAGAAAATCGTATTTTCTCATTTTCTGAAAAATGACTTTATTTCATTCTCTAGTTTTCCAGAAAGAGCAATGATAGAGAACGTGAAATTTTAGCGTGAAACTCAACGTGAATGACGTGGCACTTTTTATATACACGTCCGATTGTCGCTCGGACAGTGGCGGCGGCCTCCGGCCGCCGCCCCGAACAAAACTATAACCTGGGGGGACGGGTGAACCCGTCGAGGATCGGTGCAATTGGGTTTCATGTTGGATTCACGTTGAGTTTTTCATGTTCCCAATCATTTTCCTTCCAGAAAACACTATATCTTTTTTTAGAAAATAAGACTGGAAAATGCAAGCCAAATAAGTTTTCAAGAAAATCGCATTTTAGAAAATAATGTTTGATTTATATTTTTCATTTCTATTTTCTAAAAAAAGATATATCATTTTTTTTTAAAACTAAAGAATATCTAAAACTTATTTTTTCAAAAAATGAGAAAATAACATACATCTTTCAAAGAATCCCCATTTAGGCTTACATCTTAAATGGTTCGGCAATTTACCAAAGGGAGTATCCAACAATTCGTAATTATCGAAAGGAGTACCATGGTTTCTATTATACCAAAGGGCGCATCCCATATAGTGAAGTTACTTTTATACCCCTCTCGCCAATGAATAGCTTTATCAAACACATTTTCAAGACACCGGACCACTTTATCAATAAAATAATAAATTGTGGTTCGGATGGGTAGCAGTCGAATTTTTCTCCATTCTCTGTCAGCGCAACAACGTAAATGGAAGGTTTGAAGGTGGAGGACATTGTGCGTGCCCTAGCTGTGATATAGTCGCGAGCTAATCCCCCGAATCCCTGCGGACAACCAAAACCTAGGCATTTCTCGAAAGCGTTTCTGTGTGATCCTAAGGCGGGTTTTAGTGTTAACGTTGAAGTCCAGACTGATCGGCATTATCCACCAAGGGGTTAGGGTTTCTGCACGGTTGATTTATTTGATAATGTCAGGAAAAAGGGGTGGTTCAGCGTCTTCTTCCTTGGCATTATCCACCAAGGTATGCTAGCGATATGCTTAGGTCAAACCAGCATAGTTTGTCAACATGTTTAAAATTATTTTGCTAAATAAATTTGTAATGTATATAAACTGTAGGATTCAGATGAATTTGGACAAAAATTATGGTGGTGCAGTGTTTTAGGCCACTTTAAACAATTTTTTGAAGCATTTGAAATTTTAAATGATCGACACATTGCGAAGATCAAAGGGTGCCTTTCAGTTTTTTCTTGGACATACAAGAATTGCAGCATATCCGTGGAATTTTGGTTAATATATTTGAAAGTTGGGATTCAACCTCGAAAGTTTTTAAATTCTCAGGTAATAGTTTTAGTTATGAATTGTAGACAATATCTATAGTAAGATAAAACAGTATTATAGATAGCCTGAAATGATTAGTTTTTGATAAATTTTAATCATTTCATTTCAGGGCTACTGAGGGCCTGAAGTGAAATTGACTTCAGGCCCTCGGTAGGCCTGAAATAAAATCATTTCAGGCTTACCGAGGGCCTGAAGTTATTTTAGTTCAGGCCCTCGTTAGGCCTGAAATGAATACATTTCAGGCCCACGTCGGGCCTGAAATGAATTCAATTCAGGCCCGACGGGGGCCTGAAATGAATACATTTCAGGCCCACGTTGGGCCTGAAATGTATTAACCTCAGGCTCACGTTGGGCCTGAATTGAATTCATTTCAGGCCCAACGTGGAATAATTTCATGCCTATATTCTTGATGATAACTAAATATTGTAATTGTTTCAGGAGTACCGGTTGCGTTCTCCAGACGAGATGTTGCTTTGATACTGGGTATGGTGGACCGTGGTGTTTCGCTCCCTATTAATTCAACTAAAGTATCGGGTGACCTTTATCGTATTTACTTCTCAAAAGAAAAACAACCTACCAGAACAAGACTTGAGGAGTTACTTAAACATTTTTCTAAAAGTGTTGAATCAGAGGATGATGTGTTATTAGTGTGTAAATTTTATATTTTGTATATATTTGTTTGTGTTTTATTTTCGTCTAGTACATATAAGGTTCCTCTAGGTCTTGTAGATATAGTAGATGATTATGACAATCTAGGTAGATTCAACTGGGTAGAAGCTATCCATCAATTTTTGTCTCCACAATTACCTAAGATTGGGGACTTATTTTCATCAACTCAGAGAAACCAGAGCACCACCAATCTCCCTTACCTAAAGGGATTTGCAGGGCTTTTGGCAGTGAATAGAATTATCTTGTTAAATTTTATAATATTTTGATGTCAATAATGGAATTGGCTGGAAAACTTTGTGTAGGCATGGTTTTTGGAGCATGTACCAATTAAAAAACCATTCAATGTTGAAGGACCCCGAATAAATAAGTGAAGGAATATTCCTTCGCATATTAATAGGGTGAGGGGCCTTGTCGACCGACTCTCATCGGAAGAGGTAATTATTCTTAAATGTGATCTATCTTAGTTTGATATAGAGGTAGTAACATTTGTGTACTTCGTAATTGATAGGTTATTGTTGAATTAATTCCTAACCTACATGAAAACACATTGTTTGAGAACCTTGATATCGGTGATGAGATACCACGGCCAATGGAGACATCAGAAGGAGATGTTAGGCTATGTGGTGAATGCATTCTTAAAGACAACCGAATCAAGGAGCTAACAGAGGAGAATATATGTTTGAATGAAAGGGTTAAGGAATTACTTTCAATTATTGAAAAAAAAGGCATGGAGGGTCAAGAAAGCTATCATGTAGTCGATCCTCTTTCTGATCCAGTATCTTGTACACCTAGGAGAGGACGTGACCAAACTCGGTATGATTACAGGGATACTCCAATTGACAATCCAGTATGGCACCAGCTTTTACCTAAGGGGAAGCGGAACAAGAAACAAATATCAAATGTCATGGACAAGGCAAAAAGGAATCTTAGTGAGGAGGATATGGATGAAGCAAGAGAAAACATTAATGTAATGGAAGTCATGTCTGAAGAAGACATAGAGGAGGAAACAAGAAGAACATCCGAACTATACAAAATGAGGCAACAAGGCATTGATGTAAGTGTGTTAATTTCATTTAAAATATGTCAATTGTATTGACTTTGGTCAATAATTAGTTTGGTCTAAATAAATTTTATCGATGTAGTTTGTGAAGAAACATTTTATGAATACAAAGAAGAAAAATCAAGATAAAGAAGTGACCTACCTGATAAATAGATTGGAGAACCTAAAGTAAGTTACAAAATATAGTTTAATTTAGTTAATATATCTTCTTATGTAATATATAATCTTATCAATTTACATGGCAGGTTGGCAAATGAATTTATCTGGGAGGATGCACCCTTTGCTTTGAATTTGCATTCATTCTTACAAATCCTCAATGGAGAGGTTTTTACAAAAGGTGAGGTCATTGATGCCTTTTGTAAAATTTTATTTAGGGGAGCATCCGCATGTGGTAGGCCATACAACAAGTCAATATATTGTTCAACCTTCTTCACAGTAAGTGATGTATATTAATTAAACAGATAGATTGTAGAAGAACTAATATTATAATATGGGTATTATTAATTTTGTGAATGCATATTTGTAGGCATCAATCATATCGTCAAGAAAGATTTCCCTGCAACAAGTGATGAAGACTGATATGCTAGAACAAGGGTTTAGATTTATTTTAATCTCTTTGTGCAGTGATAATACACACTTTCACTTGTTGGCGGTGGATACAGAATCCATAACTTTCAATCATTTTAATTCTCTTGTTAGTGGCCGTAAATATAAGCATGAATTTGACACAGCGGTGAGCAACCATCCTTTATTGTTATATATGGTCATCATTTTGTCTAAAATGTCATTGATGGTGATTAATAAATTCATGATATGTTTGACAGGTAAAAGAATTTAAACAATATACTTGCGACGAACTTACGGATATTCATCCATATCTACAAAGTCATCATCCCTTGGACAAATGGCCCTCCGTCAGACAAAAATGTCCCTAATAAGAACATAGGTAACTAAATGAGGAAGAGTTTAAAAATTTTTAAAAATAAGAAAGTATTTTATAAACCGACTTATTGAAATCTAAAAAAGTGTTTGTTAATTTCAGCGTGGATTGTGCCTTCTTTGTCATGCAATATGTTCGATGTCTCCTATACGATGAGAAGATGGATTTCAAACAAGGAGACATGAGTAGAATCAGATTTTAGCTGACAGTTAATATTATGAGGGACATGTTTTGTAAAACTTGAGATAATTTGAATGCTGTATTGGTGATGTAAAAATCCATTGCTGTCGATTGACCTCCATTTGTATGGAAAAATCTCATTATGTGGATGTTGTTATGATTATGTAGATGTTGTTATTCTATATAATATATTGTCAACAAAAACAAAACAATTGGGTGATGTTTATTCAAATCCAGTTGCTGCACTGTTGTGTGCCAAGTAATACGGTCAGATATAATAACTGATAATACACTGTTGTGTGCCAGTTGCAGCACTGTTGTGTGCCAAATGATCTATTCTATCACATCTTGTAGGTAAATATAGAATATTATTCTAAAAATCATTATATAATATAATCAACAATATATATTATATAAATCAGATATGGGAGGTCCATCAGTGGGCTTTGAGCAAAACCCACTGATGGAACTAAACTAGACCTATAGCTTTGGATAAAATTATAATTTGAGGTTTCGGACACCTAAAATACTTTCTCCAACCTCAACCCTAACTACTAATAATGGTTTTTCAGAAATCCAGATATGAGAGGTCCATCAGTGGGTTTTGAGCAAAACCCACTGATGGAACTAAACTACACCTATAGCTTTGGACAAAATTATAATTTGAGGTTTAGGACACCTAGCATACTTTCTCCAACCTCATCCCTAACTGTTGATAATGGTTTTTCAGAAATCCAGATATGTGAGGTCTATCAGTGGGTTTTGAGCAAAACCCAATGATGGAACTAAACTACACCTATAGCTTTGGGTAAATTATAATTTGAGGTTTAGGACACCTAAAATACTTTCTCTAACCTCAACCCTAACTGTTGATAATGGTTTTTCAGAAATCCAGAAATGGGAGGTCCATCAGTGGGTTTTGAGTAAAACCCACTGATGGGTTTTAACTAGACCTATAGCTTTGGAAAAAAATTATAATTTGAGGTTTCAGACACCTAATATACTTTCTCCAACCTCAACCCTAACTGTTGATAATGGTTTTTCAGAAATCCAGATATGGGAGGTCTATCAGTGGGTTTTGCTCAAAACCCACTGATGGAACTAAACTAGACCTATAGCTTTGGAAAAATTTATAATTTGAGGTTTAGAACACCTAAAATACTTTCTCCAACCACAACCCTAACTATTGATAATGGTTTTTCAGAAATCCAGATATGGGAGGTCCATCAGTGGGTTTTGAGTAAAACCCACTGATAGAACTAAACTACACCTATAGCTTTGGACAAAATTATAATTTGAGGTTTAGGACACCTAACATACTTTCTCCAACCTCATCCCTAACCGTTGATAATGATTTTTCAGAAATCCAGATATGGGAGGTCCATCAGTGGGTTTTGAGCAAAACCCACGGATGGAACTAAACTACACCTATAGCTTTGGACAAATTATAATTTGAGGTTTAGGACACCTAAAATACTTTCTCCAACCTCAACCCTAACTGTTGATAATGGTTTCTCAGAAATCCAGATATGGGAGGTCCATCAGTGGGTTTTGCTCAAAACCCACTGATGGAACTAAACTAGACCTATAGCTTTGGAAAAAAATTATAATTTGAGGTTTAGGACACCTAAAATACTTTCTCCAACCTCAACCCTAACTACTGATAATGGTTTTTCAGAAATCCAGATATGGGAGGTCCATCAGTGGGTTTTGAGCAAAACCCACTGATGGGTTTTAACTAGATCTATAGCTTTGGGAAAAAATTATAATTTGAGGTTTCAGACACCTAATATACTTTCTCCAACCTCAACCCTAACTGTTGATAATGGTTTTTCAGAAATCCAGATATGGGAGGTCCATCAGTGGATTTTGAGCAAAACCCACTGATGGAACTAAACTACACCTATAGCTTTGGACAAATTATAATTTGAGGTTTAGGACACCTAAAATACATTCTCTAACCTCAACCCTAACTGTTGATAATGGTTTTTCAGAAATCCAGATATGGGAGGTTTATCAGTGGGTTTTGCTCAAAACCCACTGATGGAACTAAACTAGACCTATAGCTTTGGAAAAAATTATAATTTTTAGAGCTTTGGAGAAAATATTTGAGGTGTCCTAAACCTCAAATTATAATTTTTTTCCAAAGCTATAGGTCTAGTTTAGTTCCATCAGTGGATTTTGCTCAAAACCCACTGATGGACCTCCCATATCTGGATTTCTGAAAAGCCATTATCAGTAGTTAGAGATGAGGTTGGAGAAAGTATTTTAGGGTTTAGGGATAAAATCTGTAATCGAACTTGGGGGATGAAGTCAAAAGATTATATGGTTAAGGGTGGTCCTGAAATAATTTTAATTCAGGCCCACGGTGGGCCTGAATTGTCTTCATTCGGGCCCATCGTGGGCCTGAAATAACTTTTATCAGGCCTACGTTGGGCCTGAAATATCTTTATTTTAGGCCCACCTTGGGCCTGATTTAAAGTTATTTCAGGCCCAACGTGGGCCTGAATAAATTTATTTCAGGCCCTCGGTTGATTTGTGAAAAATCATCCGAGGGCCTGAAATATTTGATAAATAACAAATTCCTCTAATCCCTCTAATTTCAGGTTGATTTGTGAAAAATTAGATAAATATATGATAATTAAAAAATTCCTTTTAATTTTTATATGTGTTATATATTTGAAATAAAAAAAAATATACCTAAGTTATATGTAAAATAACTGGAAAAAAAAGTTACCGTTTAGGGCCTGAAATCCTCTATTATCAGGCCCTGCAGTTAGTCAGCTTTAAAGGGTCCTTGGGTCCCTAGTGGTAAGCAATCGTCTCCTAGATCCTGATTTGCTGCCATTTGAAGTTAGCGTGCTTACCTCCAATGGAGTTGTGGTGGCCGACATCCTCTTCATCGGACTAGTCGAATGGTACGTAACCTAATTTTTTGTTTTTTTCATTTCAGTGTAGTTTTTGCTTCTGACCTAGGGTTAGCGATTGTTGCCACTCAATGACCGAATATGAGGAGACCCTTGACAAACGAAATCTAAGTGTCATTTTTCCATCAGTTTCGAATAATTTTTGTTTGATGGTTCCTAAGTTCGGGATGGCTCCGAAAAGATCATCTTCAAAGCAAGCTGCTCCTAAAAATTCAAAGAAACAGTAAGGTCCTGGGGGAAGTCATGGGAAAAAATACCTAACACAATGAAAAATCAAATTGCCAAGCGAGGATATGAGTTTTGCCAACAGAGGTCGAACTAAACGAATGAACTGGAAAAGTAGCCTTTGTCATTTCAAAAATTTTATAGATTCTGTTCCACCCACACCAGCACAAGAACAATTGCTTCGACAAACACCCTTTTCTTGGGTCCTCGACCTCCCCACTAGTTCTTGTGTAAGACCTCAGGTTCAAAATATGTTTGATAATTCGGATGAAGAAGAAAAGAGCTTTGTGTTCCACGGGAAAAAACTCAATTTCACAAAGGTTGACCTATCACTTATTCTAGGGCTACCTGACAATGGAGAGGTAATCCAACTTGATTTGAATGAGGCCTCTAGCCCACTGTACAAGGAATATTTTGAAGATTCCAGTTGTTCTGCAAAGCATTTGGAGAAACTGATATTGAAGTCTACATCCAATGATAAGCTGTACTGTCAGTTGCATATACTGTATTTTTTTCCCACAGTTCTTTTTTGTGGTACAAGCAGCACACTTGCCATTCCAGCAATGCCACTCATTGATTACGTTGATGATTTTGACAATCTACCAAACTATAATTGGTGCAATGCCGTGTACAATTTCATGGCTCCTCAGTTGGAAGCCATTGCAAAGGAGGTCACTGTTAGTGATATGAGAGAAGTGTCCTAAGGCAATCGCCTTATGATTGTAAAACATTTATATTAATAAATGATAATTCACTATTTGAGTATACATGCTTGTGTATTTGATTGGGATCTTAAACTCATCTACTGAATGTCCGCAATACAACTCACAGCATAAGAGAATTTGTGATGAGATCACAACTAGTGATTATCTCTAAATGCGCAAATGTGAAGTATTGAAACTATCCCTAGTCGATGAATTGATAAAAACGGACACCATCAATTCTGTTGAGACTAGCATGGGTTATTCTCTAATCAGCTGATTCTCACTGGCTGGTGACATTGGGATGTCCGGAGATAAACATGGATGCTAGTTAAGGGAACTAGTTCATTGGAGTGACTAGCTGTAAGACTTCATATGGGAATCTACATGTAGATATGTCAATGAAGATCTTACTGCGGCTTAAGTGCGATGTTCCTTTGACTTGCGGTGTTCAAGTCATCTTGGTCATGGAGACTTATACTTTGACATCTTAAGCAAGCATCTCCAAGGAGGTGTGGACCCAGGATGATCGGGTATAAGCCGAAGTGCCCGAAGATGTTTGAACAGCCTACAAAGGATTCACCACTCCTTGCGAGGAGATGTATACCCAGGCCTATCGTCGGATTGTTACTCAAAGCCTCTGGCCAGAGCATATCATGTTTAGAGTGAGAGTCTCTAAAATACATGAGAGTAATTAGAAATCCAAAGGACGAGTAAGACATTACTTGGGCTAGGTGTGACGTAGTCAGCCTAGTGGGGACTGACACCATTGACCGTGTCCTGAACCAAGTGGGTATAAGGTGGTGAAGGGAATGGGGCACGATTCATTAGAGCTGCTGAAGGGTTTCAGAATAATTTCTTCTGAGGTCAAACCGTTGATCTTTCGATTAATTGGGGATCATGATGTACTACTAGGTGCCACTCATGATCGTTCTATAATTTGTTGATTATAGACGGCCAACATAAATCGAAAGCCTATTTAGTCACACGCACTACGAGTAATCCGAGGGATTTAAAACGAGTTGAAAATTGGATTTTCCGATCAAGAGAAATAAGTCGAATCTGAGTTAGTCAGAGGCGCAATGGAAGCTAAAAAAATGGCTAAGTCTTTTGAAGGCTTTTTGGGCGAATTAAATGAGTTTAATTCGCGGCGGTTCGGGTTGGTTTTGGCCCTCTTTGGTGGCCGGCCAAATAGAGGAGAATAAACCAATTTAATTGGTTTAATTAATTAAATAAATCTAGTACGATTTATTTTATAAATTATGGATAAATAAATTTGTATAAAGAAATTTATATAAATAAATTTGTAGAAATTTATTCTTTTTATGGAAGTTAAAATAATCCATGAATTGGGTTTATTTTAATTTTATAAAATCAATTATGAATTGATTTTTTCATAATAAGAAAGTTTATAAATTTCTTATAAAATTTATTCCATAATTTAAAGAGAAGAAGAATTAGTTTTTATTATAAATTAGTTTATAATAAAGACTTGGTTTAAACGGAATTAATTCATAAGAATTTATAGGATAAATTTCTTATGATAAATAATTAGTTTTATTATAAAGTTAGTTATAATAAAATTCATAAGAGAATTTATAGGATAAATCTCTTATGATAACTAATTTGTTTTATTATAAATTGTTTATAATAAGACTAGGCTTAAAAGGAATAAGCAATAAGAAAATTTATAAGATAAATTTCTTATAACTAATTCCGTTAATTCGGTTTAGAGGGAGACTTAGCAAAGGAGTTGCTACTATATAAAGGAACCAAAGGCTAGCCCTTAATTCCAATCAATACAATTAAGAGATTAATTATTCTCTCCCTCTCTCTCTCTCCTCCTCCTCTTCTCCTTCCCATTAGGGCCGGCGCCCTTCCTCTTGCTTAGGGCCGGCGCCTCCCTCTCACACCCTAGGGCCGGCGCATCCTAGGGTTGCCGTGAGCTATACGAAGAAGAAGAACCACAACAAGAAGAAGAAGAAGCGGATAGCGACTCCTCTCCTCTCGGAATTCGATTCCGTTACTTCTTGTTGGTTAGTTTTCCTAATTTTTCTCTTAACCTTCTAGTTGTGCCTTCCGAGAATCTAGTAGTTCTCATCGGCACAAAACTCGTGACTTTGCGAAGTCATCCCGAAGAGAACTCGGCGTGGACGCGAATAGAGGCGAAGCTTCCAAGGGACGCTACGGTTGGATCTCGTCCCTTTCTTCGAGTTACGCAAGGTACAAAAGTAAATTAGTTTACTTTTTCGCAAACTTTTATTTCATGATTATGTCGATACACTATAAGGTTGCATGCTAGATACGAAGTTAAAATAATTTAGGAAATTATTTTCTGCAAACTCTTCCGCTGCACGTAAAAAATTTTAAATTTTACGAACTCGTATCCTTGTCGACATGCACCCGGTCCCAACAGTCACATTGAGGCATACAACACATGTAGGTGATACAAGCCAACTGGCCAAGGCTCCCTTGCTCAAGGGATTTCCAAATATTTTGGCTGTAAGTTAGAGTACATCTGCCTGCTAATATATGATATGATGGATACTAATTACTGAATATAATCATGTTGCAGGTTTGGGTTACGGAACATAATAGTATTGTTGCTCCTCATCATCCTCATAGATTGCCAAGAATACTTAATTCGCTGGAATTGGCCTAAGGCTCATGTAGAGAGTATCAAAAGGATGATCGATCGTGTGCCCACAAATTTAATTCTGGTTGATTTAATCCCATTTGATATAGAACTGGATTTAGTACCTCACTACTCTCCTCCAACTGAAGCACTTGAGGTACACAGTGAGGTATTAAAGCAGGCAGCCGAAGGAAGCCAGGCAGCAGAAGGAAGACTACAGGCCTTAGAGAAGAAGGCTGCAATCAATGTATGGAAAAGCAAGAACATATTGATACCTTACAGCAACAATTAAATGTAGCTCTTAAAAGTTGGAGGATGTGAAAATTGAGTTGGCAACAGCCGTCAGGGACAAGGATCAAATAAATGCTCAGATCCATAGACTACTTGCTGAAAAGGATTCCCAGGTCAAAGAAAAAGATGAAATAATTGCTCAGAAGGAGACAATAATTGCTGATAAGGATTCCCAGCTTAAGGAGAAAGATGAACAGTTCAAAAGAATGATAGTTGATCAAGATAGACTCAAAGATAAGGGTGACGAGACAATCCGACAGCTGAGTATACAATTGGAAAGTAAAGGCTCAGATGACCCTCAGCCACTTCAAAAAAAAATAAAATTAACTCAAGTAAGACCACCCAACGAGGGCAAAGGCAAAGAAAAAGAAATTCTTCAGGATGAGGATAAGGATGAGGGAGAGGATGAAGCTGAAGATGAGGAGGCTCCTGCCCCATCAATGTCACAAGCTACATTGCAAACAACACAATCTGCAACCTCTACTCAAACAAATTTATCTGATCAACAAGTTGCTAAAGGGAAAGAACTCCAAAAGGTCAAAAGCAAAATCTTGAAGAATGCCAAGGCAATTTTTAAGAAGAATAAAGATGCGGAGATTGCAGAAACATTATTAAAGCTTAGTAAATTAAAGTGAGTTAGTTGCTATTGCGGTTGCATCTATTTGTAAAACAATGATGATTATTGTCATTCATTAATACAATTTATTCATTCACTTTTAAAAAGGTGCTTACATTATGTTGATGTAGGTATCAATTGCAACCAGTATGGTCCAATGGGACCTTTACATTAGATATGCAATCATTTTTGACAATATTTGATTGGAATGACTACACCTCCGGGGATTGCATAAATACTTACTGGACTATTCTTGTAAATGAAGAAAAATCCTGTAACTCACCTTACCACCCCTCCATATTCTGTGGGGTGGGTTTTGAGGTAAGTAAATTAGCAACTTGATTTATGTTTATTTTCTAGGATTGAGTCAACTAACACTTCCTTTTTAATAAACATAGGAATTGTTTGAGGTGATACATGCTGCAGCATTTGAACAAACAATTGCTACTGATACAAATAAGGCAATTAGATATATCTTCTGTCCTCTAAATAATGCAGATGATCATTGGCATCTATTGATTATTGACCTGGAGGAAAGTAGTTTCCTTCATTATAATTCTCTCGGCGCCACAGAAGGGTACACAGCCAAATATGAAACAACTGTAAGTTTTCTATTTGATATATAAACCTTTACAAAAACTCTGTGATGACCTAGAATTTTTACTAATGTAATTTCTATGTAGGTGATGTTTTTCAAAAATTTGAACTGGTCATATTATTTCAATTGGAATAAAGGTTTGCCAGAAATATCGGAGAAAGAATTTAATAAAATTGTAGTACAAGGACCCACCCAAAGCAGATCATAAGCTAATGATTTTTTTTGGTTTAACACTACATAATCTTTCATGCTTGAATTTATATGCTAACAACGCTGACTCATATTGCTTGTTTCAGGTTGAATTGTGCTTTCTTCATCAAGCGGTTTGCTGAAAGTCTGGTCTTTCAACGATCTACCAATTTTAGCCAAAAGCAAATGAAACTTTATCGTTTTCAGGTGGGATACAAAATAATGAGAGACAAGTTCTGGAAGCAAAATCTGTAATTTTTTTTTGTTGCTACAATCCATATATGTAAGTGTAATGACAAACATTGTATATTTGTAGTTATAATGTATGTAATTGATATTGAAATCAATGGAGCATTTCTTTCGATCCTTAATTTTGTGTAATCTCTAATCTTTAATCTTTAATTGTTGTTGATAATATCAGTAATTTTTTAGGGACCTATTTTGATTTCAGTTCCACGGTGGGCCTGAAATGTCATTATTTCAGGCCCAGCATGGGCCTGAAATGATTTATTTCAGGCCCACACTGGGCCTGAAATGCTAGTATTTCAAGCCCATCGTGGGCCTGAAATGATATTATTTCAGGCCCTAGCTGGGCCTGAAATGACATTATTTCAGGCCCAGCTTGGGCCTGAAATGATTTATTTCAGGCCCAGCGTGGGCCTGAAATGATTTATTTCAGGCCCACACTGGGCCTGAAATGCTATCATTTCAGGCCCAAGCTGTTGGTGTAGAATGCACCAAAGTCGATCCTGTGTTTTGATAATGGCAACAGGGTTCAAAAGTTAAGGTTTAATGTTTGTCTAACATGTTACTCAAGTGTGCAGGCAAAGCCCTAGCGAAGGACTGCTAGACACCTGGCAAAGGAATGCCAGGATACAAAGCCCTAGCGAAGGAATATTAGGCACCTGGCGAAGGAATGACAGGATACAATGCCCTAGCGAAGGAATGCTAGGCACCTGGCGAAGGAATGCCAGGATACAAAGCCCTAGCGAAGGACTGCTAGGCACCAGGCGAAGGACAACTTGGGACTGAAGACCTGGCGAAGGAATGCTAGGCACCGGCCGAAGAACAGCTTGGTATCCAAGACTTGGCGAAGGACCGCTAGGCAAAAGTCCAACCGGAGGAGTCGGTTGGCATCAGGTACATTCTCCCGAGAGGAGTAGGTGAGGACACGTTCCCCGTCGAGGGAACAGTAGACGTCGGTTCGACCTAGGATTCCATTTTGGAGACCCAAAGTCAGAACCAAGACAGCTAAGGTTGTATAAACTAACATCTTATTGTTTTATGTTGTTTTGGACTAACCCTGGATGCAGGACCGAAGGAACGAGTGTCTGCAGCTCAGAGAGCCTCAAAGGAGTGAGGCAGCAGCTGACCAGGGCGCCCGGAGTGTCCCGGGCGCCCCCAAGGTGAACACAAAACAAAGTAAAGCAAAGTAAGCTTCGAAAGCTTATGGGCGGGGCGCCCCCGTGCTCCCGGGCGCCCCCAGCGTCCCGGGCGCCCCCAGGTGAAGCTAACGAAGCAGAACCTAGCGAAGCCAATGGATAAGAGGAGACCCGGTCAACCCGGGCGCCCCCAGCGTTCTGGGCCCAGTCAAAGCTTGATCCCGAGTTTTAAGGGATCAGAGCTGATCGAGAGGGAATCGGATCGGCTGACACGTGGGGGGCGCCCCCGACGTTCCGGGCGCCCCCAGGGGCTATAAATAGGCCCTCGACCCCAAGGCTTCGAACAACACTTTTTTCAACGCAATCACGCTCTTCTGCTTCCGCGCCCTGCTCCGGAAACCTCCCGACTCGAGACTCAAGCGCCGACGACGTCCCGTTGCTCCAAAAATTCACTCTACATCGGACGTCGGTAAAAGAAGAGTTCCTTTTATGTTTACTATACTGCTTTTGTAATATCTCTCTGTAAATGTTTTTGCGCACTTATAGAATTGCCCGCAGAAAACGGTCAACGACCGTGGGCCTTGGAGTAGGAGTCGACCTAGACTCCGAACCAAGTAAAACTACTTATGTTCGCGATTAATTTTATTCCGCTGCATACTTGCTCTAGTTTTCATCCGAAAAGCGTTTAACGATATTCACCCCCCCTCTATCGTTTCTCTCGATCTAACAAGTAGTATCAGAGCGGGGAAGTTCAAATTTGGTGCAACCACCAGTTTGAAAAAATTTTCAGATTTGTTTAAAAAAAAAATTTCATTCGAAATTCTTCTAATATTACTTTTTCGTTCGAAATTCTTCTAATATTTCTTTTTCGTTCGAATTTCTTCTCGTTGATCGAGGCTGGTGCAACACCCCTCGACAAATATTTTTTCCTTTATCCCGCACTACTAATCCAAGACCAAGTCTTGGGAAATTCCTTTTTTTTGTGTGTCTAGTTTACATTTCAGATAAAATGGCCATGCAAGAAGGCTTCAGCACCGCAAGACCACCTCTCTTCAGTGGAGAAGACTTCTCCTACTGGAAGAGCAGAATGGAGGTCCACCTGAAAACTCAGGTGGACATGTGGATAATCATCCAGTCCGAATTGGAGATTCCGAGAAATGCTGAAGGAGTACCTCAAAGCTACACAGAGTGGGACACCGCTCTGAAATGGAAAATTGAAGCGGATGCAAAGGTGACCCAGACCCTTGCGGCTTAACAAAAGAGGAGCTGAACCGAGTGGGCCCTTTCAACAGTGCCAAGGAGTTGTGGGGGAAACTGATCGAGCTGCACGAAGGAACATCAGACACTTGGATCAGCAAGAGGGATCTCCTCCTGAACAAGCTGTATACAATTAAAATGACCGACAACGAAACAGCAGCTCAGCTTCACGCCCGAATCCAGGAACTGATGAACAGACTGCACACCATCGGTCATAAGGTAGAAAACCATGACCTAATAAGGTATGATTTAAATGCTTTCCCTAGAAACACCTTGTGGGCATCTGTGGTAGATGCATACAAGGTTTCAAGGGACCTTTCAAAAATTAAATTAGATGAATTGTTCTCTGAATTAGAATTACATGAACAGACTAACTGCATTTTGGCCGAGAAAGGTATTGTCTTTGTTGCAAGTAAAACTGGAAGGACACCAAAGAAAAAGCCTCAACCTGAACCCGAGTCTAACTCAGACTCAGACTCAGAAGACGAAGAAGTAGATCGACCTAAGCTGGTCCGACTGGCCCGAAACTACTACAAGGAATTGAAGAACCAAACCAACAAACGGAAAGTCAGCCGAAGAAAGGATGAACCAGCTGAACTCGCAAACGAAAAGAACAAGCCCAACGTGACCTGCTACGAGTGCAAGAAGAAAGGTCACTACAAGACGGAGTGTCCGAACCTAAAGGAGACCAAGAAGAATAGAAGGAAGAAGAAGGCACTTCAAGCTACGTGGGACGAGTCCTCCTCCTCCGAAGAAGAAGAGGTCCCACAATCGAACCTACTCGCACTAACCGCCTCAGAAGAAGTCGAGACCGAGTCAGAATCAGAACAGGATGACGACAGACTAACATTCTCAGAGGACGGCGAAATCAAGGTAAGTGGTTTTACTAGAAGTCAATTAAATGAATTAATATCATATCTTTCTCGAGATTTGGCGAAAGCCAAACTCCGAGTCGAATACCTCCGACAGGAATTAAAACTCCTGAAAGAGGGAGCTGACTCTAGACCCTTAACCGAGAAAGTTCAGGAAGGAACCTCTACTCAAGTTGAAAAACTTGAGAAAGAGAACTCCTCCCTGAAAACTCAGGTTAAGGACCTTAGATCAGCTTTAGAACGATTTACCTCTGGTTCCAAAGGTCTTGACATGATCCTCGACAAACAGAAATCGATTCTAAATCGATCCGGACTAGGCTATAGAACCAAGTCTCGACAAAGATCCTACTTTGCTGTACTGAACCAGTCCAGACCTAAAGTTCAGGCATGGGTACCCAAACTATGCCTGAACCAACAAACTGGATCAAATCAATTTTGGATCCCCAAGGACAAGATTCACATCTTGCCTAATCATTATCGTGACTTTAGTCCAGGGGGAGCCAAATTAAAAACTATATTTATTGTTAGATAAAATTTAATTCTTGATTGCAATTTGCCTGTTTGATTGTTTACATAATTTCTGTAATTTACCATACTTAGACTTAGGAATGGTTAGTTTAAGGACTGAACAAACTTAACTGAAACTTGACAACATAGTATTCGGTGGAGGTGAGATGATAGTACGTTAGGGAAACCAATTCTAATAAGGTCAAGTATTTTATACTTGGTCTCTTTAGACCGGTGAAACTAGCCGAAGCTACCGATCTAAAACCCAAACTAGTTAGACCAGAATTTTTCAAAGATTAATTTTGAAAATGAAATTTCATTAAAAGGCTTTGTCAAGGAAAGGGTTGATGATCCAGTAAGGCTACGGCCAAAGAAGGCCTAGTCCCTCGCCAAGACCTGGAAGCCAATTTTTGAAATTCAAATTCAAATTATTCTATGTCAAATTCAAATCTAACATAAATTTTCAGTTACTTGTAGACTTAAACATTATTTTCAAAATAAATTCAACTGTTTTCAAAATTAATTAAGATTTTCAAAGTAAATCAGGTTTTTCAAAAATTCTTTTATCAAAACCTGTCTCACAAAACCTGTAAGGCTAACATGATTGATAACCCTAAATTGGGTGAGATAGTAAAATTATGTTCAATTGAAATTCGTTTAACACCTATATTGTGACTTAATCCTATAGTTCAGAACGTAGTCAAACCATGGTCAAAGTAGTCAAATCATGGTCAACGTAGTCAAACCATAGTCAACATAATCAAATCATGGTCAAAGCAGTTAAACCATAGTCAAAGCAGTCAAATCATCTCAAACCATGGTCAAACCAACTAAACCATGGTCAAACGATGACAAGACATCAAAGTTGTCACTTACTGCATCATCCGGGCGCTCGTGACTCCTCGGGCGCCCCCCCCCCCATGACTTTATCTTCTCTCAAGGCAAAAAGCTGCCTCTAATCCTTGACCAGGGCGCCCGGAACCACGCGGGCGCCCCCATATCAGTCAAAGCAGCAAAAGCTGCAAAATCAACCTGACCGGGGCGGCCGGGCCATTGCGGGCGCCCCCAACCAGCCCTAAGCCACTGCTAAAGGCAGTAGGCACTATCCCGGGCGCTCCCAATAACCTGCCTATAAAAAGGCATCCGAACCCCTTCTTCTTCCCACACCAAAAACCATCCTCCTTCCTCACTTCCTTCCTTCCAAGGAGATTAAGTGACACTTGTACTCCCTCAATCTCAACCATGCCTCCCCGGTATGATTTCCGTTATGCATTTAGAATTATTTTTTTAATTTCTTTCTTATAAATGCATGTTTCTTAACTTAGAAAACGTCGAGCAAACCAAGCGAACCCCGGTACCGAACCGAGTCCCGACCCTAGGTTCCCGACTCTAGAACTATGTAATAAGTTTGCTCGAACAACTTTCAAATCTATCAAAACTAGCTATCTCAATAGACACTTCTTCACCCAATCCTGTCCTTTAGCCATGAATGTCATAAATTTTTATCAACTAGACAACCTTGTATTCTGCACTCACTCAATTAACACATCTTTATGTGCCGAATTCTATAATATAATAGTGAGACAGGATAATCTCATGTTTGTCACTACTGTTCAAGGGATACCCTTGTCGATCACCCCTACCTTGCTAAATCGATTCCTTGGACTATAACCCTCGCAGTCCATCTTTTGTTGCTATCCACCTAGGAATCCTCCATTTGATCCTCCCTACTCTCACATTACTCTAGACACTCTCCACTCTTATTTCTATAGGGAAGCTAGACTCCCCGCAGATAGACGATTCCAGTCCGTTGACCTTCAGGTCCAGGACTACGCCCTGTACAGAGTCCTGGTCCGCTGCATATTACCACTATCCACTAGGGATGTCGCGACTATGCGACTTTTTCATACCTTCCTTCTGTATGCCCTGATCCATCATTTAGACATTGACATTGGCCTTCACATATTCCACGCTATTTTACATGCCTCCAGTGTCACGACTCAGGGTCGGGTACGCACCCCCTTCTGTCACATCATCACCTCCATCCTTCATCACCACGGTCGTGACATTACCGTAGGTGAAATATCCGAGATGACCGATTTTGATGAAATAGGGTTTAGGAACTTCTCTTTAGCTGGTATAGACGTGTCGGTCACCGGGGTTTTGACATGGAGACGACAACGAGCCGGAGCTCAGATCGACTCAGACGAGGAGGTTGAAGTCGACGTCGCCGATTTAGCAGCCGAGGCTCGTGCACACATAGACGAGCCGCCTCCACCGACCATCGACTAGCGCTTCACTCAGATACAGACGGAGATCCACAGCCTCCGAGAGGAGGTTGAGGCTTACCACCTCGAGCAGATGGACGCTCGTAGAGCTGATCAAGAGGTGGATGATGCACGATACAGTGAGATACTGTCACTACTGAGAGCATGGCAGCCTGGCTCATCTGACCACCCTGGTCCCTCTTCATAGTTAGACTATTTCAGCATTGTACTAAGTAACAAAAACTTAACTAGGGTTTGACTACTACTGGACCTCTGTTTTACCAGTTAACCCATTTGGTTTGACTAGTTATTTAACTTGAATATCTGATACTAATTATGTTTGGTAGAATAGGTTCAGTCTACTATTGGTTTTTTTACTCAAATCAGTTTTAAAAGTAGTTTTCAAATGCTTTCAAAATAAGCTTTTACTTAGTTCTGAAAAGGTTTGAAAAATAAATTTTTTGACTTAGTTTTATATTAAAAACTACCTCCTTCAAAACTAGGGCTTTTTCGCAAATGGACTTAGCCTAGGCCCTAACCCTAGAAATGCATACACCTATAGATTTAGAAGCCAACATCTCACAAGCACCTTAGGGTACTTTTGATTGATAACCTAGAAAGGGTTGAGATGCTTAGGTCTTTGCCTTAATTCAAGATGCTTTAAGTCAGTGCATCTGCAGTAATTGGGGCACTAAATACAACTTACACAGTAATCAAGTTAAGTGTCAAGTTTAGAAAATCTAACTTGAACAAAACACTTAACTTGACTAATCCTAATGAAAACTACTGTTTATAACAGTTAGTAAGTAGCTAATTGGGTTAGACAGGACCCTAAAAGAGAAAATTGAAACTGATTTGGTTTAGTTCATATCCTGAATTCGCTCAGTACAGCAGATTATGCAATTTGTTATGTAATTTATTTATCCTGTTTTTGCTATATTTGGTTTTGATATATGGCAAAGGGGGAGAGATAGGAAAGGAAAGAGTTTAAATTTTTTTAATTTTTTCCAAAATTTCAAACACTATCCTTTATTCAAAAAGCACTTAATTCATTTTCAAAAATGCTAAGCTTTTTTAAGTACTTAACTCATTTTCAAAAGTACTAAGTTTTTTAAAAGCATTCAAAGTGTTTTCAAAACTTAACTAAGTACTTAAAACTAATTTTTTCCCTAAGTATTTAAAACAAAAATTTGTCTAATTTTTTTCCCTAAGTACTTAAAACAAAAATTTGTCTAATTTTTTCCCCTAAGTACTTAAAACAAAAATTTGTTTTAAATTTTTCCTAAAGTACTTCAAACTAAAGTTTTTCAAATATGACTAAGTACTTTAAACCTAAAGTTCTCAAAATTTTGTTTGAGTACTTTTAACTTAAGACTTCAAAACTTTTCCTTAGTACTCGTACTTAAGTTTTCAAACTTCCTGAAATTTTCAAAAAAGTTTCAAGTACTTTGAACTGAAATTATTCACATTTTTCTAAGTACTTCGAACTGAAATTTTCAAAATTCCTCTAAGCACTTTAAACTTAAGTTTTCAAAATCTTTCTTAAACTTAAGTTTTCAAATTCTTCTAAACTTTTCTTACAAGTATAAATTATTTTGGAAAATATAGTTTCTATTGAAAATTATTCTAAGTAAATCCAACTTTAGTCTTAGAATTCATTTTCAAAAACCCCACGAACTTTTGAAAAATCTAGGGGGAGATTCCTTCCAGGGGGAGGGAACAAAATTTCATTTTACTTGTACTGATTAAACTTAACTTTCTGAACCAGGGTTGCCATAAATCAAAAAGGGGGAGATTGTTGGTGCAGAATGCACCAAAGTTGAACCTGTGTTTTGATAATGGCAACAGGGTTCAAAAGTTAAGGTTTAATGTTTGTCTAACATGTTACTCAAGTGTGCAGGCAAAGACCTAGCGAAGGACTGCTAGGGACCTGGCAAAGGAATGTCAGGATACAAAGCCCTAGCGAAGGAATACTAGGCACCTGGCGAAGGAATGCCAGGATACAAAGCCCTAGCGAAGGAATGCTAGGCACCTGGCGAAGGAATGCTAGGCACCTGGCGAAGGAATGCCAGGATACAAAGCCCTAGCGAAGGACTGCTAGGCACCAGGCGAAGGACAGCTTGGGACTGAAGACCTGGCGAAGGAATGCTAGGCACCGGGCGAAGAACAGCTTGGTATCCAAGACCTGGCGAAGGACCGCTAGGCAAAAGTCCAACCGGAGGAGCCGGTTGGCATCAGGTACATTCTCCCGAGAGGAGTAGGTGAGGACACGCTCCCCGTCGAGGGAACAGCAGGCGTCGGTTCGACCTAGGATTCCATTTTGGAGACCCAAAGTCAGAACCAAGACAGCTAAGGCTGTATAAACTAACATCTTATTGTTTTATGTTGCTTTGGACTAATCCTGGATGCAAGACTGAAGGAACGAGTGTCTGCAGCTCAGAGAGCCTCAAAGGAGTGAGGCAGCAGCTGACCAGGGCGCCCGGAGTGTCCCGGGCGCCCCAAGGTGAACACAAAACAAAGTAAAGCAAAGTGAGCTTCAGAAGCTTATGGGCGGGGCGCCCCCGTGCTCCCGGGCACCCCCAGCGTTCCGGGCGCCCCAGTCAAAGCCTGATCACGAGTTTTAAGGGATCAGAGCTGACTGAGAGGGAATCAGATCGGCTGACACGTGGGGGGGGGGGGCTCCCCCAGGGGCTATAAATAGGCCCTCGACCCCAAGGCTTCGAACAACACTTTTTTCAACGCAATCACGCTCTTCTGCTTCCGCGCTCTGCTCCGAAAACCTCCCGACTCGAGACTCAAGCGCCGACGACGTCCCGTTGCTCCGAAAATTCACTCTACATCGGACGTCGGTAAAAGAAGAGTTACTTTTATGTTTACTATACTGCTTTTGTAATATCTCTCTGTAAACGTTTTTGCGCACTTATAGAATTGCCCGCAGAAAACGGTCAACGACCGTGGGCCTAGGAGTAGGAGTCGACCTAGGCTCCGAACCAAGTAAAACTACCTGTGTTCGCGATTGATTTTATTCCGCTGCATACTTGCTCTAGTTTTCATCCGAAAAGCGTTTAACGATATTCACCCCCCCTCTATCGTTTCTCTCGATCCAACACAAGCTGGGCCTGAAACAATATGTTTCAGGCCCACGCCTCTGGTTGTAAAAAAATTATTTACAGTATGATTAAATATTTATACGCCAATCTTTTAAATAAATGAACATGTTGTGACCACATTTTTAAAAGATAAACAAGAAGGAGAGTACCTAAATACACATTGCATACCACAATTGAATTCCATTCACATTAAGACCTCATATTATCAGAATTTGGCACATCAGGAGGTTTGTATGATGGACCTAGCATATTTGGATTTTTCAAACCTCATTATAAGTGGTCAGACTTTACCTAATTATTGGTATTTTAGCTAGGATATGCTATTTTTCGTCTTCAAACATAGTCCTAATGATTATCTAAAACTGTGTTGATACAGTATCAGTTGGCACACAACAATGATTCAACAAGGCAAAAATTAGAGGGGTTAAACAACAGATATTCAGAAAACATAGGACTTCAGGACTTCAAGTTCCTGAAATTACATTATTTTAGGTTTACAAATCATACGACTTCAATTCTGATATATTCTGCTTATATTGATTGGACACAAGGTAAAATGTATCATAATATTGAATTACTTCTATAAGTCACAACATTAACAACTAGTTTTTTTAAGAATACTATACATTCAGTTATCCTCCTTACAAAATAAACACTTCCATCAGAAAATTTCTGCAATACATAAACCAATTAACTCAAGACCTTGGGGCTGGCGGCATTCTACATGTCCTTTTATTATGGCCAAGGTGTTTGCACCGGCTGCATTTAAGTTTCACCTTGCCATTGTGTCTTGACTCAATCCGTGCCTTCTTTCGTCTACCAGGCTGCACAAGGCTACGGGGACATCGAACTGTAATGTTGTTTACTCCACTAGACTAAAACTGCTTGCTTCTACAAGGGTAAATACGATCCATGTAAACCCACTTCCAAGTTTTAGAATAAAAATAATGCTCACAATATCGGAGTGTATTGATGTTCCTGTGAATTATTACAGCTATAGCATGTGAGCAAGGGAGTCCTGAAATTTGAAACTCCCCACAATGAAAAAACTTTTTTTCCAAATCAACAATGTATGAAGTGCCCCATGTTTCTACCTCCATTTCTGATTGAGAGTAAGGGTGAACCTTATAAGCTCTAGCTTTCTCTCTCCTTGATTCCATTTCTTTTGTAGCATGAGGTGTCAAAGCAACATGCCATTTGGAGACTTCCCCTCTACGGTTATAGAACCATTGAGCTACCTTTCTTCTTGTATTATCAATTAACTTATTTATGGGAAGCTCACGTGTAGACTTAAACAAAGCATTTAAGTTCTCCACACAATTCGTGGTAAGCATTCTGTACCTTCTCCTAGTAAAGTGTGCATTTGCCCACCTTTTAGGGTCAATGTTCTGAAGCCACTTATGAGCATCTGGATGTTTTTCAAGCATTGTCTGCATTATCATATCATATTGGAGTGTTGTGTTGGCTCGTGCTGCTGCCCAAAACAAACCTACAGCAGCTCTACTTCCAGTATCAGTTACCATATTACAAGACATGTGGTGGCAACAAAAAGTATGATGCGCGTTTGTGAATACTTTTCTGACTGCTGATATAATGCCCCGATGTCTATCTGATACTATGGTGAGTGAGTGATCATCGACAGCAAAGAACCTCTTTGTATGCTCCAAAAACCACTCCCAAGCAGACCCACATTCTACTTCAGCTATTGCAAAGGCAATTGGGAGAACATTGTCATTACCATCAATCGCCGTAGCAATCAACAATACTCCTGGATACTTTCCTCTTAGGTGTGTCGCATCAATTCCGATAAGTCTACGCAAATAAGACCTGAACACCCTTCGGCAAGCACCAAAAGCCCAAAAACACCTCTGGAACTGATTGTCACCATTCGTGCATAGTGCCACATAAGTTTCAAGATCTCTAGCTCTTAACTCACGCAGATATTGTGGGAGATCTCTGCATGCCTCATCATAATCTCCAACAACCTTTTTCAATGCTTTCTCCCTAGCTATGTATGATTTTCTGTATGATATCGTCACTCCAAATCTAGCTTTAATATCTGAAATAATCATACTTGGTTTGTATTGTTCATTATGAAGAAATTGCTCTTCAACAAAAGAAGCAACAAATGATGAAGAGCATGCATGATGATCAGCACTTTCCCTAACACATCCACATTGGTGTTCCTTTATATATTTTGTAACAGTGAACTCTACTTCCCCCCTTCCTACTACTCTCCATGTACATGGTTGGTTAAAACACACTGCTTTAACTCTATTTTTCCGGGCGTCAACTGGGTTATATCTCATATGCTTAACCATCGCATGTTTAACAAGTGCATTCTTGAATTCTTCTCTAGATGGAAATATCTGCCCCACAAAAAATTCATGCTCATCTCTTGCCTCTAGCTCTCGAATTGGCCCAGCAAGCAATCGAGAATTCAAAATATATGGATCTTCAGCTAATGGAAACTCCTCCTCTAAGTCACTGTACTGATCTGGGGGAAATTCATATTACTCAATCTGCATATCATCAGCTTGGAATTCTAGTACACTTGTACTGGGTACTAATTCTTCTGCATTTCGGATTTCAATTTCTTCCTCCCCACTCCAAGTTGGCTGAAAGATTTCAACTACTCTTGTAGAAGAATTCAAATCCTCATCTTCTATATTATTTGCTTCTTCATTTAGATCAATTGCCAAATTCCTTGTAATGCTATTATCACCATATTGGGAAGATAATGGAATATTATTACTAGCTATTTCTAATCCTTTCCCCGTGATCGCATTATCATCAAGAGTATTCCATATCTCAGAGAGAATTTCGTCAACAACATTATCATCCCTGAAAAAAAATTACAATTACCTTTATCAAACTTTGAAATTGATAATAAAGGCCCTAGGAGCCCCTGAGGGCATGAAATCATTTGATTTCAGACCCAGGGATTTGATTTCATGCCTTACCAGGGCCTGAAATCATTTTATTTCAAGCCCAGGTCGGGCCTGAAATCATTACATTTCAGGCCCAGGCCGGGCCTGAAATCATTTGATTTCAGGCCCAGGCCGGGCCTGAATTATTACATTTCAGGCCCAGGGCGGGCCTGAATCATTACATTTCAGGCCCAGGGCGGGCCTGAAATCATTTGATTTCAGCCCCTCCCTGGCCCTGAAATAAAAGAAATTCAAGCCAGGCCCTGGGAGGCCCTGGGAGGGCCTGAATTCCTTTTATTTCAGTCCCTCCGAGGGCCTGAAACAAATTATTTCTGAGGGCCTGAAACAAAATATTTCAGCCTCTTCTATTGCCTGAAATCTAATGAGATCGTGCACTCCCAGGGCCTGAAATCATGTAATGCATATCATCCTAAGCCTCCTCCAAACATAAAAATAGTAGAAAGAGTTTATCTTGATTAAAACTAGATCTGATACTATATCAAAGATGACAATCATACGCACATTACTATTTCTCTTAGTTACCAATCTGTTGCTTCCTTTTTCTCCTTCGACAACTTATTTTCCTCAGGTGCTTTGGTGATGAATCGAGTTGTGCAAGGAAGCAATATATATGTACCTTCGTGATTATTCAAGTTGTGTAAAGTAGTAATATATATATTGGCTGGGAAAAATTCGATTGCTACCCATCCGAACCACAAATTATTATTTTATTGATAAAGTGATCCGGTGTCTCGAAAATGTATTTGATAAAGCCATTCATTGGCGGGAGGGGTATAAAAGTAACTTCACTATATAGGATGCGCCCTTTGGTATAATAGAAATCATGGTACTCTTTTCAGTAATTACGAATTGTTGGATATGTCCTTTGATAAATTGTCGTAAATGGTTTCTTTCACTATGGCCACTGGATGAAATTATGGGCACAAATTTAAAAACTAAGCCTTGCAAAGAATCCCTATCGAGTTTGAATAGTTCTAGTCATGTTAACACGATACCTTTTAGGTTTGAAAAAAAATTCTCTAGGATATTCAACTTCATAGACAGGAAGACAATTCCCACACTCTAGAAAATGACACAATATTAAGCAATATGTGCAGAAATTGCATTTTTACCGTTTTTACACTCTCATTTAGGCTTACATATTCGATGATTTCTTCCCGTTTGACATTTAAACTATTGAATGAAGTTATTAATACAAATTTGAAAGCAAAGCTTAGCATTGAATCAACGTTGGGATCGAATAATTTCATTCTTAATAACACTATATATAATTTTCAAGTTTAAAAGTAATTTATCTGTAATATTAAACTTTATATGCAAAAAAATATTTTTCACGTTTTTACCTAGGAAAATGATAAGACTAAACATTATTCAACTTTATACGTAGAAGCTATATTTTCTAATATTTACCTTCGGGGTTATAATGTAGCGGTAAGGTCACTAATTATTAATCTAAGCATCCATGGTTCGATCCCCAGCTACGGCGTATTTTATAGAAATTTTTTCTCTAAATGGGGCGCGAACCCTGGGACGTTGGACTTCTAGACTAGCCACCGCGAGCGCTTCCCGATTTACCCTAGTGATCGGTGAGAAACTTCCGTGGAATCGGATCGGTCATTTCAGGTTTAATTTGTCTGTTGTCTGATTCATTATTTTTTTAATATATTTTCCAACATTTGTATGCTCTCTTTTAAACTTACATTTTTTTTTTTATAATTTCTTCGTATTTAGCATATCAACCACTGGATGGAGCTACAGGAATCCGCCATACGAACCAATATAACAAATTGCCTCAAAAGGCTGCTCTTTTTTAATAATCAAATAGATGACTATTATATAAATTACAAATTTTAAATTTTCTAAAAATTACAAAATTTATAAGAAAATCATAAAGGCTCGAAACATAGTGAATTTATGTAAAATAAAACAATAAACGTACATTAATGGGACACTTCACAATTACAATATCACGATCAGTCTCATTCTACAGCTTTCTTGGACAAATTAAATTTTAAAAAAAAAACAAGAAGAAGACTCGATTGAAAAGGGAAAAAATAATAAAGGGATTAACTAACTTGAGTCGCATTTCGGCACCTTGCTACCGATGCTGTTGCGGAACTCTTTCCACGACTCCATCGCGCTTTGGACGTACGCTGCCAGATCCTTTTCTCCTGTCTCTGGTTTCAACATCGCTTCCACTGACAGCATCATCTTAATCACAGCCTACACAATTATATATATATATTCATCTTAATCAGGGAGTAATATAATTTGTAAATAACAGACTATATATATATATATATATATATCTGACCATGAGAAGACGAGGACGTGCATCAGCCATCGAGCCCTTCTTTATTGTTTTTTCGCAGATTTCTTCCGCCGCGTGATAGTCTTTCTGCAGAACTCATTTTGTTAGATTTTAGAACGCTGGAATTGGTCGATGGCATGGGGACGGAATTAGCGATTCGATCACCTTGGCGATGTGCCACTGCACCACCATCAGAGCAGCATCGAACCTCGTCGGCTCGTCCATCCACCACTCGAACAGATGAGGCACGCCGCACGTTCCCTGCATGCAGTTGGAATTAAACAAAGAGGGGGGCTAGAGAAATAGATGTCCGTCTTCTCTGCACGTAGGAGAATTGAGAATGAGTATAGAATCGAACGGACCGTCTTCTTGAACAAGATTTCGCGCACTTCGTCGCGCGTTCTGTCCAGCACTTCGTTCTTTTCAGGGGATTCATCGTTATCGTCAGATCCTTCGATTTCTAGGATGTGGAACGGTGGTTCAGTCCCTGGTGGCTTCGCATTGGGGTCCGATGCGGCGCGACACAAGTAGACTGCGCCCAGCGCGCAAGCTACGGCGACAGCAGTCCCGGCCGCCGCCTTCTTCCACCGGCCTTGCTTGTTCCCCTCGCGCTCCTTCGGCATGGGCACCGCATGGGAGCAGCGTACCGTGCGATACCGGGGCACTGACGGCTGGGGAAAGCAAAGTCGCCGGCCGGCAGGCGCAAGTTCCATGCGCCTAATTGCAGGGTGGCAATGGGGCAGGGAACTCCGCGAGCTGATCCTGAGGCACTCCATGAATTAACGAACATGGTGATCGACCAAAATGGTATAAATGGGTTGTGAAAGGCGAAGGAATAAGGATTTCTTGCCGCTAGTCTCTTCTTTTGCATTTCATTTGATGCTAATCTTTCACTTTTCTGATTCACTTTTTCCTTTCTCAGCAGGGGACCGAGATTCCGTTCACTGTTGGCTTGGGGATGTCAAGTAAAGTATATGCGAACAGGCAATATGCCGTGGTATGCAGGACACTATCAATCGATGGCTGCAACTAAGCATGCAAAGGAACACATGCAATAGGAGAAGGTTCATCGAAGTATTAAAGCAACAACCGAACTGTGGCAGTCCTCATGATTCTAGTAAGCATATTGAAGCAATGTATAATGCCGCTCACAAAGTTCACCGAGACAAACAAAAATTTCTAGATAAAAAGGCTCAGAACATAACTTTTGTTTAGTTTGAAGCCTTAGCTCTTGGTGCTTTGCTTCTCTTTAGCCTTCTGGATCTTCAAAACTTTCTTCACGATCTTCTGCTCTTCCACCAAGAAGGCTCGGATGATCCTGGAGATCAAACAAATATATTATAAGATGCATGCAATCTGCAAAATGGTTGATTACGAGTACGAGCATACAGAAACAGAAGCCGTAGCTACCCACCTCTCTCTGACAGCGCCTCCAGATAAGACTCCACCATAAGCACGGTTCACAGTCCTCCGGTTTCTAGACAATCTAGTTCTTCTGTACTGCGTGGGTCTCAAGTGAGGAATCTGGCCACAAGCAAAGAGTCATTCCATTTTTCAAGCGAGAAAAAAAGAGCATGATCAACAATAGAAAAATCCACAAGGCAAGCCAGATGTTTTGAAATGAAACAAGAACACCAATAACTTAAACACGATAATGCACCAATTATAAACAAGATGTACACTAGAAAGGATGAGCACCATATGATAGTCTAAGGAAAATAAATACCTGAGAGCATTATCTGTAGATCAACAAGTCATTACAATGCAGATATATGATTTTTCTACAAGAACTTGTCACTTGAAACTGTAAAGGAGAAATTGTAAACTAACTTCTGCAGTTTCATAATTAATTTAGTGTCATGTTTATATACAAAATAGAACACACAAAAGTACAATAAACTCGGCACTACAATTTTTCCCTAAGGATCTATACTGCGAAGAAAACATACCCATGGAATAACAATAGATTCGACAACTTAGAATTACGTTGGAAGCCAAAAGTAGTTCACACTGAAAAGGTATGGCAAACACATAGTAAATTGTACCTATCACTAGGACAGAAAATAAGGCATCCTTACAAATGACCACCAGCACACAATTATCAAAGGTTAGACGTCCTTCAAAGTCCACAGTGTTCGATTTGACAAAGGGGAGAGATGTTCACAATTCTAAGTTTGAATGTCTAAAAACAGGAAAATTGTTCAGAGATATAATTAATATTCCTAAGCTACAAACTACATCATGTTGAAGGAAAAAAAAACTAAATGATCATTCACAATGATTCACTGATCTTACAGGAACCAACATTTGTAAGCTCCTAAAGATCCTAAGATCAAGGAAATGACATCTACAGGCCCACAAAGTTGGAGAAACAAATAGAAGTTCGGAATTGAAGTTCAGGAAAACACACGTTTCTACAATCAAGGTTGTAAAAATCGCTAGGCGGTAGTCGGGCGGAGGACTACCGCCTAGTCCCTAGTCGGCGCCTAAGCAGCGCTAGGCGGCACTAGGCGGCGCTACGGTGGGGTGCCGCCTAGCGCCTAGGCGGCCGCCTAGGCCGATTTTTACAACAATGTCTACAATATATTGATGTTAAAAAAACACAAGCATTTTTTTCAGCCAACTGATCTTAAATAGTATGGCATGCTGTTGATCTTGCACAAAAAAATGCAATGCAAGTGCCTTTTAATCATGACACAAAAAATACATAAAATATAAATATAAATTATTTAGTAAAATAATAAAAAAGAAATATGCTGATTAATGTTGGTTTTTTATCAGCAGGATCTAACTTTTTTACTTCCATATTTAAATTATAAAGGATGGTATTTGAGTTGAGTTTGAGTTTGAGTTGTACTATTTCGGTCTTCAGAATTGAATACAAAAACTATATACTAAGAACATATTTGTTAAACCATGGCTAGGTGAATTGTGGATGCGGTAATTGTTGGGAAGAAAAAGTTGTAGAACAGTGTTTATTGTAATTTACACTTCATAAAAGAAAAAAAAATGCAGCTATGAAGCATTACATTAGTAACCTAGAAAAGTTTCCATAACAGAATAATTAAAAAAATCAAGCGTGATACTTATTATGTCAAATAAATTTGAAGGCGAATCAGAATCAGCCTAAGTGCATACCCCTTGGATTCTCTTTCCAGTCACGGGGCACTTGGGTCCGCTGGCTCTTTTGTGTGTATACTGGTACACCAGCTTCCCACCTACATCAAGAAATCAAACACAATTAAAAAGAAGCGATCTATGATGTAGAGTACTAAATACACCAGAAATACACATATACTAGATTATCACAGCCAAAACTGTAATAAATTTACAAGGGACAGAAGGAACATAAACAAAACGAAAAATTGAATGAATCTGAAGGAAATTTGGGCAACCAACAGAAACCAGAAGGACTTAGAAAAGAGTGGATCGTTACCAGGGGTTTTGACGACACGGGTCTGATTCGATTTGGTAGCATAGCTATGCCTCTTCCGGTAGGTTAACCTTTGCACCATTTCGCCGGCTCTCCCGATCTCAAAGAAGTCCCAACGCCGCAGTACGATGTGCTTATAAAAGGGAAGATTTGCTTCGTCAAGGCAATGACCTAGATCCAACGGCCTCCATGAATTCCATCTGACGGTTGTGATCCTTGATTTCTACAACGGGCTGAAGCCCAAGGATCCTCCGGATATACTTTGTTTTTTTTTTTTTTTTCAGTTATCTTAAACCAAAAGCATTTTTTTAAATTGACCTATATTCAAATTACGTTGATTATTGTTAAAGATTATCGATCCGTTTGATAAAATTTTTTCATGGGTTATCAGAATGTATCGGGAAAGGTTCACAACGTTTATTAAAAAATTTTCAACAATTAATTTATCGAAATTAAAATTTAATCATTAAATATTTAAAAATTCATAAAAAATATCTGTCAATCAAAAACCAAAAGTATAATTTTTTTTTATGATTTAGGTATTTAATTTTTTAAACTGATTAATTCTGAAGTTGACCGTGTTAGAGTAATCGGTCCAAGTATGATCTGGAGATCATGGGTTTTGATGTGTATGTCAATATGATTGAATTAGGGGTTAATTGTGTTCTAATATGTGTATGTGAGTATGCAAATTTACAGGTACACAGGTTGGTTGGATATCTTCAGGTACGGTGAAGGATGGCATGGAGGTAAGTCGTGGGCTTGTGTGCGCATCCGAGGGGCCATGGATGAGCCGAGGGAAGTGGACTTCGAGGCATACATGAAGGATGGCATGGAGGCAAGCCGTGGGCTTGTGTGCACATCTGAGGGACGAGGGCCGAAGACGAAGAGGGCTTGAAGGCAACAGATCGAGGCTGCTAGAGCAGGAACAATGAGCCGAGGGACGCGGACTTCGAGGCATGCGTGAAGGATGGCATGGAGGCAAGCCGAGGGCTTGTGTGCGCATCTGAGGGACGGGAGCCAAAGACGAAGAGGGCGTAAAGGCAACAGATCGAGGCTGTTGGATGAAAGTCAATCAGGTCGTGAGAGTCCGAGTGTTGAGGGATTGTACTCGAGAACTAAGCCGGGAGGATTCGAGTACAGAGAGAAATGTACTCGGGAAGGGTAACCCTAGGCTAAGGGAAGGACCAGTCGACTGGTGTGGCCAGAATTCGAAAGGTCAACTGTGAGAATTCGAATTCAGGAAAGGTCAGTCGACTGCCCCAGGGGCAGTCGACTGGTAACAGTCACTTTCAGCCTCGAGCTCTATTTAAGGGAGCTCATTTAAGGCTTTTTCTTATTGGCGAAACTTACTTGGGTAAAACTTGTTAGTAGCCTATCTTGTTTAGGTAGTGTCCAGAAGTTGTGGTGAGGTTTCTCCACCCACAAGGAGCGACAAGAGCTAGTCGGAGGTACTCCGGGGAATCATCCACCGACGAATTAGGGATCGTCCACCTTATGGACAACCGTGGAGTAGGAGTTTTATCTCCGAACCACGTAAATCGGTGTGTTCCTCTTAGTCTTAGTTTTTGTTTTTATTTATTCCGCTTGCACACTAACTTTGTAGGAAGAAAAATTGAAGAAAAGTTATTCACCCCCCTCTAGCTTGACGATCACGATCCTAACAAGTGGTATCAGAGCGAATGTCGCTCATCTACGGACTAATCGCCAAGAGAGCAACAAGCTAGAGGAAATGACGATTGAAGATGTCAACATTCCACCTCCCTACGATCGCGAAGATTTCAACTATTGGAGAATGCGGATGAAGACGTGGTTTAGCATGGATTTGGAGTGCATGATGGTACTAGAAGAGTCATTCCAAATTCCAAGAGATAAGCATGGAAAAGACTCTGACCAAGATATTGGACTAAGGAGCAACAAAGTCAATCAAAGGCTAATGAAAAGGTAATTACAATATTAATTGATATTTTGCCTAAAAATGTATTGAGTGGTGTAGGTGAATATGAAAATGCGTATGAGCTATGGAATAAGATGGGAGAATTTCATGAAAACCCTACACAAGCTCAAATAGTGGAAGAGCCCAAGGAAGTGAGATCAATGGCTCAAGAAGAGGAAGAGGAAAGAAATTCATCCATTGCATCAAGTGAAGTGGCTCAAGAGAGTGAGAGATCATCCACTTCATCAAGGGAAGAAGGAGAGGTCTCTACTTCAAGATTGAGGGGGAGGAGAGACCCCTTCAATGTCGGAACAAGAAGAAGCCTCAACCTCCACCAAAGCAAAGACAAAAGATCATATCATTTGCTTTGGATGCAATAAGAAGGGACACTACAAGGACAAGTGTCCATTAGGTAAAAAGGAGGTAAACCCTTAACTCGGGTCAATTCATTTAAAATCTAACATGGGTTGTAGGAAAAGAAAGAAAAGGAGCACATTAGGTGCTACACTTGTGGGAGCTAGGCCACTATCACACCAAGTGTCTAAGAAAAGGAGAGCTCAAGAAAATGGAGCAGTTGAGAAGATGGGAAAAAGAGGAAAAGAAGAGAAGCTCACATCAAGGGAGAGCTCCAAGGGTAAGGGAGGTAATCCCTAACTTCAAGAATGCCTCAAATTTTCCTATGCATGCTAAGAATTATGAAAATTACTTGTCTATGTGTAATTTTGGTTTAAAGTATCATGATAGAAATAGAGTTACTATTGCGTGTCAAAATTCTAAGAAACCATGGATCATGATCAATCTAGAAATCTTAGACCTAAGGACCAAGCATTAACCCTAAGAAAGGGAAGCACATGCCTAGACAAAGTGGTAGCTCTAAGAATGTCCAAAGTGGACATGGGGATACTAAGGTGAAGAACATAGAAAAGGAAAATCAAGTTTTGAGGACGAGGCTTGATAAATTAGAGAAAACCTTAGATAGGCTCACTAGTGAATCTAAGGGTTTAGGCATGGTGTCAAGAAGTTAAAATCATGACAATGGTAGACCGGGTCTAGGATATAGACATATTAGGTCAAAAGCTAGTGAAAATCATATAGGAATGTGTCATATGACTATAGCAAAGGGAAGGTCAAAAAGGACAAGGAAAAGTCATTTAAAGGGGAGAAGAAAAAGTTTACCAAGGACAAGGTATGGAAAGTCAAGGAAGCAAGGGTTGTAAGTCAAGAAGTACCGGAGATACATCGATGTGGTCTTGCCTTTGTAAATGAGTCACCTAGGGAAGTGACTAGGGTTGAGAGCTCTAGAGGTCAAATGGGATCCATGGTCAATGGATCTCAGGAGGAGTACTTCTACGAGATTAGATGGATTATGGAATGTGTCAAAGGGTTTGGAATGCTAGTGTGAGTATTAATCCTAGGGAATTGACACATTAAAAGGAGGTTTGTGGAGGAAAAAATAAAAATAGAATCATATTGTGTGAAAATTGATTTTTAATGTGTAAATGTCATATAAATCAGTGTTAGAAATGTAGTGTGGTTAAGTATGGAAAGATACATCAAGGAGAGGTCAAAACTAGAACTTTAGGCCAAGGATGAATTGAGTCAATTAGATAGTTTTGAATTTCATGCCAATCTTGGGATCGAAAGTAAATTTACTTGAAAACATATTTTTCCCAAGAAGACATAGGTATTACAAATCTCTACTTGAAATTTCAGATTTTTTGAAGATTTATGGATTTAATTAGGCATTTCTAAAATTAGGACAAAAAGTTGGAATCAGGGTACCAGTCGACTAGTCTAGTATAGATTAGGAACTGAGAAATCAAAATTACCAATCGACTGCCCCAAGGGCAGTCGACTAAACTTTCTGATCGTTTCTCAGTCGACTGACCCTAGTACGTAAAGTTTTTAAAAGGAAATAGCCGCGCGGGGGTGGCCGAACCTAGGGTTTTCAGTGCCACCCCCTGCGAGTTTGCTTCTTCCCCAACCTCCCCTTTTGCTTCAAAGTCTTCCCAAGCCCTAAGATCATCTTCCTAGCCTCCCTCTACCTCAGATCTAGGTCTAGGGTTGAAAGAACCTTTCTTCTCAAGTTAATCTTCATCAATTTCCACCATGCAACGAAGGAAGAAACGATAATGAAGTATTTGCTCTATTTTTCCATCCAATTCATGATTCATAACTAACTCTCTACCTTTGGCATGTTTTTCTTTGTTATTTTCCTTGATTGGGTCATGGTTGGTACATGCATGGGTAATTGCATGTTAGGGTTGTTCAAAAGAGAAGAATTGGTGAGGGTAGTTCGCAACAGGCTGTCGTAGATCCTGCAGTCACTCGGTTCCATTCCGAGGAGTGCCGACAGAGATTTGCCGATAATGGGTTTGTCTTAATGAATTGTAGATATCTAAATAGGGCATACTTCCAAGAGAAACCCCCTCGCATTGCTGAGATGATCACATATTTTGGTCTAGAGCAGCTAGTGTATTGACAGCATCCTATTAACCTGGACTTGTGCAAGGAATTTTACGCCAATCTTACATGCGTGGGTCCCGATGATGGGACCTATGAGTCCATGGTGGCAGGTGCCACCATTCCCTTTTCAAATGCAATCCTAGGTTCATTTTTAGGGTGTAGAGCATCTAACCATGCATTTACATATTTTCCAAAAGTCACCGAGCCTTTCACCTTCCCCAATGCAACCATAGACCAAATACATCTCCATTATTTTTCAAGACATCGATGTGTGACACAGCGTATTTTTGAGGCTAAGAACATGACTCCTTTTAGCAATGTATTGTACAAGATTGTCCTAGATTGCATATTACCTATTGTCACCAAGGGGAGGTCAAAAATTCGGCTTCCTCACTTGGTAATCATGTATGCACTAGAAAGGAGACTGTTGGTGCAGAATGCACCTAAGTCAAACCTGTGTTTTGATAATGGCAACATAGGTTAAAAGTTAAGTCTTACTTATTTTCAAACAAGTTACTCTAGTGTGCAGGAAAAGCCCTAGCGAAGGACTGCTAGGCACTGGCGAAGGAATGCCAGGGTCAAAAGACCTAGCGAAGGGCTGCTAGGCGCCAGACGAAGGATAGCCTGGGATTGAAGCCCTAGTGAAGGAATGCTAGGCACCGAGCGAAGGGCTGCTCGGCATCCAAGACCTGACAAAGGACCGTCAGGCAAAAGTCCAACCAGAGGAACGGTTGGCATCAGGTAAATTCTCCCGAGAGGAGTAGGTGAGGACGCGTTCCCCGTCGAGGGAACAGTAGGCGTCGGTTCGACCTAGGGCTCCATTTTGGAGACCAAAGTCAGAACCAAGACAGCTAAGGCTGTATAAAATTAATGCTTTATTTTGTTTTCGGACTAACCCTGGATGCAGGACCAAAGGAACGTGTGTCTGCATCTCAGAGAGCCTCAAAGGAGTGAGGCAGCAGCTGAGTAGGGCGCCCTGAGTGTCTAGGGCGCCTCCAAGGTGAACAAGAAACAAGTAAGGCAAAAAGGAGTTCGGCTAACCACTGGCCGAGGCGCCCTCTGCATCCAGGGCGCCCTCAGCAGCCAGGGCGCCCTGAGCGCCCAGGGCGCCTTCTGGTGCCAAGGCGCTTCGCGCCTATGCCAGCGAGGTCGATCAACTCTATCCAGCCGAGAAGACCGCGTCAACCAAGGCGCACTCAGCGACCAGGGTGCCCCAAGGGTCAAACCTCATCCCGATTAAGGTGGGATAAAGCTTGACCGAGCGAAGTGCGGATCGGCTGACACGTGGCAGGGCGCCCCCGACGTCCAGGGCGCCCTAGGTGCTATAAATAGCACCCCTCGACCCCAAGCTTTACAATCACTTTCGACACAACGCTTCTACGCTCTTCTGTGCTCACGCCTTGCTCCGGAAACCTCCCAACTCGAGCCGACGACGTCCCGCTGCTCCGAAAAAGTCAACCTTCATCGGACGTCGGTAAAAAGAAGAGCTTTCTTTTCATTAAAGTTTACTATACCGTATTTGTAAATCAATATTTGTAAACTTTCTTTGCGCCTATATAGAATTGCCCAAAGTAAACGGTCAACGACCGTGGGCCTTGGAGTAGGAGTCGACACAGGCTCCGAACCAAGTAAAAACGACTGCGTCTCTGTGTTATTTTTATTTCCGCTGTGCACTTGCTCTTAATTTTCCGAAAAAGAACGAATTCCGATATTCACCCCCCCTCTATCGGTGTTCTCGATCCAACAGAGACTAGATATCGACATCACCTTGCATGTCTTCACATTCATTGTCCACTTTTCTCATAGTGTCAATGCCAAGATCTACATGCCTTTCGGTCATGTTTTGACCGAATTCTTTGAGTCTAGGGGCATTTGCACTACTAGGGGTGAGGTGCACCGCCTGTCCAAGGACTATGACCAGATCGACTCACGACAGTTGTCCTTGGCGGGGATTGAGTGTCAGCAGGGTGAGATGACCTGGAGACAGCGCTCGGATTCCTCTAGTTCTGATGAGGAGGCTGCGCCGACTGCTGGGGTTACATAGGAGCAGCTCTCCTTCCTGCAGTCAGAGGTACATGATCTGAGGGGGGACTTAAGGACATTTCAGCAGCGGCAGATGGAGATGCAGCAGTAGCAGACTGCCATTCAGGGGGGAGGTTCATGGTCTCACACAGTTCTGTCAAGGGTTCCAGCGGCAACAGGATGAGATGTATGCGATGATGTAGAGCTGGAACCTGATGTATCAGGCCCCTCCTCCTCCTCCTCCTCCAGGCGACGACGGGATGTAGTTAGTTTGATTTGATGGGGTTAGTGTTGAGAGTGTATAGCTTGTGGTTACATTTTATCTCTTAAACACTTATTTTGGCATTGTAACACTTAAAACTTCGGGGCTATGGCCCTTGTTACTTTCATTATGTTTTAGTTTGACTTTTGTATAAAACTTTGGATGTATGCTATCATATCACTTTATGAAGTTTTCTTTCATGGTTTCATGTCTTTGATATTGCTTATATTATTTGCAATTCATGATTTGCTATTGAATGATATGATATTGCTATTATAGGCAAAAGGGAAGTTTCATATATATGTATATGTCTANGCCGACGACGTCCTGCTGCTCCAAAATAGTCAATCTACTCCGGACGTCGTAAAAGAGCTAATTAAAAGTTTACTACTTAATTTGTAATCCTTTGTAAACGATTTTTGCGCTTAATATAGAATTGCCCAAAGTAAACGGTCAACGACCGTGGGCCTTGGAGTAGGAGTCGACACAGGCTCCGAACCAAGTAAATCGACTGTGTCTCTGTGTTGTTTTCTTTATTCTTCCGCTGTGCAATTGCTCTCGTCGAAAATTCGAAAGTTTACCGATATTCACCCCCCCTCTATCGGTGTTCTCGATCCAACAAGTGGTATCAGAGCGGGGTAGTTCAAACCTGGTGCAACCACCAGTTTGAAATTTTTTCGGATCTTTAATTTTTTATTTTTTTTCTTCTTACGAGTTTATTTTAAATATTTCGTTCATTCTTTTTTTTTTTTTGGTGAGGTTGGTGCAACACCACTCGTTATTTTCATCCAGCACTACTAATCCAAGACCTAGTATTGGAAAATTTATTTTTTTTTTGTAAGTTTTCTATTTCAGATTAAATGGCCATGCAAGAAGGTTTTAGCACCGCCAGACCTCCACTATTCAGTGGAGAAGACTTTTCCTATTGGAAAAGCCGTATGGAGGTCCACCTGAAAACTCAGGTGGACATGTGGATCATTATCCAGTCCGGTCTTGAGATCCCCAGAAACGCCGAAGGACATCCTCAAAGCTACTCTGAATGGGATAACGCCCTAAAGCGCAAGATAGAAGCCGACGCAAAAGCTACTCAGACTCTTCAATGCGGATTGACGAAAGAAGAGCTGAATCGCGTGGGCCCCTTTAACAGTGCGAAGGAGCTCTGGGCAAAATTAATCGAGCTGCACGAAGGAACGTCAGATACCAGGATCAGCAAAAGGGATCTGCTCCTGAACAAGTTGTACACCATCAAGATGGCCGACAACGAGTCAGCAGCCCAACTTCACGCACGGATCCAAGAATTGATGAACGGTCTTCACACAATAGGTCACAAGGTTGAAAACCGTGACTTAATAAGGTATGCCTTAAACGCTTTCCCTAGAAACACCTTGTGGGCATCTATGGTAGATGCATACAAGGTCTCTAGGGATCTTTCAAAAATAAAATTAGACGAGTTGTTTCCCGAACTTGAACTGCACGAACAAACTAACACCAATGTGGTCGAAAAAGGTATTGCTTTTCTTGTAGGCAAGACTGGAAGGACAACAAAGAAGAAGTCTGAACCTGAACCCGAGTCTAACTCAGACTCAGATTCAGAAGAAGAAGAAGGAGATCAAACTAAGCTGGTCCGGCTCGCTCGAAGCTACTACAAGGAGCTGAAGAACCGAACCAACAAACGAAAAATCGGCCGAAGAAAGGACGAACCAGCTGAACTCGCAAATAAGCCCAATGTAACCTGCTACGAGTGCAAGAAAAAGGGTCACTACAAGTCAGAGTGTCCTAACCTAAAGGAGACTAAAAAGACGAGAAGAAAGAAGGCACTGCAAGCAACCTGGGACGAATCTTCCTCAGAAGAAGAAGAAGAGGCACCCCAGTCCAACCTCCTAGCTCTGACCGCCTCCGAAAAAGTCGGAACCGAATCAGAAACAGAAGAGGACGACGGCGAGCTGACCTTCACAGAAGATGGCGAAATTAAGGTAATCGGTTTTAATAGATGTCAGTTAATTGAATTAATTTCGTTTCTTTCTCGAGATTTGGCAAAAGCCAAACTCCGAGTCGAATCCCTCCGACAGGAAGTAAAACTCCTGAAAGAGGGAGCTGACTCTAAACCCTTAACCGAGAAGGTTCAGGAAGGAACTCCTACTCAAGTTGAAAAACTTGATAAGGAGAACTCCTCCCTGAAAACTCAGGTTAAGGATCTTAGATCAGCATTAGAACGATTTACATCTGGTTCCAAGGGTTTTGACATGATCCTTGGAAAACAGAAATCAGTTCTAAATCGATCCGGACTGGGCTATAGAACCAAATCCCGGCAAAGATCTTACTTTGCTGTACTGAATCAGTCCAGAGGTAGAATTCAGGCATGGGTACTCAAACTATACCTAAACAAACCGACTGAATCAAATCAGTATTGGATCCCCAAGGACAAGATTCACATCTTGCCTAACAATCACCGTGGCTTTAGTCCAGGGGGAGCCAAACTGAAAACAATCTTCATTATTAGATAAGAATGTAATTTTTTTTTTGCAATATGATTGTTTGCTTGCTTATTTAATTACTGCAATATTACCATGCTTAGACTTAGGCTAGTTTAAGGACTGAACAAACTTAACTGAAACTTGACAACATAGTATTGGGTGAAGGTGAGATGATAGTACGTTAGGGAAGCCAATTTGGCGGAACTAGCCGAAGCTACCGATCCAAGACCCAAACTAGTTAGACCAGAAATTTTTCAAAGAATTTTTGAAAATGAAATTTCATTAAAAGACTTTGTCAAGGAAAGGGTGGATGATCCCATAACGCTACAGCCAAAGAAGGCCTTGTGTCTCGCCAAGACCTGGAAGCCAATTTTTGAAATTCAAATTCAAATTATTTTTTTTTGTCAAATTCGAATCTAACACAAAATTTCAGTTATTTATAGATTTGAACATTTCTTCAAAAATTTCAAAGTTAGTTACGTTTTCAAAATTTAATTGTTTTCAAAATTAATCAAAATTTTCAAAATAACATTAAAACCTGTCTCACAAAACCCATAAGGCTAACGTGATTGAAAACTCTAGATTGGGTGAGACAGTAAAATTAAAACTCAATTATGATTCCTTTAATACCTGTATTATAGTTAAATCCTAATCTTAACCCCTGATCAACATAGTCAAACTATGGTCAAAGAAGTCAAACTACAGTCAAAGCAGTCAAACCTTGGACAATGTAGACAAACCTTGGTCAAAACACTTAAATTAGGTCAAATCCGGTCAAATCAATCCTTTAGGGACAAAACAGCCCATAGGGCGCCCAATTACTTTAGGGCGCCCCGAGATTGGTCAAAAGCTGCCAAAAGGCAGCTGCAGACCCACGGAAGGCGCCCTCGTCAGGCAGGGCGCCCTCGCACAGTCCCTTAATCACAGAAAGCTGCCAAAAGGCAGCTGCAGGCCTGGGCAGGGCGCCCTCCCCATGCAGGGCGCCCTCGACAGACAGGGCGCCCTCCCGATAAAGGGCGCCCAAATCTGCCTATAAAAGGGATCCCATTCTCCTTCTCCTCTTCACACCCAAACCACTCCTTCTTCTCAACTCTCTATCTTCCAAGAGATCTAGCAACACTCTCAAGCTCTCATCCTCAACGATGCCTCCCCGAGCAACCCGGTATAAATTTTAATTAAGTTAATTTTTTTTAAGTTTTTCATTAAATGCATACTTTCTTTAAGTGTACATTCTTTCTCTTAGAAGACGCCGACCAAACCAGGCAGAACCCGGTACCCAACCTAGTCCTGACCCTAGGTTTCCAAATTTAGACTTATGTAATAAGTTCGCTCGCACCACCTATAAACCTATCAAAACAAGTTACTTGAACAGATAATTTTTCACTCAATCCTGTCCATTAGCAATGAACGCCATAAACTTCTACCAACTCGACAATCTTGTATTCTGCACTCACCCGATAAATACTTCCTTATGTGCAGAATTTTACAATAACATAATTAGACAGGATAATCTCATGTTCTCCACCACTGTTCAAGGAATCCCCCTAACTATCACACCAACTTTACTCAACCGATTTCTAGGACTACGACTCTCGCAGTCCACCTTTTGTTGTTACCCTCCTAGGGAGCTTCCCTTTGATGCTCCCTACTCTGAGATCACCTTAGATACATTGCACTCATATTTCTTTAGGCGACCCGTGGCCAGACGATTTCAGTCTGTCGAATTAGATGTACAGGACTACGCTCTATATAGGGTCATAGTCCGATGTATCTTGCCATTATCCACCAGGGACGTCACCACTATGCGATCATTCCACGCCTTTCTACTGTATGCCTTGATTCACCAGCTTGATATTGATATAGGACTTCATATATTTCAGACCATCCTACACGCATCCAGTGTTACCACACAAGGGCAGGTACACACACCTTACTGCCACATCATCACATCCATATTACATCACCACGGTAGAAACATTACCGAGGGAGAGATGGCCGCCTTGACTGATTACGATGAAATAGGCTATAGAAACTTTGCCCTAGCTGGTATAGAGGTGTCCGGTACCGGGGTCTTGTCCTGGAGACGTCAGAGAGCAGCTCCCCCGATTGATTCAGACTAGGAGGTTGAGTTCGACGTTGGGGATCTGGCGGCAGCAGCCCAAGCGCACATAGACGAGCCCGCTCCACCGACACTCTACCAGAGAGTGACACACTTAGAGACACAGGTTCAGAGTCTCCGAGAGGAGGTCGAAGCCTATCACATAGAGCAGATGGACGCTCGTCGTGCCGATCGAGAAGTGGCTGATGCACGCTTCGCTGAGATGATGGCACGATTCGATTCATGGCATCCTGGTCCTTCCGGTCCCTCATTCTAGATTCACTTAGTATTGTACCAGTACCTATTTGACTGCCCCTACTCAGTAGAGTTGACTTGTGTTTAACTATATGACTGTGTTGACTATTCTATATTGACTATCTTATGGTTTCTTGTCTATTCAGCAGTTAGGATTGTGCTCGGTAGAATAGATTAATTCTTTTCTCTGATTTAAATTTTTTTTAAAATAGAATTTGAAAAACTGCTTTACTTAATTTCAAAATCAGTTTTCATTTTCGACTTAGTTTTATTTTTTCCAAAACAACCCCCTTTCAAAACTAAGGTTTTTTCGAAAATGGACTTAGCCTAGGCCCTAACCCTAGAACTGCATGCACCTATAGACTTAGAAGCCAGCATCTCACAAGCACCTTAGGGTACTTTTGAATGATAACCTAGAAATGGTTGAGATGCTTAGGTCTTTGCCTTAATTCAAGATGTTTTAAGTCAGTGCATCTGTAGTAATTGGGGCACTAAATACAACTTACACAGCAATCAAGTTAAGTGTCAAGCTTAGAAAATCTAACTTGAACAGAAGCACTTAACTTGACTAACCCTAGCAAAAACTACTGTTTCTAACAGTTAGTAAGTAGCTAATTGGGTTAGACAGGTCCCTACAGAGAAAATTGACTGAGTTAATTTATGTCTAAATTAGAAATTGATTCAGTACAGTAAAATTTTACTTATTTCTTTTATGCAATATTATTTTTTTTTGATATACTTATCTGTTTTGATATATGGCAAAGGGGGAGAGATAGAAAAAAAAGAGAGAAATTTTTTTTCATTATTCAAAAAGTTTTCAAAAATTTAATTCTACTCATTCAAAAAGTTTGAAAAACAATTTTTTTTACTTAAGCTGTTCTTAAAGCTTTCAAAACTGTTACTTAAAGCTTTCAAAATTTTTACTTAAAGCTTTCAAAATTTTTACTTAAAGCCTTCAAAATTTTTATTTTTACTCAAGCTTTCAAAATTTTGCTAAATACTCTAACCTTTCAAATTTTGTTTAAGCTTGTCAAAATTTTTATAAGTACTTTAAAGCTTAAGTTTGTCAAAACTGTACAATGTAACAAAGTACTTAGGTTTTTCAAAGTCATTAAGTACTTAAAGTTTTCCGAATATACGTTATTAAGCACTTAATCTACTAAAGTATTTCAAAGCCTACTAAGTACTTGATGTAACGCCCTGAAATTTCCATATTGAAGTTCTTAAAGTCCTTAGAACTATTTAAAAATGTTTTAGAAATATTCTAGATATTTTTAGGAATTTTTAGAATATTTTTATGGAATTTTCCGAGTCCGTTTAGTATTTTTATTAAAAGAAATAGAGTTTTCGGCAAAAAGTTGCCTGGACGAGTTTTGAACCTGAGACCTCCCATGGGACCAACGACTTAAGTTGGTCGGGTTAACCAGGAGCCCCAGCAGGGGTGTGCTGAAAGAAAATAGAGAGATATTAAGTTAAGTTATAAGTTGGACTTAAATACCCTAAGTATAAATAGACAATTAAAGAGAGAAATTTTATTTTCTCTCAACTAAACCCTCTTCCTCGCCCAAGCCACACGCACGCCGCCCTCTTCCCCTCTCTTGTGCGCACGCCGACACCAAGATCCCCTCTCCTCTTCTAAGGGGGCGCCGGCCAAGGAAGAGTCAAGGAGTGCGGAGCGTTTCGTTCGTCTCGACGAGAGGAACGCGTAGACGCGAACGGTTCATCGAGATCTCAAGTTTCTCCCAAGCCCTAGACGTCAATTTTGGTTGTAAGTCCAAAGAAATCAAGGTAAGTACTGCTCACCTGCAGTAAGAGGCGGTTTTCCGCAAGTTTTTTCCGTTAGAAAGTTAAAAATGCAATTTTCCTTTAGTTTATGATTTTGCATGTAACCCTAGTTTAATCCATGCTTGTATAAGTTTAATTAAGTACCCTATATGAGGTTAGGGTCTAAGAAAAGTTATGAGAAAAGAAAAGAGAAGATAAAGATAAGAAAAGAAAAGGCCAAGGCCTTAAGAAATCCCCAAAAGTCAAGACTTAGGGATTCGGGCACACAAGGTGCTCGTTAAAATGCCAAGGCATTCAAGATAAGAAAAAGTAAGTATTTTATTTTCTAAGGCCAGTACCCGACGTCCAAGGGCATCGTTAAAGAAATCCAGGTGTCCAATTCCAAGGTCTTGGCCCTGGTAGACCAAGGTCTGCTCTATTAGGATTGGTGGCTCGCTACCCCAACCTTTTAGGGAACGCGCATAAGATGGTACTTACGTCTTAAGTGGATCCAAGTGAGTTATTATTTTCAAGTATATGCTTTAGCAAAGTTTTTCTAAAGTTTAAGGAAGTTTCTAAAAGTTAAAGAAAGATTTAAAGTTAAAGAATTGCTAAAGTTTCAAGTTAAGCCAAGAAAAGGTGAGTTAAGACTTATTAATGCTTGAGTATGCATGTTTTGAGTTATACATGTTTTAGTGTTTCTTTTAAGCATAAAAGTATCTCATGTGATTTCACATTGTTCAAAAAGCATGCTTGCACATTTCGAGATTTTGTAAGCTAGATAGTACTTGCTAAGCTTTATGCTTATTAGTTGCATTTCCTCTTGCTGCAGGTAAAGGTAAAGGCAAGCAATTTTGAAGGAAGGCGACGAGGCGGTGCTGAGTAACGTGTGTGTGGTGGCTGACCTTGGAGAGGTCCTTGGGACAAGATGAATAAAAGACTTAAAGTGCATTTGTTACAGATTCTTAGTTTAAGTTAGATCACATAGAACTTATCCAAGTATTTGCGTTTTAGATATTTTGCATGTCTTAAAATCACGAGTAAAGATTCCATGTCATTCTATTTAGTATACATATCCTTATGATTGCATTGGATGAGTATGAGCGTGAGTAGTTTTGAATATCGATACTTTGATGGAGCTATTTGATGCATGTGCCAAGGTGTTGTTAGTCTCCTTTTGAATTAAGTTTTTATTGCTTTAAATATGCTTAGAAAAGTTGCATTCATATTCCATAATGCTTTAGTAATGTTATAGAACCTTGGGTGATGAGTTTAAATGGTTAGAAGTTAAGTTTGGTACAAACTCTAGAGTGTTTTGCTTATATTTTGATAGTTTTGTTAAATCTCGCAAAAGTCCTAATTTCAAGTTTATGAAGTTGTTTTGCTTGGCTAAAATGTTTAGAAAACTAGTATAGAGTATAGAAATGGTGTTATGTCTTTGTATGACTTGAAAGTGTGTGTTTTGTGGATGTATAGAGATGAGTTTCAGGTCTGAAATTGTAGGTTTTCAGGCGTACCAGTCGACTGGTACAGGACCAGTCACCTGCCCTATCGAACAGTAGCTTCTGTTCGATGCACCAGGCAACTGCCAAAAGGTCAGTCGCCTGGTATCAGTCGACTGCTATATAGCAGTCGACTGGTACCATTAAAGAGAAGTTGTGTAGGGCAGCTAGGTCGACTGGGCAGGGCAAGTTCCAATAAGTATTTTCTTTACGAATTTTAGAGAAAGGAAGTGTGCCATTGTATCATGCATGACTATTAAAGTTAGAATATCATTCTTAGATAGATATAAATACAAAAAAAAAGTTCCGCATTTTTAGTCGTGCATTAGAGTCAAGAAGTAGACAAAGTAACGGTCCGTCTAAGGTAGAGAAGGCGGGTCGCTACACTTGAGCTAACACTTTCAAACTTGTTAAGTACTCTAATCATGCTTGTAAAGTTATTGAAAGATTTCTAAGTACCTAAAACTCAAGTTTTTTAAAAAACCCTACGAATTTTTGAAAAATTTAGGGAGAGATTCCTTCCAAGGGGAGGGAACAAAATTAACCTTTTTCATGTTTGATTAAACTTAACTTTTTGAACTAGGGTTGCCATAAATCAAAAAGGGAGAGATTGTTGGTGCAGAATGCACCTAAGTCAAACTTGTGTTTTGATAATGGCAACATAGGTCAAAAGTTAAGTCTTACTTGTGTTCTAACAAGTTACTCTAGTGTGCAGGAAAAGCCCTAGCGAAGGACTGCTAGGCACTGGCGAAGGGATGCCAGAGTAAAAAGACCTAGCGAAGGACTGCTAGGCACTGGCGAAGGAATGCCAGGGTCAAAAGACCTAGCGAAGGACTGATAAGTGTCATTTTGTTGATCATTTCATATGCTTAAATCCTTATTTGACCCATATTTTACTTGTATAATTATGGATTTACTCTAGGTTTTAGGATTTATACTCTTTTTGGACTTAATTGCAAATTTTGATATTTTCGAGTTGTTTTGTCACTTAATTTTTGATCTACTCTTGTAGGCTTGAAGGGATCATGGACCTAGGTCAGGTTGGGTCAAATGTTGAGTCAAAAGTGGACTAGATCAAGTGGTCAAGCTTCGCATCATTTGGACCGTCCGATGCAAGAACGGTTAGATCTAGACCATCTGAGAACTTCTGATAAATCCGAGCTGGGGTTAAGGCTAATCGAGCGATCAGATCAAGATCTGAAGGTTTCAACTCAATCGGAGATCATCTAACCGTTGGATCATGCTCAGAGGGATCTAGACCATCCATTTCAAATATCAGCTTGATCTGAGCCATCCACTACAGATCTGGCAGATCCGAGCTACCACGAGGATGATCCTGACCTCTGATCGAGATCTGGAAATTTTGAATCAAATCGGACAAAGATCCACCGTTGGATGAAGCGGGATTAATCTCAGCCGTCCACTGCTTTAACTACTTAAACGTCTCCTCTGTTCAGATCCGATTGTCGCGTCTTCGCCGCAGCTCGGTTTTTCTTCGTTTCTTCAGCGTTCTTCAGCGAGTTCTTGATCTGGAGGCGTGACCACTTCAACTCGAGCTCATCCTTGAGTGACAGCAAGGATTCGGATTGAAGCTTAGCTTAATTTCATTTCTTAGCTGCAATTTCATTTCTGCCATTTCGTTTCTGTAATTTGTATCAGATGAATCATTTTCTTGTATGGATCATTTCATTCTCAATTCGAGGCTAATCCTTGAGTGACAGCAAGGATTTGTGAGCTGAGATGAGGGATTGAGGCTTTGTTTAGTTAAATTCCATTGCAATTAGCTGTAATTTTCGAATTCTGCAGTGTTAGTTTCTAAATTCTGCATCAGCTTGATTTGATCGTTTCTTGTAGCTGGTAGCTTTCCAAGTTTGAATGCTAGTTAGTTAAGTTGTTTGAGTAATGAATGATTGAAGTTAGATCAGTTTATTCCGCATAGATTTATTTCTGAATTTAGTTTCAAATCTGAATTTTTGTCTCTGCTTTGCGTATCAGTCTTCTAAGTTCAGTATCTCAGTTTTGCAAGTTGCGTATCAACTTTTTCCTTTGTATCAGCTTTAAATTTGATGTCCTAATGCTTGTAACAAGTTGGAGCAGTCGAATTCATTTGCTTTGTTTGTTTTTGCTTAGAATTGTTGCTGAATTTCTATATACAGATTCTGAATTTTCTGAACATGCTGCATTTCAGTTTTCCACTTGCATATCAATTCCATCTTTTAGTTTCTGAATTTGCTTGATTGATCTGAAATTAGTTGAGTTGCATTTCTGCCTTCGGATCTGATTCCTGAATACTTTTACTGCATTCCCGAACTGCTTTGTCTTATGGTTGCATTCAACTTTGCAGCTTTAGCTGTCTAATTTTGTTCCTGCAGCAGTTTAATTCCTTGCATTCTGAATTGCTCGATTCTTCATTTCATTGTTGCCTTGTTCCTTTATTCAAAAGATCATGTCACTGATAGCTTTATTTTCCAAATCGATTTGATCAGTTTGCATTGTATCAGTTTTGGCATTTGCTTGTATCAGTTTATACTCTATACTTAGTTCAGCTATTGGCACATTAGCTTTTCACTTTGTGTATCAAGTTTGATTCATTTTCTTTTCCACTTTGTATCAAGATTAAACTACAGAATTGATTGTTGTCAAATTTCCTGCAATTGTTAGTGAGCTAAGGGTTGAAATCAGTTAGTTTTCTTTCATTTGACTACTTCTGAATCTTCTCATCCGTGTTTGCATTGTTGCCTAAAAATCTTGTAGCTTGTGTTTGTTTGTTTAAAATTCGATTGCTGAAGTAAGTCTTGCACTAGTTCAATCAAGAATTTAGTCACGGAGTTGTTTCATTTTACTTAGCATTTGTTTTGCATTTCATATTAGATTTGTTCCATAAAACCGGTTAAGTGCTTTAGTTGATGTGAATGTTCATTAATTGAATCCTTAGTTGCTATTACTTCGTTTAAGTTTGTTTAGTTGAGTTTACTTCTTTACATTGTGTTTGCATCTTTAATTGAAGCCAAACCCCAAATCATATCTGAAACCCAGAAACATTAACGACACATAAACGCAAGCTCGAATCACACAACTTGAACTAGCCCTTGGAAAAATACGACCTGTGGCCCCTTTACTACGCTTTTATTCTTGGATTGCAAAAAGGGTTTCCAGCACATTTATAAATATCTAAATTCTGATGGATCTATATTTGTGACAACTTTAATTAGCTAAATTGGGTCCATCAAATTTTTGGCGCCGTTGCCGGGGAACATACTAGTTGAGTTGTTTGATTTTTGCTTGTTTGGCTACATTTCATATTTTTCTTGATCCATTTTTCTTGCACTTACTGCTATATCTTCCGATTTGATTTTATTTGATTCATTTTTTCTCTATACTTGTACTGCGATTTGTTCTTGTTTTTATGACCAGGTCTACAGGTGGTAATCTTGAGGATTTTGATCCTGAGATTGAGAGGACTTTCAGAGCTAGGAGGAGCCAGCTCAGTGTTTCAGAGGCTTTTGATATTATTCCTTCTCAGTCTATTCCAGCCTATTCAGTTGATCAGATGGCAGACCACCAGAAGACCATGAAAGAACTCGCAGCACCAGATGCTTCTTTTCAGTACTCCAGCATACCTATCCAGAGCTGGGTGGAGATTTTGAGCTCAGATCTGGACTCATTCATCTTTTGCCTAAGTTTCAAGGTTTATCTGGAGAAGATCCAAATAGACACCTGCATGAGTTTCATGTGTTTTGCTCCACTATGAAGCCTCAGGGTATTTCAGAGGAAGACATCAAGCTGAGGGTTTTTCCATTTTCTTTGACTGGAGCAGCTAAGGACTGGTTTTATTACTTACCCACTGGGCATGTGTCTAGTTGGATTTCCATGAAGAAGGCATTCTTAGAGAAATATTTTCCAACCTCCAGAACAGCAATTATCAGAAAAAGTATTTGTGGCATTCAGCAGATAGTGGGAGAGACACTCTATGACTACTGGGAGAGATTCAACAAGCTTTGCTCCAGTTGCCCCCAGCATCAGATTAGTGAGCAGCTCCTCATCCAGTATTTTTATAAAGGATTATTACAAATGGATAGGATTATGATTGATGCAGCAGCTGGAGGGGCTTTAGTCAAGAAAACACCACATCAAGCCAGGGAGCTTATTTTAAATATGGCAGAAAATTCTCAGCAATTTGGAAGTAGAGCATTATCTACTAGAGGGGTTAATGAAGTTCAAGGGGTTTCTAATGATCAAAAGGAGATTAGTAGTGCATTGTTAGAACTCACATCAGCTGTTAAGCAAATGGGTCTTCAAATTTTAAGTAAAAATTCAACTCCTGCAGTACCTCCACAATCAAGTCAAATGGTGATGAGTGTATGTGGTATTTGTTCTAGCAAGGAACACACTTCAGATTCATGTCCCAACCTACAACAAGATGAGTCAATAGCAGCTTTGGTTAGGGGACAATTTCAAGCTAGGAACAATCCATACTCTCCTACTTACAACCCCGGGTGGAGGGATCATCCGAATTTGAGATATGGAAATTCTTTTTACCAACAAGGCCCACCACAACAACAAATTCAGCAACCCCAACAAAGTTTCCAGCAAGTTCAGCAGCAGTCACAACAATCACAGCCACAAAATCAACAAATTTAGCCCCTAAATCAGCAATTTCAGCTTCCAAATCAAACATTTTAGCAGCCATTTCAAGGGTTTCAACAAGGTTTTCAAGGGAATCTGAGTTATTCACAGCCATATCAACCTCCACAGCAGCAAGTTCAACAACCTCAGTAAAATTTCCAGCCTTGGAACTCAAGTTTTCAGCCCCAAAACTAAGGATTTCAGCCCAATCAATTTCAGCCCCCACCACAACAAGTTCCTTTTCAAAATCAGAATTTTCAAGGGTATAATTCTCAACAAAATTCTCCAACATTCCAGCATTCTTATCAGCCTTTTCAACAACAATATCAGCCATCATATCAGTCCCAACAGTCCCAAATCCAACAAACACAACAAGGAAATCTTTTTGTCGCTATACAAAATCTTGAGAGGCAAATTGGGCAAATGGCTAGTGATATTAATCAAAGTAAAGCTCAAGGATCAAGCCAACTACCTTCTCAAGCTGTTCCTAACCCTAAGGGAAATGTTAGCGCAATTTATTTGAGGAGTGGGAAGGTTGCATCAACTCAAAATGACCCAAGAGCTGAATTTTCAGAAAACAGGGCAGCATCTTCATTTCCAGCCCAAATCAGTGCCGAAACCACTCCAAATTCAGTGGATACCACCCCTAGCTCGTGCCCAACTTCTTCATCTAGCAATCCTCCAATTTTGGTGGAAAACGGAGAAGAAATCAGTACCGAAACAGATTTTACAGAAGCTCCAAAAAACAGGGCAGCAACTCAAAAATCAACCCCTCCCATTTCGGTTCATGAGGAGGAAGTTCCTATTCCTTTGCCTTTTCCAAATGGGAGAACTCCAACCAGAAGACAAGGGGAGGAGGAGAAAGCAAAAGAGTACAATGAGCTGGTAAAACTTTTTAGTAAAGTTGAAATTAATGTACCTTTGCTGACAATGATTAAACAGGTTCCTAAGTATGCAAAATTTTTGAAAGATCTATGTGTTAACAAGAGGAAGCTTAAGGAAAATGAAATGGTCAGCATGGGGAAGAATGTTTCATCACTTATCCATGCCATCCCTCAGAAATGTGAAGACCCTGGCATGTTTACTGTATCTTGTGAGATAGGGTGCACCACGCTACATGATGTCATGCTTGATTTAGGAGCTTCCATTAATGTCATGCCCAGGACCGTCTTCCAAATGCTTGGCATTGGACCTCTACAGCCCACTGGAGTTGTGATTCAGTTAGCAGACCGGAGTCAGACCCGCCCGGCAGGAGTTATTGAAGATGTGTTGGTTAAAGTGAAAGAGTTGATTTTCCCAGCGGACTTCTACATTCTAGACATGGAAGGAGAGTACCTTGCACGTAGATCCCCACTTATCCTTGGAAGGCCTTTTCTGAAGACTGCTAGAACTAAAATTGATGTATATGCTGGCACCCTTTCTATGGAGGTGGGAGACACAGTAGTCCAGTTTACCATTTTCGATGCCATGAAGGACCCTAAGGGAAATCGTTCTATTTTGAGCATAGAAACCGTAGATGAGACTGCTGAGGCACAGATTTTTGATGATGATGGTGCATTGGACATAGTGAGAGGAGAGCTGGTTTCAGAGGAGGATTTACCTGATTTTTCTTGCTTTGTATTTTGTGATGATATTGTTTTTGATAGCCCTAATTTTTTTAATGAGGTTGTTGCAGATATTACTCAGGAGGCATGCACAGGAGATTATTCTACAGGTGTAGGGGATTGCACAGAGCCCCAGGGACCACCACCATTTCCAGAAAGTGTAGGGACTTGCATGATTGGAGCAAGTACCCAAGGATCACCTATTCTAGTTGATTGTTCACCAGATTTTGAGCCTGAGATGGAGGTATTTCTTGTAGACCCAATAGACATTTTTTCAGCATGAACAGGTAAGTATTTCTTCTTTTCCTTTAGAAAATTTCAGGGAGATGTCTAGATTTGCATGTGTAGAATATCTTGATACATCATTTGTGAAAAATAATTGTGAAAATTCTTTAGAGGTACCCAGGCTTGATTTTATGCATTGTTATGATATTCTTGAGACAGATTATGCTAAAATTGATTTTGAAAAATTTTTAGAGCCTGAAATTGAAGTTGTTTATTGTGAAGAATCTCTTGCTATCTCTTATGCTGAAATTGAATGTGATAAACTTATGGAGGTACCTGAGATTGATTTTATTGACTGTGAAACTTTTCTTGATATAACTCATGTAGAATATGCTTGTGAAAAATTTATTGAGGTACCAAAAATTGACTTTATTGGATGCGATGCATTTTTAGATACATTTTATGTAGAGATTGATGATATTGCATTTTTATCTTATCCTGCACGCTTGAGAAAGGTTTTACATGTTTTTGCAGGGTCCCAGAGATTTCTTGAATGGGTGCTCCACCTAAACAGTCTCCGACCTCCTGGAAGATTTTCCAAAGAGAATAAAGAGGGAGGAGATGATCTTGCTTTGACTTATAACACTCCACCTCTGAAGTGGCTACTGTACTTAAATCATCTTCGGCCACCTGGGCAGTTTACTGCGAAGAATAAGTGTGGGGGAGTAATGCAAAATAAAATTGAGCAAATGAAGGAAATTTTTTCAGCTACTCCTACTCCTCCACTACCACGATGGAGATTATTTCTTGATAGACTCCGACCGCCAGAAATAAAAGGGAGTTTATTTTTTTCTTGCATTTTCTTTCATTGCCTTTTTCATCTTTATGCTTGCTAAAAGTAGAATTTTCTTTTAAAATGAATTCTTGCTAATAAATGCATGAATAGAGTAGAATGAATAAAAAGACATTGTAAATGCCATTTTATGTCTTTTGGAACTTTTTCTTTATTTGTAGGAATAAATGTATCCCTCTAGGTTGTCTTGATAACATTTTAGAGTCTTTTGAAAACAAATTAAATTTGGTTGTTAAAACTTAGGGTTTAAGCTCATGGATGAAATCTTGGATGCTTGAGTACTACTTGACTATGGATTCTTGATTGAGGACTTGAGATGAATTATTTTTACCTAGTGAGGGGTAGCCTTATTTTTGTGACACATACATGTGATTGTACTCTAGAACTTGCTTAGGTTCTTTCAAAATCATATTTCAATGATTGGATCACATTTATAGAGGTGTATTATTTTGTTCCTTATCTCATATCAAATTTCATAAATTTCCCTTGTATCACTTCATATTTCTCATTTTCCCTACCTAATCTTCATATTGCTCTTAACTTCATTTTTCTAGGGACTTGCTTGTTGGGGATGTTCTTTGATGTTATTTTGCCCAAGACGGACAAAAGATTAAGTGTGGGGGAGTGGTTAGTGATTTGGAATCAAGTTTTATCAAGGATGCACTTCTTTTGAAAAAAAAAATTATCATGTGCCAAATTGAATTGAGTTTGGTATCAAGATCAAGCAAGAAGAAGTAGTTAAGGAAGACAACAATTGAGGCATCTAGATTCTTGCTCATCATTTGAAGATCCAAGGAAAACAAATGGAATGAAATAAAAAAATCTGCAAGGAAAACAAAACAGAAAAAATGGCACACAAATGAGAAAAAATATGTGCCAAAAAAGTATTTTTGTGACTTATGGTGGTTGGATTAAAAACTGATATAGACTGATTTGAAGTGAAACCAATGCCTAGGAGCTGCCAAGGATTAAAAACATCAGCTAGCAGAAATTCTGGAAATCAGAAATGTGAAGAGTGGAAGCTGGAAATGTATATAGAAAAGAGGAAAATTAAATGGAATGCTAGTGAGGCAGTTTTGAATCAACTTGAGGCAAAGCTGAGTTTTCCAAGGCTATGAGTTAGGGATTTGAGTACATAAAGGTATCAGAATTGTGGAGCATATCCACTACTGATCAGGAAAGTGGAGCTAGAGTTTGAATAAAAAAAAAACAGACAATTAGAAGATGGTTGAGAAAAAAAAATGACAAAGTGGAGTTATCAAGTGCATATGGAAGGAAGAGCTTCGAAATCTAAAGGTTTAAGAGTACTTGGAGCATTGAATATGGACAGCCTATAGTCAGAAGAAAAAGAAAAACTGCAAAAAAAATTCAGTCACGTCAAGAAAAACTGAAATTTTGGGAACTTAAAGGAAAGACATGGGAAATAAATATATGTGCCAAGCTTTGGATACAAATTCTGAGCAGCAAGTTTCTAACTGAACAAGAATTAGTTGATGGCAGTTGATCATAAGAAAAGAGGAAGTCAGCAGCTGACTTGAATCTGAGAAAAAAACCAGAAATAAAAACAGTTTGAAAAAAAAACAGAAAAAAAAACAATGGAACAAGAGGCAATCCATTGAAGCTCACGGCAGTATTAAGTTTGTAGCCAGTTTCTGAACAAAGATTTGGGAGCTAAGCACATCAGGACTGAACAAAATGAAGAAGCCAAAATGGAAAGTAGCAGCTGAACAGAAAAGGAAAAGACAGTTTGAAAAAAAAAAGAAATTCAGAAAAAGAAACAAGGAGACAAAAGGAATAAGTTGGCACAATGAATTGTTGGCACCATGAAATCAGTGGAGATTCTCATCCGAATCAGAGCTGTGTTCCAATACATTCTGATCTCAGTAGAGAAAAGAAAGAAAAAAAAATCAGAAAAGAAAAGAGAAGAGCAAAATTAGCACGCAAGGGAGAAATTGGCACAAAGGAGTTGAATTCTTTTTCATCAAATTTTTGAAGGGCATTGCAAAGACTCACCCCATCACACTTTGGATTTCATTATGTGGACTGAAAGAAGGGGCAAAGGGCATCAAAAATATCCTTAAGCATTCAAGTCTTCCATTCCATCAATTTGCTATTTTCATGTCTTTTATTTCATTTTTTACCATCTTCTATATCTTTCACTTGTTTGAATAAGCTTTTATAGATGTTGATGCTATTCATGAATAATGGTAGAGAGTAGATAATAAGCAAGCTTATGGTAGTGCAAGAAGCATTTGTGTATGAGTGAGCTCCATTTTCATCATGTACTTAGAACTTAGGAAGAGAGCCACCAAAAGTTTCCCTTGAGAGGTTTAGTGAGTGAATTCATCTCAATGAATCATGAAGGTTGAAATTGTTAAGTTGTTGATTTAAGGACAAGATACTAGTCTATAGAGTTTAGATTTTTGAGAATTAACAACCTAGGTAATTTCTTTTCAATTTCTTCTACTTATGTTTGAGAAAACCTAAGGGATACATAGTTAATACTTTTCGCGAGACGCTCAAGCTTAAGTGTGGGGGAGTTGATAAGTGTCATTTTGTTGATCATTTTATATGCTTAAATCCGTATTTGACCCATATTTTACTTGTATAATTGTGGATTTACTCTAGGTTTTAGGATTTATACTCTTTTTGGACTTAATTACAAATTTTGATATTTTCGAGTTGTTTTGTCACTTAATTTTTGATCTACTCTTGTAGGCTTGAAGGGATCATGGACCTAGGTCAGGTTGGATCAAATGTTGAGTCAAAAGTGGACTAGATCAAGTGGTCAAGCTTCGCATCATTTGGACCGTCCGATGCAAGAACGGTTAGATCTAGACCATCTGAGAACTTCTGATTAATCCGAGCTGGGGTTAAGGCTAATCGAGCGATCAGATCAAGACCTGAAGGTTTCAGCTCAATCGGAGATCATCTAACCGTTGGATCATGCTCAGAGGGATCTAGACCATCCATTTCAAATATCAGCTTGATCTGTGCCATCCACTACAGATCTGGCAGATCCGAGCTACCACGAGGATGATCCTGACCTCTGATCGAGATCTAGAAATTTTGAATCAAATCGGACAAAGATCCACCGTTGGATGAAGCGGGATTAATCTCAGCCGTCCAATGCTTTAACTACTTAAACGTCTCCTCTGTTCAGATTCGATTGTCGCGTCTTCGCCGCAGCTCGGTTTTTCTTCGTTTCTTCAGCGTTCTTCAGCGAGTTCTTGATCTGGAGGCGTGACCACTTCAACTCGAGCTCATCCTTGAGTGACAGCAAGGATTCGGATTGAAGCCTAGCTTAATTTCATTTCTTAGCTGCAATTTCATTTCTGCCATTTCGTTTCTGTAATTTGTATCAGATGAATCATTTTCTTGTATGGATCATTTCATTCTCAATTCGAGGCTAATCCTTGAGTGACAGCAAGGATTTGTGAGCTGAGATGAGGGATTGAGGCTTTGTTTAGTTAAATTCCATTGCAATTAGCTGTAATTTTCGAATTCTGCAGTGTTAGTTTCTAAATTCTGCATCAGCTTGATTTGATCGTTTCTTGTAGCTGGTAGCTTTCCAAGTTTGAATGCTAGTTAGTTAAGTTGTTTGAGTAATGAATGATTGAAGTTAGATCAGTTTATTCCGCATAGATTTATTTCTGAATTTAGTTTCAAATCTGAATTTTTGTCTCTGCTTTGCGTATCAGTCTTCTAAGTTCAGTATCTCAGTTTTGCAAGTTGCGTATCAACTTTTTCCTTTGTATCAACTTTAAATTTGATGTCCTAATGCTTGTAACAAGTTGGAGCAGTCGAATTCATTTGCTTTGTTTGTTTTTGCTTAGAATTGTTGCTGAATTTCTATATACAGATTCTGAATTTTCTGAACATGCTGCATTTCAGTTTTCCACTTGCATATCAATTCCATCTTTTAGTTTCTGAATTTGCTTGATTGATCTGAAATTAGTTGAGTTGCATTTCTGCCTTTGGATCTGATTCCTGAATACTTTTACTGCATTCCCGAACTGCTTTGTCTTATGGTTGCATTCAACTTTGCAGCTTTAGCTGTCTAATTTTGTTCCTGCAGCAGTTTAATTCCTTGCATTCTGAATTGCTCGATTCTTCATTTCATTGTTGCCTTGTTCCTTTATTCAAAAGATCATGTCACTGATAGCTTTATTTTCCAAATCGATTTGATCAGTTTGCATTGTATCAGTTTTGGCATTTGCTTGTATCAGTTTATACTCTATACTTAGTTCAGCTATTGGCACATTAGCTTTTCACTTTGTGTATCAAGTTTGATTCATTTTCTTTTCCACTTTGTATCAAGATTAAACTACAGAATTGATTGTTGTCAAATTTCCTGCAATTGTTAGTGAGCTAAGGGTTGAAATCAGTTAGTTTTCTTTCATTTGACTACTTCTGAATCTTCTCATCCATGTTTGCATTGTTGCCTAAAAATCTTGTAGCTTGTGTTTGTTTGTTTAAAATTCGATTGCTGAAGTAAGTCTTGCACTAGTTCAATCAAGAATTTAGTCACGGAGTTGTTTCATTTTACTTAGCATTTGTTTTGCATTTCATATTAGATTTGTTCCATAAAACCGGTTAAGTGCTTTAGTTGATGTGAATGCTCATTAATTGAATCCTTAGTTGCTATTACTTCGTTTAAGTTTGTTTAGTTGAGTTTACTTCTTTACATTGTGTTTGCATCTTTAATTGAAGCCAAACCCCAAATCATATCTGAAACCCAGAAACATTAACGACACATAAACGCAAGCTCGAATCACACAACTTGAACTAGCCCTTGGAAAAATACGACCTGTGGCCCCTTTACTACGCTTTTATTCTTGGATTGCAAAAAGGGTTTCCAGCACATTTATAAATATCTAAATTCTGATGGATCTACATTTGTGACAACTTTAATTAGCTAAATTGGGTCCATCAAGGACTGTTAGGCGCCAGACGAAGGATAGCCTAGGATTGAAGCCCTAGCGAAGGAATGCTAGGCACCGAGCGAAGGGCTGCTCGGCATCCAAGACCTGACAAAGGATCGTCAGGCAAAAGTCCAACCAAAGGAACGGTTGGCATCAGGTAAATTCTCCCGAGAGGAGTAGGTGAGGACGCGTTCCCCGTCGAGGGAACAGTAGGCGTCGGTTCGACCTAGGGCTCCATTTTGGAGACCAAAGTCAGAACCAAGACAGCTAAGGCTGTATAAACTAACAAATTAATGCTTTATTTTGTTTTCGGACTAACCCTGGATGCAGGACCAAAGGAACGTGTGTCTGCAGCTCAGAGAGCCTCAAAGGAGTGAGGCAGCAGCTGAGTAGGGCGCCCTGAGTGTCTAGGGCGCCTCCAAGGTGAACAAGAAACAAGTAAAGCAAAAAGGAGTTCGGCTAACCACTGGCCGAGGCGCCCTCAGCAGCCAAGGCGCCCTCAGCGCCTAGGGCGCCCTCAGGAGCCAAAGCGCTCCGCGCCTATGCCAGCGAGGTCGATCAACTCTATCCAGCCGAGAAGACCGCGTCAACCAAGGCGCCCTCAGCGACCAGGGCGCCCCAGAGGTCAAACCTCATCCCTATTCGGGTGGGATAAAGCTTGACCGAGCGAAGTGCGGATCGGCTGACACGTGGCAGGGCGCCCCCGACGTCCAGGGCACCCTAGGTGCTATAAATAGCACCCCTCGACCCCAAGCTTGAACAATCAATTCTCTCAACGCCTCAAAGCTCTTCTACTCTCGCGCTGCGCCTCGGAATCCGTCCAACTCAAGCCGACGACGTCCTGCTGCTCCAAAATAGTCAATCTACTCCGGACGTCGGTAAAAGAGCTAATTAAAAGTTTACTGTACTTAATTTGTAATCCTTTGTAAATGATTTTTGCGCCTAATATAGAATTGCCCAAAGTAAACGGTCAACGACCGTGGGCCTTGGAGTAGGAGTCGACACAGGCTCCGAACCAAGTAAATCGACTGTGTCTCTGTGTTGTTTTCTTTATTCTTCCGCTGTGCAATTGCTCTCGTCGAAAATTCGAAAGTTTACCGATATTCACCCCCCCTCTATCGGTGTTCTCGATCCAACACGACTAGCCTGCTGACATCAGTATAAAAGGTAGTTCAACCCCTCCGGTAAGGATGAGATGATCTCTCGTTTTCACATACTGTCTTTCTTTCTCATCTCAATTCGGACAATCTACTAACTTGAGCGTCGGAGTGGACTCCGCCGGACCCCTGTCGGTGTGTCCCCCTAACGCTTGTGTTACTTTGGCAGGACCCCCAAGTTCCTCATCAACGTAACAATCTCCACAGGGGTTGAGCCTCAGTGACTGGCCGTCGCCGACGACTCCTTCCGGAACAAATTTGGCGCCGTCTGTGGGAATCTAACAAAGCACCTGAAGGAGCACCGATGGCGGACCGAGAGGATCTCGCCCATCCGCGGGAGGATGAAGGGCCTAAGCAAGAGTGACGAGAAGTTGAGAGTGAAGAGGTGCAGATCCATCCTCATGACAAAGGGGGAAACACGCGCATCACCCTTGACCTCTCGCCAGCATTACGAAATCGCCTCGTCGAATGTCTGCGAAACCATAAAGACGTGTTTGCTTGGGTCGCTGAAGAAATAAAGGGAGTCCCCCCAGCGTTGGCTATGCATCGTCTACATGTGGCGCCGGAGGCGCGCCCCGTGAGGCGCGCCCCGTGAGGCAAAAGAGGAGGCATTTCTCCCCTGAGCAAGATAAAGTTATTCAGGATGAGGTTCAGAAGCTATTAAAAGTCGGACACATTAGAGAAGTCTGGTTCCCAGCTTGTCTGGCCAACATGGTCCTTGTTCCCAAGCCGGGGGCAAATGGCGAGTCTGCATCGACTTCCGAGACCTAAACAAAGTCTGCCCGAAGGACTGCTACCCCCTGCCCAGGATAGATCAGCTGGTAGACTCAACAACCGGCTGTGAGTTCATCTCAATGCTAGACGCTTACCAGGGCTATCACCAAGTCCCCCTCGCCCCTGAGGACCAGGAGAAGGTCAGTTTTGTGACGGCTGACGGTACGTACTACTACAAAGTCATGCCCTTCGGCTTGCGGAACGTGGGTGCCACGTACCAGCGGATGATGGACAAAGTTTTCAGGCACCAGATCGGGTGGAACATCGAGGTGTACGTGGACGACATCCTGGTCAAGACGGACAAAGGGGGGGACATGATATCCGACCTGGAGGAGACGTTCGCCACCCTGAGAGCACACAGGTTGAAACTAAACCCAGCTAAATGCTTGTTTGGGGTAAAAAGTGGCAGGTTTCTGGGGTACATGGTGACGGAGAGGGGGATCGAAGCCAACGTGGAGAATGTAAAGGTCATTCTAGATATGCCACCCCCGTGGAACTTCAGGGAAGTCCAGCGGTTGAATGGTAGGATCACGGCACTATCCCGGTTCATCTCCAAATCCGCGGACAAAGCCCTCCCCTTCTTTAAAATTCTAAGGAAAGCTGTTAAATTCGAATGGGATGCCCTGTGTGAGAAGGCCTTTGAGGAATTGAAGACTTATCTAGCAGATCTCCCGACCCTGCATAAGCTAGTGGCAGGGGAGACATAATTCGTCTATTTATCTGCGACCGAGCAAGCGGTCAGATCGGTGCTTGATCGAGAACAAGACCGGATACAACACCCCATCTATTTCTTCGGACACCTACTAAAGGACGCCGAGACGCGGTACACCATGATGGAAAACTAGCCTACGCCTTGGTCCTGATGACCCGAAGGTTACGACCATACTTCTTACCACATCCCATCGTGGTCCTCACTAACAACCCGCTCGCCCGAGTCCTTACTAACCCCGGGCGTCGGGCAGGCTCATCAAATGGACGACGGAGTTAAGCGAATACGAAATTGAGTATCAGTCTCTCACCGCCATCAAAGCACAGGCCCTCACCGACTTTATGCTAGAGACCGTCCTAGAAGCAGAGACCGAAGGTATGTGGAAGGTCTACGTGGATGGATCTGCCAACAGCCAGCATAGCGGAGTCGGACTGTTATTGATCTCCCCGAGGGGAGACACACTGCATCTGTCTATCCGACTTCACTTCAAAGCTACTAACAATGAGGCTGAGTATGAAGCGATCCTGGCAGGATTACAAGCTACCAGATATCTGGTAGCTCTTCGAATCACTGTCTATTTGGACTCGCAGTTGGTGGCTCAGCAAGTGGCGGGAGGTTTCGAAGCCAGATGTGAGCGGTTGCAAAGGTATGTGGCCCTTTATGAACAACTAAAAACCGCCTTCTCAGAGGTCATCTTGCAAAAGATCTCCCGATCGGGTAATGTGCGGGCCGATGAGCTAGCCAAGCTGGCCAGTTCCATATCTACCTGGCAGCTGGAGGGACCTAGTGTGACAGGAACAATGGTGGCCCAAATTGGAGGAGAGGTCGGAATGGGCAAACCCACAGACGGGAGGGATCACTACATAACATTCCTTCGGGACGGATCCCTACCGAGTGGGGGCCGAGAGAGTCGGCTGTTTCGTCGACTGGTGGAGAGGTTTACACTGGTCGGGGATTGGCTATACAGGAGAGCCTATGCCCGACCCCTCCTATAATGCGTCGGGCCGGAGGAGACTGACTACGTAATGCGAGAGGTACACGAGAGCATCTGTGGAAACCATATTGGAGGAAGGGCCTGTCCCGCAAGATCCTTTTGGCTGGATACTTTTGGACCACCTTGCAGGCCGACTCGCTCAACTTTGTGGCCCGGTGTAGGTCTTGTCAGAGGCATCAACACGTATCTCACTGCCCAACGGAGCCATTGAGAGTTTCTACAATATCGTGCCCGTTCGACCAGTGGGGAATGAACATTGTGGGACCCTTCCCCATTGGGCCCCAGCAGAAGAAATTCCTGCTGGTCCTCATGGATTACTTTTCTAAATGGGTGGAAACCGAACCTCTAGCCAAGATCACAGAAGGGGCGGTAATGAAGGTTCTATGGAAAGATATTGTCTGCAGATATGATATTCCTCATAAACTGGTGTCGGACAACGGCAGACAATTCTCCAGACGTAAGTTGAAGGAATGGTGTGAAGAGTTGGGCATCCAGCAGGCCTTCACCTCTGTCGCATACCCACAAAGCAATGGACAAGCAGAGGTAGTCAATCATGAAATTCTACGAGGGCTCAAAGTAAAGTTGGAACATGTCGGAGGCAGCTGGTTTGGGTTCTCCCGGCACAAAACAATAAAAACGCAACGGAAACAAGAACTCACGAGCGATCCATGCAAAAGAAAAACTCGTACAAAGCTATCTATCTAATAGATTTATCTACTGTTTATACCTTTGAAGCGTGCCCTTCGGTTATCCTGCTTGTCCAAGATGTGTCGGATCTCTTGCACGTTCAAGCGTCCGTGCCTCTATTCGTATCCACACGGACACAATCTCTCAACTTCGGGAGAACTAACTTAGTTGTGCTAGCAACTTGAGGTAGCTCGAAAACACCAAGAACCTTACAATAAGATTTCGGCCAAGAGTGGAAGAGAGGAAGAAGAGAGGAAGGGAAGAGGAAAAGCTAAGACAAGAAGAAGACCTCATCCAAGGTCACAAGACCCTCTTTTATAATCATCCCATGAATACGAAGAGGTTTGTGTCTCTTTGGCTTCCCAATAAAGAGCACATCTTTTCATGTGGCTCTTCATCTTTTCCCATGCAAGAAAAGAATCTTTTCATCCAATGAAAAGAGACTTTTCTCTTTCCTCCATGCAACTCCGACCGGGCCTCTCGGGCTTCCAACTCGGTCTCCCGACCAAGTCTCCCGAGTGGCGAGCTCCCAACCCAGTCTGCCGAGCTCAGACCCAGTCTGTCGAGTGCCGACCCGATCCGTCGAGCACCGACCCGATCCGTCGAGCACCGACTCGGTCCGCCAAGCTCCGACTCGGCCCGCCGAGCTCCGACTCGACCCGCCGAGCTCCGACTCGGCCCGCCGAGCTCCGACTCGATCTCTCTCGAGTTCCCAACTCGAGTCCCCCGAACTGACCTCCCGAGTTCCCAACTCGGGCTCAAGTCTCCCGAGTTCCCAACTCGGGCTCAGATCTGCCGATCAACTTTCCCGAAGCATTGTGTCCTTTGTGTGTGACCTAATAGGTTCTCGTGACGTTGGCAATGCGCCTAAACACTTTAGACACATAAACAATGAGCGGCATCTAGCAATGCATCATTGCTACCCAAGTAACAAGAAAAGTCGAGATCCGACTAAACCTCTGTGACTATGATAGTGTATGACATTGTCCTTCTATCCTTGATATCTAAATTGACCAATGAGGCATAGACCGTGTCATCCTCAATCAATCTTGTGTTTCTTGATCCCTAAGTAGACTCACTCAAACAAATGAGCTCAATATCTCATATTGACTCATTTGAGCATGGTCATGCGTTTCAGTAGTCCTACTCGATCAAGAGGCCCACAGATATCACTCCCGTCATATGAGAGGGATAGATTCCATCTACATCATTCACATCCCTCCGCATAATTCATTACATACCCAGTGATCGCCTTTATAGTCCACCCTGTTAGTGGCTGTTACGGGTGACGTTTGACGATACCAAAGTACATAACTCCTTATGTAGGGAACTATAGTGACTTCAGGTCTAAGGACTATTCATACCAATAGTCACATGAGAAAGTCTATGACACTCATATGATAATCTATGAAACTTTCTCATGGCAGGTCATTCAGTACACATTCTCCAATGTATACCCATGTGTTAACTTGATATCACATATCCATGACTTGTGAGCTCAAGTCATCAGTTGACCTACATGCTAGTCTCCATGCATCAATATTGTCCCTGAATAATTGATACTTGACTAGGAATAATTTAGTATAGTGTTCTCTACATTATCTCACTATCGATTCAACCAATCGATATAATATAGATACGAACCTACTACACAAGGACATTATTATACTTAGTCATTCGGCACAGAATACAAAGTAAGTATAATAACCAAACATGCCTTTATTAATGATAGAATATGATACAAAATGCCCCTAGTCAATCATCACATAATTGGCTCTAGGGCTCCTACTAATAGCTGGGTCGAAGAACTTCCTAGCATCTTGTGGTCCTATCGGACCACCCCAAAGGAAGGAACGGGCGAGAGCCCTTTCCGGCTAGTCTACGGAGCAGAGACCGTCATTCCGGTGGAAGTAGGGGAAGAATCCCTACGACGACAACATTATCGCAAAGAAAATAATGACCAGGAGCGTTTGATTGATCTGGACCTCATAGCGGAGGTACGAGACAAAGCTGCAGCAAGGTTAGAGGCCTATCGAAGGAGGATGCAACTAGCCTACAATCGCAGGGTGATCGCCCGTAGCTTTGAGGTAGGTGAGAATCAAACCGGTGGGCGATCCCGGGAAATTAGAGTCGCAATAGGGCGGCCCCTACGTCATCATCAAAAAGCTTACAGGAGGTAGCTACTATTTGGAAGACCATGAAGGCAGAAGACTGGAAAGGCCCTGGCATGCAAATCATCTTCGCCCTTACTGTACTTCAGGAGTTGCCGTGTAATGTACTTTTGTTAATGAATGTTTTCCTTGCTTCACTTCCATGCAGCATAATCAATAAAGGATGTGGACGACATGCCATTCTAGATATATTAAGTCCTCATTTCTAATTAAACCCTACAGCCACTCGGTATGTAGGCTTGGCCTCGGAGCTGTACACGCCTGGCCAAGAGCTGATTAAACCCTATAACCTCTCGGTGTGTAGGCTTGGTCTCGGAGCTGTACACGCCCGACCAAGAGCTGATTAAACCTTACAACCTCTCGGTGTGTAGGCTTGGCCTCAGAGCTATACACGCCCGGCCAAGAGCTGATTAAACCCTACAGCCTCTCGGAGTGCAGGCTTGGCCTCGGAGCTGTACAAGCCCGGCCAAGAGCTGATTAAACCCTACGACCTCTCGGTGTGTAGGCTTGGTCTCGATACTTCTCTTTTGTACTCGAGTAGTTCCTTTTACCTTAAAGCATGACTATTTTACGTCTAATAGGTTGCTTGACCTTATTCCTTGTTGTTTATTATTTTAACATCATCGTTGATACTTGTTCTTCGTTGATCTTCGAGTATTCAAAATTCGTATTCGTACAGATCTCCGGTTGGTTTTCTGTTCTGTAAAGTGTCGTTTGTATGTGAGCACTTAGAAGTCCATTAAACACAATTAGATTTATCTAGGATTAGAAATATCCTACCAGTAGTGTAGGTGCATAATCGTTGGTTTTCGATTTCTAGTTGGTTGTATCGATGCATCGTTTATTTGTTGGATTTTATTGCATCGTTGTTTCTCTGGTTGTTCGTGCATCTTGTAGCATGCACCATATATGCACGTTGCATACTAACAACTGTTGGACTTCCATATGGTTAAGCCGTCGTTAGTCATTTAGTTGCTCGGTTCACTCAACCACTTGTTGTCGTGGTAGTTGCTAGAGTGCGAGCAACTGTCCTGTTATGCCACACTGTTGCAATTGTAGGCAAGCAGTGACACCCTCACCGTTGTTTTTCGAGGGATATTAAAGCTGTTGGTGGCTCCCCCTATGTATCGGGGTTTTGGAGTGTTGGCTCCCCAACATCTTGTCCACTCAACCACACCTTTCTGTGGTATTTGTTGGAGTGCATACAGTTGTCACAATCATACCCACTGGGTCACACAGATGAGATGTGTTGGCGGCTTAACTGACGTCAGGGGTGACACATGTCATTGCATCATATGCATACATATTTCATTTATGCATTTTCTTGTGTTTGATGCATTTATATGAGCTATGATTGTTGCACTTGGTTGACATGCATGTATATGTTGGATTTATTGTTGTCGCGTTGTTTTATACCTGCTTAGTTGTTATTTAGTTTTATAACATGTTGTTCTATTTATGTTATGCATGTTTAGGTATTCCTATATTCTTTATGGACTGTACCATGTTGGTTCTCTACTTATTATACCTTTTGTTATGTCATGCTTATTGTCTACTCATATACCCGCAGAGTCCGCCCGAACTCACCACCCCTGCTTTCTGTCTACTCATATACCCGCAGACTCTGTCAGGAGAGGACCCAGTTGCTAGTCCCCAGAGTTGAGTTATTTTTCCGTATTTGGTTTAGTTATTTTGTTTTCAGTACTTGGTAAAGTTACATTTTATTTGTTATCAGGTTTTGTCGTTATTAGAGACATTTGAGTTCTCTTTGGATTGTAGTTTCTTTTATGTTTAAGGTGATTGAGCCACCCGTTATCTTATTTATAACTGCGTGGTGATGTTTTATTCCTGTTATGATGGCTGAGCCATCTGTTGAGTTTGGAGTGTATGTATATTTGCCCTATCTTGTCCGTCGTACAAGGGAAATGCTGCCCGATTTTCGAGTAAGCATGTATCTCTGGGATCGTGACATTTAGATCTTCATAAACTAAGAAAGCTGGATCAAACCTGGTGACGTTTTCGGACATATAAATAGTGGCCGCTTAAACTTGGACCCAGTATTCCACTACCATTTACCTATCAGTTCTTTATTTGCTGAGCATTTTCACTTGTATACATATGAAAATTCAAACTATGTTACAATTTTTAACTCATATAAAAAATGAATAATGATTGGGAGAGTGAAAATGAGAGAATGAAAACCATAGTAAATGACGTGGCACCTTACATGCACGATCTCCGACGGGTTCACTGTACCCCCAGGGTATAGTTTGATTCGGGGTGTCCAAGCGATAATCAGACGTGTGCATGTAAAGTGTCACGTCATGTCACGTCATGCCATATCATTCACTATAATTTTCACTTTTCCATTTTTACTCTCCCTATCATTGCTCATAAAAAATATCAGGGATTGTTTTTTAAAAGATGACTATCACATATAAATTCTCTTTTGCTATGCAGTGAAATAAGTTGTTCTTAAATGCTTGAGCAGAAGCATATAGCTTATAGAAGATGGAAGATATTTTCTTAGTCGGGCAAGAATCATTGGATGAGAAGCTTATTTCATCTCATAGTCAAAAGAATAGTTTAACAAATGAAGATGACAACTGCTTTGCTCTTTCCGATGGTCAAGTGGAGTGTGATAGCGAAAAGCTTTCTGGCAAGGTACCATTGATCTTGGATATCAAGGATCTGAAAAGTGGAAGATGTTTGATACATAACTCTTGTCCTTGCACCAGCCAACCCATTTTCACAAATTCTTCTTATCTGACGAGTACCAGTAACGGCAATCCACCACTTTGCATTCATTCAACAAAGCTCTGTTTCGACGCTTTTCACATCCTCTGCAGAAAGAGTTCATTGTCAAGTATCCCTTCCAGACACACTCAATGGTTACAGCCCAAACTTTAAGCAGAGGGTGAAATCTCGAAGTGTGTGCAGCCTGACTGATCTCATTGTCGAATGTTCACCTACAGTGCAAACAGGGAATTTACTTCTGCACCCCTCAACCGGATTGCTTGTTGGTTCAGTAAACGAAACTTTGAAAAGAAAAGTCCAAATGAAAAGTGCAGTGGATTTTCAATCAGTTCTTCAAGATGGCATGAAACAGATCATGACAAAGACAATCAGCGTAAGCAACGATAAAACAACGGAGGAGTTAACTTCCCGTGAGAGACATTTTTGTTGCTCAAGTTCAAACTCAAAGTCATTGTGCCAGTCTAATTCATCCAACTCAGCTCTTCTTCAGTGTGTCTGGGAGAGCAGGTATCCCTTCTTCCTGTTCTCTGTGGGAAAGGATCATGGGAAGAGCATATACGTTGCCAGTCCACATGATACCAACAATTGTTCAATTGACAAAGCCCTCGACTTTATCTATCTGTTTCATGCACACACTGAAAAAATAAAGGAATCAGATTGTCACGCCCCGAGGAGCTGTCCCGTCCGATACCGACCGGACTGCAACTCCCTCGACCGACGGACAATTCGGAAACCAAGCATCTACGACCACCTCAGTCGAGTGTACCATAACCTATAGGGCTGGAACAATCGTCTGAATACACAAAAGCGAGACGACGAGAAAAGCTGCGTACCGGTACGACTTACGACAAACGCAAAGCACAAAGCCTCCATGGCTCACAAAAGTACAATTATACCGCCGTATAAAAGAACACGACCAACACGAATACAGCAGCGGAAAAGAAAAATAAAAGAAACAGCAAACGGATACCAACATGTACCACCAACAAAGTAAAAGAGACATCCCGGAATCGTCTCGAGAAATACGTGAACTGGGACAGGCTGCCGGGCACTCCAGACAATCATCCTGAAATAAAAACAGGGAGCTAACGGGGTGAGTCACAGTACTCAGCGAATATCTCATCAGATATACAGGATAGTCTAAGCTAGCAATAGAGTAATAGGCAATCGAAATAACACAGGTACATGCAGTGGTAAGCATAACTAGAACAGGAATAGAAATACCATACCAATCTAGCTGAGTCGTCGAAACCAGACATAAGGGTCTCCTATATGTGCATGTCAATCAAATGCAACATCCAAGTATAACAAGCACGGCAAGTGCAAAAGATACGTATACACATGGTACAATGACATGGTCACCTCTGTCGCCGGTCAGACATTGTCACCTATGTACGGGAGGAAGCTGAGCGGAGGCCACCCTCCGGCGTAGAGCTGTGACTGCCGTCCGTACTCTGCCGTCGCTACTCCTGAGCAACCGAGTAGACGGTATGCTGTCGGCGTAACACCCCTACTCCATGACCTATCCTGGCGAAATCACTAATAGCCCCAGGCCAAAACCTATCCTGGCGATATCTCTATCAGCCCCAGGCCATCACCTATCCTGGCTATATCACTATCAGCCCCAGGCCATCTCTAGAGGATATCTCTATCTGAGTGTTAACACCTACCCCATGAATATAAATGGGGGAGACACCTCTCTCTCTCAACTCCTGGTATATGGACTACTCAAGGAGGGACCTCTGCCTGCTACCACGCTTCGATTCACTAACCCATGAGTGCATGAGCGGAGCAGCACAGAGCACACTACCCATACCCCGTCAACCACTAACCCATGAGTGGCCGTATGGATAGGTCAGTATGACTGTCGACCTGACTCACCCATAAGGGGCCACTGATCGACAGTGATGCACAGTGCACGATGATGCATGACTCTGGTCAAACAGCATCCACTATCTAATCCACTTATATCAACATGATATGCAAGGATCATAAATAATGCACCATAACCTAGGCCCTAAAGGTATAGGTGTCACATGCCAGGTATATCATAAACAGTACCAGCCAAGGTAGAGCAGATATAAAATACTACATTACTCTACCGCTAAACATAGCATATCAAGCATATCAACTGTGACTAATCTAAAAGATAAGTCAGAGATACCCGCCTCAATAAGAAGAAGTCCGGGCGACGAGAACCCCCCCCGTCCAAAATAATATTTGCAATAAATGACTCAACTCAATGTCATGCATCAAACACAAATAACATATACAACTTAGCTAATTGTATAATTTACAAATCAGCTAAGATACACACTACTAATATTGAGATCGACTCCTAACCTCGCATTAACCCAATTCACACTAAGCTAACCTAATCCACTTTAATATTACTACCAATCGAAACAAAGTACCACTGTTCCCTCCTCCAATCCCTCAGTGACTCACACGGCAAAGGAACAACACAATGGCAAAGAACAGAGTAAACACATCAAGGATAAAAAAAACTGAACTGCCCAAGAACAAACCCAGAACAATTGATTACAACCGTAACCATGAAAACCAAACTTGACAGATCTAAACAAATCTAATGCAATTACCTATCCAACTTCACAGTTCTCAGCCAAATTCTAAACAATACTCAATCATAAAACAATTTCCTTACCTGAGCTCGGAGCAACTCTCCACGACAGGAGCCTGATCTGCAGAACTCTAATTCCAACCCAAACCGAATAGGAATCTAGAACCAGAATGAACCACATATCAAAACCCCTTTTACCGATCCAACTGAGCAACACAGCAAACAAAACAATCTAAAGCTCACAGGGATGAATTCGATCATAACTACAATTTTCAAGGAACTCACCAATTGAAATCGCGCCCTTGTCGAACAGAGAACCCTTCTTCAGATTGATACGCCCAAAATCCAGATCAACACACGCACAGAGATCGGCATCCAAGCCCCATCTCAAAGACCAAGCAACAGATCCAACCCAGTAGCATCTTGAAATCAATCGAAAACCCTATCAGCCGCAAGATCGATTCCAAGCTTACCCACAACAGATCAAAACTCACCTGGGAATCTTCCTGAAGAACAAATTAACCCTAGCCAGGAACCCCTTCTCTTCGATCGGTGAGCTGCAAAATCACAACGCCGGCGCGCGATGGAAACCGCTGATTCAAGCCAGCTTTTCCCCGGATCCTTGAACGTCGTTCCCTTCTGCTTCCTCTCCCTCGCCTAATAGAAGAAGAAAGGAAGGCGGAGAGGTCGCCGGCCTCTCGAGATGACCTTTATCGCTCGGAAGAGAGGAAATCGCCCGGGGTCGCGTGGGTCGCGTGGGTTCGGTGGTTGGGAGGAGATTTAAAGAAATGGAGAGGGTTCGCGTGGGCTGAGCTCGCGATCGGCCCATACAACTTAAGGACAACTTACCATTTTTCAATTTGACCCTCCCCATTCATTAAATCTCATAGGAAGTACCCAAGTTTCAGAAATTTTGCCTTTTAGCCCTTAAGATTTTTCATATTCTAACACAGATGATAGTGTTTCTAACTTGGTTGCTAAGATGAAGGTAAAAAGTTTTCTGCTTCTTGGTTCTGGCAGACCCAATTGCACCGAAACTGAATTTGTTCTGTCAGCTGCCAATGAGAACTTTTCGAGCGAGCTGCGAACATCCACATCTAGTCTTGTTAAAAACAAAAAACTACCCTGTAGATTGTCTGAAATATTTGTTGGATCGAGAAATGCGAGAGAGGGGGGGTGAATGTCGCAATTCGTTCGGATTTAAAAAGAGCGGGTGCGCAGCGGAAATAAAAGAGAACACAACAACGCAAACACAGCCGGTTTACTTGGTTCGGAGCCTGGGTCGACTCCTACTCCAAGGCCCACGGTCGTTGACCGTTTTCTGCGGGCAATTCTATAAGTTCGCAAAAGTTTACACACAAATAATAATAAAAATATTCTCGTAAACTTAAATACAATTCTTGTTACCGACGTCCGGTGAAGATTGAAGTTCTGGAGCAGCGGGACGTCGTCGGCTTGAGTTGGCAGCTTTCTGGAGCGTGTCGTGGAAGCAGAAGAGCGTAGAATTGTCGAAGGAATTGGTTGTTCAAGAATAGGGTCGAGGCCCTCTTTATATAGGGCAGGGGGCGCCCGACATGCTCGGGGCGCCCCCCACGTGGCTCTTGATCCGGCGAGCCCTCTGGTCAAGGCTGATCTCTTCATCTTCGGGATCAGCTTTGACCGGGGCGCTCGACGCGCGCGGGGCGCCCGGTTGACCGGTCAAAGCGTCATCTTCAGGGCTTCGCGAGAGTGAGCTGCAGCAGCCTTCAGTGGCGTGGCACAGTGGGAGCCCGAGACACGCGGGGCGCCCGACATGCGGGGCGCCCGACACACGCGGGGCGCCCCCAATTGCGCTGCTGTCGGGGCGTTTACCTCTCTGCTGACTTTGGGTTGACTCTGGGGCGCCCGACACATCCGGGGCGCCCTGCTCAGCTACTGCCTCACTCCTTTGAGGCTCTCTGAGCTGCAGAAACACAGTCCCTCGGTCCTGCATCCAGGGTTAGTCCAAAACAACAATTAATAAGTTAATTTTACACAGTCTTGGCTGTCTTAGTTCTGACTTTGGGTCTCCAAAATGGAGCCCTAGGTCGAACCGACGCCTAATGTTCCCTCAAGGGGAACGCGTCCTCACCTACTCCTCTCGGGAGAATTTACCTGGTGCCAACCGGATCCTCCAGTTGGACTTTTGCCCGGCAGCCCTTCGCCAGGTCTTGGTTTTCGCCTAGCAGCCCTTCGCCAGGACTTGGTTTTCACCTAGCCGCCCTTCGCCAGGTCTTGAGTTTTGCCCAGCAGCCCTTCGCCAGGACTTGGTTTTTGCCCAGCAGCCCTTCGCCAGGTCTTGAGTTTCGCCCAGCAGCCCTTCGCCAGGACTTGGTTTCCTGACAGCCCATCGTCAGGTGCCTAGCAGCCCTTCGCTAGGACTTTGTTTCCTGCACTCTCAAGCAGCATTGTTAGACAACAAATAACCCTTAACTTTGAATCCTTTGCCAATATCAAAACAAGGTTCGATCTGGTGCTTCCTGCACCAACAATATTTAGGTTAAATCGTCACTCAAGATCTCATTCAATACAAAAGGTTAGTGGTTTGAGCTCTCAGCTTGAGGAACTGCAATAACTTCATCCAAATAAGCCTCGTCGTCTTGAGTTGGCTGCAATAGTTGTAAAAACTTTTAGCTTTGCTAGGAATGAGGGGGCATCTTCACCTGGCGGTTGGGGTCTCAAATTTCTCGAGAAAGTTGAAGATAATGATGCCAATACTTCTCGAGCGTCTCTATGTTCTTCTGGATCCAAGCTAAATTGTATAGAGCATTGGAGATCAGATATAAATGTGAATGTTCTTATCCCTGCCGGGATTCATGGTGGCCCGATTTCTGGAATTGCTGGCCCTTCTAGTCGCATCGACAGATGGATGTCCTGTAGATTTAAGCATGAAATTCTGAACGCATTTAAGATATTGAAAACGGTAAACACTTACAACGATTCTCCGTTCGTCCTTCGTTGTTCGTCACGCTTGTTGTCGGAAGAACGATCACGTGTCGGAAAGTTCTTCCCCTCTCGGATTCACGAATCAAATCCCACTGCCTGGATGATCTCCTCGTCTTAGAGTTCTTCTCTTGCTCTCACTCACACTTGCACCACACCTTGCACTTGAATGAAGCCCCTTACCCTCTCCTTATATAGGAGAGGATAGGGGGTAGAAGTAGTGGAGAGGGAGGGGGCAACAAGCCCACCTCCCTGCAGCGTGTGCAGTAACTGCACACGCCCCACTTCTTACATCTCCCACTCATACAAGTCAAGTCACATAGACAATACAAGAATCAGGTCACAAAGACCATATAGTCACATAGACTAACACAAGAAACAGGTCACAAAGCCCATATAGTCACATAGACTAATAGATCATCCAATTCATACATTTAGGGAAAATGATTCGTGCGACAGCAAGCATACTGAGCAATCATTGCTAAGAAAGTTATGACACTTAACTTAGCTGCTCTCTGAGCGATCAATACTAAGAAAGTTGTTACACTTTACTTAGTCGCTCTATCACATGAATCAGAGACATCGATCACTTGCTTTTACCCCAGACTAAAACATTTACATCAATATGAACATCTCTAATCCCTCGTAATGACCATTAAGTCAAGAGCATGTTCAGTATTTCCATTCAATACAATTATTCACAATCACATCTTAAGTACTCAACAAAAAATGTAATTGGTCGACCAGTGAATAAGTGTCAATGATGTAAATCTCTCTTAGTCTTCCTATTTAACTTGAATCTATTCATTCTAATCAGTTACTTTCCTAGTTATGTTCCATAGACCGAATCATCCATAGCCAATAGGATACATGCTAAGGTAGCAGACACTGATTAAAATTTCAAGCAGACAGCCAAATAGTCACATAGGGTAAATCTGAGATTAACTTATAATCTCAAGGGTCTCACATAGTAGAGAAGCAGGGATCCATTCTCCTACTACCCTTATTGTCGCTATAGCACATGTGGTATGAATCACATGCTACGATGTTTTTCTCTTTTAACAAAAGAGTGCATGTTTTCTCAAAATTAACATCGTACAGATTTGATCTAGACATACCTAATGTCTAATCCTGAATTCAACTTATGAATTCCTATCTGGCTATAAGCAGATTCAGTAAATGGTGGGTTCATTTACTCCGATCATTACATAAATGATCTCATCTTGATACAAAATCAAGGCAACTCCAACTTATGAGTATGTCTCTATTCACAGCTATTCAAGCTGCCCCATAAGTAATGATCTTTCCTCTATTTATACTCAACAAATAGAGATGATTGTCCATGTGAGTGGACCAATCTCAACCTGCCAACATGCTTATCGAGACTTTATTCAAAATGTAACACCAATACATACACTGAATAAATCATGGCACTTTCATATATAATGAATTTGTCTGTACATTGTGTTACATTTTTCGAAGTCCCATGGACTTCACATATCCAAGAAATGACTCTTTAGTAAATGGCTTAGTAAAAGGATCTGCAAGCATAGCACGTGTAGGGATATACTCAAGAACTACCTTTTTCTTGTCAACAATATCCCTTACATAATTATATTTGATTTCTATATGCTTGCCTTTGCTGTGATACTTGGGATCTTTGGAAAAAGCTATTGCAGCTTGATTGTCACAGAACACTGTAACTGGACTCCCACTATCCTCAGCAATCTTCAAATGCTTCAGGAATCTTCTCAGCCAGACAGCTTCTTGTACAGCCGATGCACAAGCCACATATTCGGCTTCCATTGTCGACAAAGCTACACAAGCTTGTTTCTTGCTATTCCATGAGATGGCGCCACCATTCAGCAAGAAAGCATAGCCCGATGTGGATTTTCTGTCATCAAGATCTCCAGCCCAATCTGCATCTGAGTATCCCTTCAGGCTCAGCTTTGATCCTTGGAAGCAGAGACAATAATCCGCTGTCCCTCTGAGATATCTGAATATTCTCTTCACCGCTTTCCAGTGTCTCGATCCTGGGTTCGACTGGAAACGGCTAACCAAGCCAACTGCATAACTGATGTCAGGACGTGTACACAACATAGTGTACATTAAACTACCAATGGCACTGGCATATGGTTTTTTCTTCATGTCGGCTATTTCATCAGGAGTCTTGGGATACATACTTTTGCTCAGAACAGTACCTTTCGCTATAGGAGTTTGTTCAATGTTGCAGTTTGACATATTGAAGTGTTGTAACATCTTAGTAATATAAGCTTCTTGAGACAAACCCAAAAGTCTTTTTGATCGATCTCTAATGATCTTAACTCCTAAGATGCACTCGGCTTCTCCTATATCTATTATGTCAAATTGTGATGAAAGCCACAATTTGATTTCTATCACAAACTGTATGTCATTTCCAGCTATTAGCATATCATCAACATATAACGATAATATGACAATCTTTCCTTTATCCTCCTTGAGGTATACACAATGATCCTCATTGATCATTTCAAAATCATAAGATAAAATGACTTCATTAAATCTTATGTTCCATTGTCTCGACGCTTGCTTTAGCCCATATATAGACTTTTTAAGTCTACATACTTTATCCTCTTGGCCTTCAGCAATATAACCTTCTGGCTGTGCTATATAGATTTCCTCGTCAAGATTACCATTAAGGAAAGCCGTTTTTACATCCATCTGATGTAATTCCAAGTCATAATGTGCTACTATAGCTAAAATGACACGTATTGACACAAACTTCACAACAGGGGAAAATGTCTTTTCAAAATCAATACCCTCCATTTGGGTATATCCTTTTGCAACCAGACGAGCTTTGTATCGATTAATCGATCCATCTGCTTTCCTCTTGATTTTGAGAATCCACTTATTCCCAATAGCCCTTCGGCCCGGAGGAAGATCGACTAAATCCCAAACATGATTCTCTCTCATCGACTCCATTTCCTCATTCATTGCAATTCTCCATTTTTCTCTGACTGAACATCTCAATGCTTCCTCAACCGATCGAGGTTCCTCATCGTCAACAGGGAGTATCATTAATGCCTCATACTCAATGTCAAACCTTCTCCGAGAAATAATCTTACGACTACTCCTTCGTAAGTCGGACTGTTGAGGAGCTGAAACTAATTCATTCATTGGCAAATCACTCCCACTGGGTTGACTAGATTCAGGTATCTCCTGTGATACCTGAGTTGTTGATAAAGGAACATTATCCTCTTCCTCTATTGCAAATAAAGGAATCGACTTATCAACTTCACCTCTTGTTGGGAATTCAGTTTCGAGAAAAGTGGCATCTCTTGACTCAATTTCAGAGATGGTTCCATCTTGTTGCTCACCAATGAAAACATAACCCTTAGAAGTATCAGAATACCTTATAAAGATACACTTTTTACCTCTTGGTCCTAGTTTTCCATATTTGTGAGTCTTATCATGAACATAGGCAGCTGACCCCCAGGGTCTCAGATTACTCAAATCTGGTTTTCTGCCTGTCCAAAGTTCATATGGAGTAGATAGAACAGACTTGGAAGGTACTCGGTTAAGTACGTAGGTCGCAGCTAATAATGCATCTCCCCAATAGGAAATTGGCAAATTAGCTTGAGCCATCATAGACCTAACCATATCTAGAAGAGTTCTATTTCTTCTTTCAACAACCCCATTTTGCTGTGGAGTTCCAGGGATCGTTAGCTGTCTAATAATCCCTTTTTCATTACATATTGTCTTAAACTAAGTTCATATGGAGTAGATAGAACAGACTTGGAAGGTACTCGGTTAAGTACGTAGGTCGCAGCTAATAATGCATCTCCCCAATAGGAAATTGGCAAATTAGCTTGAGCCATCATAGACCTAACCATATCTAGAAGAGTTCTATTTCTTCTTTCAACAACCCCATTTTACTGTGGAGTTCCAGGGATCGTTAGCTGTCTAATAATCCCTTTTTCATTACATATTGTCTTAAACTGATCAGACAAATATTCACCTCTACGGTCAGTGCGTAAGGTTTTAACCTTACGATCCAATTGATTCACAACTTCGTTCAAATAACGTTTGAAGCAATCTAATACTTCATATTTATGAGAAATCAAATACACATGACCGAAACGTGTGAAGTCATCAATAAATGTAACGAAATAGGAACCTCCATGTCTAGCCTTCACATTCATTGGACTACATACATCCGAATGAATTAATTGCAATGGTGAATCAGCTCTAATAGCCTTGCCAAATGGTTTCCTCGTTGCTTTTCCAGCAAGACAATGCTCACATACTGACAAGTTAATCTTAGCATGAGAGCCTAATAGACCCTCCTTAGCTAATCGATTCATTCTTTCTTGTCCTATATGTCCTAGTCTAGCATGCCAAATTTCCTCATTGATATCAGCATCAATAGCAAGAGCAATGTTTGAAAAACAACTATTAATTCCGCAATTAATATCATGTTCCACATCAAGAACCATGAAACCATTCATTACATAACCACGCCCAATTAACACAGAGTTAATTCGAAGTTCCACACAACGACTGTAAAAGTTTATACAATAGCCCAAATCAAGAAGACAAGTAACGGAAACCAAATTCCGTTGAATATCAGGAGCATAAAGGACATCATGTAGAAACAACGTTTGTCCACCACGAAGGTTGAGCTTGCAAGTGCCAATCCCTTTGACTTCAATTCTTGCATTGTTTCCTACATATATCCATTTGTTACCAGCTGTTACCCGACGATACTCCACGTATGTAGCTCGATCACGAGCTACGTGGTTCGTTGCTCCTGAATCTATAATCCACAAAGGATGAGAATCAGCTAACAACACTGAACTAGCAACATTATGCTCATGAAAAGAAGTAAAATATGGAATTACCTTTTTCGGCTCGGTACAATCTCGAGCGAAGTGGCCCTTCTTGCCACAGTTATAGCAAGTCAGCTTGCTTTTAGGTTTCTTTCCATACTTCTTTCCTTTAAACTCCTTCTTGATCGGGCCTTGCCCAGCAGCAGCTTCTTTTCCTCTTCCCTTTCCCTTTCCTTTCTTGAACCATATCTTCTTATTCTTGGGTCTAGATCCTTCAGCTACGAAAGCTTGTCCAGATATCCTTGCAGATTCTACTCTCTCCGCCTCCAGTTCAACATGGCGTGAGACATCAATGAAAGTTTTAATGCTTTCACTGTGAGTAAGATTCTGCTTCATCGATTCCCAAGAATCAGGAAGGGAACGGATAACTGCCTGTGTTGGAGCAAATCGGAGCTAATCACCCCCCCCCCCTCTAGCTCGCCAATCGGTCCCAACAAGTGGTATCAGAGCAAGGTTGCTCTTCTTTGGACTCATCGCCAAAGGGCAAGAGCTAGAGGAAGAAGAAGAAGTTGGAAGAAACCCTAATTTCAAGAAGTCATCATCAAGGGGTTTCAACTTCAAGAATGGAGTTTGGCTATGACACAAGGGCACCTCCACCATTCGACAAGGCAAATTTTGGTCTTTGGAAGTCAAAGATCGAAAATTATTTCATGATGGAAATAGAGCAATGGTTTGCTCTAATGGAGGGTTTTGAAGCTCCAACAAGCTCAAAAGGAAAACTCCTCAAGAAAAGCAAATGGAATGAGGAGCAAATCAAGAGATGCGAGGCCAACTACAAAGTGATCAAGCTATTGGTCAATCTTTTGCCAAGCACCATCTTGGACAAGATTGGAGAATTTCAAGACGCCAAAGAGCTATGGAGCAAATTGGCAAGGCTTCATGAAGATCCCTCCACTATACCAAATCAAGAAAAATCCGAAGAGGGAGATTCATCAAGTGAAGAGGACTCGGAAGTTGAGAGGTGCTCAACATCCGAAGATGAAGCTCAAGAAGCCTCCACTTCAAGGTTTGAAGAGGAGCAAGATGTGCCATTGGCATCGGATCAAAGAAAAGCGTCAACATCATCATCCGAGGTCAATGAGGAGAAAGAAGAAGTCTCCACCTCTAGGATTGAGGGGGAGCGAAGGTCATTGACTCCGGAAGAAGAAGAAGTATCTACTTCCGGATCAAGTGAAGAGTCATGCCACACCCCTACAAGCAAAGGTATAAAAATTTCAATTTGTAAAAATAAAGATCATATTATTTGCTTTGAGTGTAGGGAAAGAGGACACTATAAGAGTAAGTGTCCCAAATTAGTCAAGAAAAAGGTGCTAGTGGCACCCAAGACCAAAGAGAAGCCAAAGGAGGTCGGCCTCGTGGCAAAGAAGGATAAGAAGCACATTGTGTGCTTCTCATGCAAAGCAAAGGGACATTATCGAAATCAATGTCCAAAGGGGAAGAATCCGACCAAGGCTAAAAGAAGGAGCTCAAGTCAAGGGGGAGCCTCCAAGAATAACACTAAGGTACCATTAGGTAATGGTACTTATTTAAATCATGATAATATGCATGCTAGAGATAACTATTATCATTTTAATGCTATTTATCATGAAAATAGGAGGTATAAAAACCCAAGGAAAACTATAGAGCTTTCCATGCTAGGACTACCACCTCTAAGGATAGGGAACAAATTAGGAATTTCCAAGGTAGACCTACCCAATCCAAGGCTAAGAAAAACAATCACCAAGGCTATATTAGAAAACCAAGCCTTAAGGAGGTATTGATTGAAAATCAAGTTTTGAGGTCCAAACTTGATAAATTAGAAAAATCCCTCAAAAGAATAGAAAATCTATTTAAGGGATCTAAGGATCAAAACCTAGATTTAGGAAATCAAGGACTCTCTAGGAGCAAGAAAGGTTTGGGGTACAAACCTAAGACTAAGGATGATGGTCCATCCTATCATAAAGTTCCATATAAATATGGAACTAAATCTAGGTCTAGGAGTCAAGTCAAGGTCACAAGGGAAGCCATCCCTAGAGTTGACCAAGACAAGAAAAAGGTGACTAAGGCTTCGGAGAAGCCTAAGAAAGTCTTTAGGAAGGTATCAAGGGAAGTCATTCCTAGTGAATACCTAGAACACCCAAGGAGCACCAATAGGTTTTGGGTTCCTAAGAGTGTGTTCGCCACACCCTAGATAGGTCTAGGGAGTGTCAACTCTAATTGGAAGGGTAGTTAACCCAACCTTGATGAAGTTGGCACTTTGGGACATTTTCAAGGAATTACTACCCTTGAAAATGAAGGATTCATTTATTTACTCTAGAGAGGAGTAAATTTGTGCCAAACTATATTTTTGAAGATTAATCTTGATAAAGTTGGCACAACTAGGTTAGAATCCAAAGATAGGCCAAGTTGGGGAGTTTTGGCTTTATCTTGGAAATTAGGGCAAATTTAGGATTATCAATGGCTTAGCGATGAGTTATTGATACTTAGATAGAAAATCTAGGTATTTTCTTTTATGCTTATATGCCATGTTTTGGATGCCCTATCACATGCCATGACATCATAATTCATAATTCATATTATGAAAATATTACATGTCATGTCATACATGCATCATCTAGTTATAATTTCTTTTGAAAATCCTAATATGATGCATGTCATAGTCATTAATCATGCATAAATCAATTTTTATTGAACTTAAGGACATTGGCATTAATTGGCATCCTAGGTGGATGATCAAGGTTTATAATGCCTAGGTAGAAATGCATGAACCCTTAGATTAGGGAGAACATGACTTTCACATCTCACTAAGACCATAAGTTGACTTGTGTGTGTTTTTGAGACACATTAGAAACAAGTGAGATGTTAGGGTGATGAACAAAACTCAAGGTGTTGATAAAGTACATCATATTTGAGTTTTAGTATCATCAAAACATGAGATTCAATGAACTCCAATCATTGGGAAAGCTAATGTACAAGTCATGTGCATTTAGCCCAAGGAACATGATTGGATATTGTTTTTGAAAACCATTTTAAAACTATATTGGAAAACCTTGGTGAAGACTATCTTTTGATAGCACTCATCATTGATGAAATGGATACAAAACATGAAAAACATTGAAGTATTTCAATGGTTTCCAATTTTGTGTCAATCTTTGAAAAAGGAGGTTATTTTCATAGAAAATTATTTTTCCTTGATAGTATATGGTATAAATAATGTCTACACAAAATTTTAGAATTTTTCGAATTTTGTAGAATTATTTAGGGGTTTCTGAATTTCGGATCTGAAATTGTTTTCAGATTTCAGAAACTCCCAATCGATCAGGTGATCGATTGGGACCATAGCCAATCGATTGGTTAATCGATTGGTCGATCTTTTTGCGAGCACAGAAGCTCGCGTAATCGATCATTTGATCGATTACAGTCAGCCGTAATCGATTCGTTGATCGATTGAGGCTAGTTTAATCGATTGGTTCCCAACACCAATCGATTGGTGAGACTGAAAATGTCTATTTTCAGTCCAAAAACCCATTTTTGAGTAACCTACCAATCCCTAAACCCTAGAATTACTTTTATAAGTATATTTGGGTAAATTTCATTGTGATATCAAAAAGGGAAACGGTTCGGTGAACATTTAAGGGTTAAGGAGAGGTTTTGGTTCAAGTTTTGAATCCCAAAATCTCAATCACCTCAAGTTGAGTTTTCCTAAAGGTTTTAGGAACTCAAAAATCATTGTTGGTGCAATGATAGAGGTTTAGAGCATGTTTTGAGGGGGAGGTCTTCCTTAACAACATGTGGTTGTATTTTTATTTTTGGTAAAATGAAAGGATGAAGATTGGAAATCTTCATTATGATGAATGCTCAAGGTTGAGCATAGGTTCAATGAAAAGTATGGGAGTTTCATTGTGTATACCTTTGACCATATAGACTTTCAGGGAGAGTGTTTGATGTGTGTCAAAGGGGGAGAAAATTGAAAGGCTAATAGGGATTAGTCTTTCTCAAACATATTGTCAAACATCAAAAAGGGGGAGATTGTTGGTGCAATCTTGGTTAGGTCAGGGTTGACCTAGTTTGACAAAGCTCAGGTGAGCTTGAGTCTAGCAAGCTCGGGTGAGCTTGAGGTGTATGTTTCGATGTTTGACATTGATGTTTGAATTTGATAATTATGTTTGAATGCCGTATGGTGTCAGGTGGATCGGGGAGATCGTGCGCTGGCATGGAAAAAGACCTAGTGGGACTAGGCACACCTAGTGGGACTAGGTGAAGTCCAGGTGGATCGGGGAGATCGCACGCTGGCATGGAAAAAGACCTAGTGGGACTAGGCACACCTAGTGGGACTAGGTGAAGTCCAGGTGGATCAGGGAGATCGCACGCTGGCATGGAAAAAGACCTAGTGGGACTAGGCACACCTAGTGGGACTAGGTGAAGTCCAGGTGGATCGGGGAGATCGCACGCTGGCATGAGAGAAGACCTAGTGGGACTAGGTGAGGTCCAGATGGATCGGGGAGATCACATGCTGGCAAGGTGGAAGTCTACCGAGAGACTAGACCTAACTCGAGTGTTAGGCAAACCTGGTGGAGAATCAGGTTAAGTCCTAGTTGGGAACTAGGCAGAAGAAGTCCAGGTTGGTCAAAGGGGTTGACCGTAAAATCGAGGTTGGTCAAAGGGGTTGACCGTGAACACAAGTTAGGTTGGTCTCAATCGATTGGGTGATCGATTGAGTTGTTGTCTCGCGAAAATAAGAAGGATTTTAATCAATTGGGTAATTGATTAAGAAGGATGGTAATCAATTAGGTAATTGATTAAGGAGAATCTTAATCAATTAGGTAATTGATTAAGGAGAAAGTGAATCGATTGGGTAATCGATTAAGAGAGTTTGTTGCGAGAACAGAAGGTGGCTGAATCGATTGGGTAATCGATTCAGCCTTCTCTTAATCGATTGGTTAATCGATTAAGGGCAGTCTTAATCGATTGGCTAATCGATTCAGGTTCAAAAACTAGCCGTTGAACGGCTAGTATGACGTGGTGATCGATTGGGTAATCGATTAGGGAACCCTAGGCGTCGGGTATAAGGGTTTTCACGCAGGTTTTGAGCCATATCTCTTCTCCCCTTGTTGGGACCGATTGGCGAGCTAGAGGGGGGATGATTAGCTCCGATTTGCTCCAACAAGATTTGTCGCGGCGGAAGACTCGAGCAAACGCTAACACAAAGGATTTACTTGGTATCCACCCCGGTCGGGTGACTAATCCAAGGATCCACTCTCCTCACACTCTCATGCACTATGAAAGTCTCCTTCTTGAGGTGGAGAAACCTCTTACAAGCTTACAACAAGATACAACAAGGATCTAAGCAAATACAAAAAGAAATCTTACAAGATTTATAATGAATAAACTCTCTTTGCTTTCCTTGCTATCTTCAAGCTTGTGGTTGCCTCTAGAACCTTGGAAATGCAGCAGCAAAAACCTCCAAGACTTCCCTTGAGATGGCACCAATGAAGAAGGAAAAAGGGGAGAAGAGATGTGGCTCAAAACCTGCGTGAAAACCCTTATACCCGACGCCTAGGGTTCCCTAATCGATTACCCAATCGATTACCACGTCATACTAGCCGTTCAACGGCTAGTTTTTGAACCTGAATCGATTAGCCAATCGATTAAGACTGCCCTTAATCGATTGACCAATCGATTAAGAGAAGGCTGAATCGATTACCCAATCGATTCAGCCACCTTCTGTTCTCGCAACAAACTCTCTTAATCGATTACCCAATCGATTCACTTTCTCCTTAATCAATTACATAATTGATTAAGATCCTCCTTAATCAATTACCTAATTGATTACCATCCTTCTTAATCAATTACCCAATTGATTAAAATTCTTCTTATTTTCGCGAGACAACAACTCAATCGATCACCCAATCGATTGAGACCAACCTAACTTGTGTTCACGGTCAACCCCTTTGACCAACCTCGATTTTACGGTCAACCCCTTTGACCAACCTGGACTTCTTCTGCCTAGTTCCCAACTAGGACTTAACCTGATTCCCCACCAGGTTTGCCTAACACTCGAGTTAGGTCTAGTCTCTCGGTAGACTTCCACCTTGCCAGCATGTGATCTCCCCGATCCATCTGGACTTCACCTAGTCCCACTAGGTCTTCTCCCATGCCAGCGTGCGATCTCCCCGATCCACCTGGACTTCACCTAGTCCCACTAGGTGTGCCTAGTCCCACTAGGTCTTTTTCCATGCCAGCGTGCGATTTTCCCGATCCACCTGGACTTCACCTAGTCCCACTAGGTGTGCCTAGTCCCACTAGGTCTTTTTCCATGCCAGCGTGCGATCTCCCCGATCCACCTGGACTTCACCTAGTCCCACTAGGTGTGCCTAGTCCCACTAGGTCTTTTTCCATTCCAGCGCACGATCTCCCCGATCCACCTGGACTTCACCTAGTCAAGTCTCCAGTCAACCTTGACCCACTTGACACCATACGGCATTCAAACATAATTATCAAATTCAAACATCAATGTCAAACATCGAAACATACACCTCAAGCTCACCCGAGCTTGCTAGACTCAAGCTCACCTGAGCTTTGTCAAACTAGGTCAACCCTGACCTAACCAAGATTGCACCAACAGCCTGAACCTGTTGTTCATCTGTCAACTCATGACCGGCAATTTTTAGCTCTCGAATCATATTTCCCATTTCCCTAAGATGTTGGGTCATGGTGACATTCGGGCGTTTCTTGAAGCTGTCAAATTTGATTGTCAGCTGGCGAAGCTTACTTATGCTAACCCCACTATATTTATTTCTCAGGGCAACCCAGACAGCATGAGCTGAAGGCAATGGCTCATACTCATACACTAGGTCATCAACCATTGAACTAATCAAAATGCCCTTTGCTGTGGAGTCCTTTTTCTTCCATGTCTTGTAGGCATCAAGATCACGCTTATGCTGGGCGGTAGCACCGTCTACAGGTTCTACCATAAACTGATTCACAGCTTTTAGAACTTCTTGTTCCTCAAGTACATACTGTATCTTGAGGTGCCATATTTTGTAGTTGTCCCCATTTAGTTTCTCTCCTTTGTTCAGTTCGGCTATAATATTCTTTGTTGCCATGACCTAACATAAATAAACGCATTATTTAGTAATTCAGTGTATGTTATATGCATGTAATCAATAACTAACTCATTGTAAATAGAGTTGGTTTACAAAATCAAGTGACAACTACGTTCCCACTCATCCTTTGTATGTTCCAATCTAATAAACAATGATTAGTTATATCACACACATCCCATCAAATGAACAAATCACCATTAAATGAACTAATCATTTAATTATAATGAACTAATCATCATTAAATGAACTAATCATTTAATTATGATGAACTAATCATCATTAAATAAACTAATCATTTAACAAATTTGTTAACATATAACATTACTTAAACTGTTCGTACATAACGATAATTACACTACATGGATAAATACTGACTGTATAAACGTCAGTAACTAAAGGAAGCTAAGAGAACAAATAGGTTGATATTGCTCCCAATAGAGCGGACAGTAGAATCGTAGCTAAACATTGACCCGTCTCTCTAGTCTGGACCAGAGTGACCTCAGGTGGAGGAGGAATCTCCTCTGGGACCTCTTCAGGATCCTCTACTGTCTCTTCAGGATCTTCTTCTTCTTCTAGATCCTGCTCTATTTCCATATTATCCACGTCCGGATCCCAATCAATCCCCATGTTTTCTTCAAGTTCCAGATCTGGATCCTCCTCGATCTCAACAATTTCCTCGAGATCTTCTAGTTCTGGATCCATTTCTATCTCTGGATTTTCTTCTTCTGGATCCTCCTCTGGATCCTCCTCCATCTCGGGATCTTCTTCGTATTCAAGAATCTCGGGATCCTCCTCTTCCTCGAGATTCTCCTCGGGTTCAGGATCCTCCTCCATTTCAGACTCAGAGTCAGATTCCCCCAAGTCCTCAGGAAACTGTTGGCGCAGCAGCTGATTGCATAGCTCTATGTAGGAGAGGCGAAAGCTGTGTTCAGCCCATATCTGATTCGCAACTTTCCCTGCTCTCTTTGGTAGAGCACGCATTAATTCCCCGATTCGGTGATCATCATGGGGAACCCGGCCTGCTCAAGTTTCCAGAAGATCCGATCCAGTCGTCATACAACGCCCTGGACTCCGAGAAATGGACTATAGAAAACTGTCTTGAATTCCGCCAATAGCTCCTCTAGTCGCTCATTATGACCAGCCATGCTGTCCCTATCGTGCAATATTTAGAATTGAAAAATATACATTGTCAGTACAAAACCGACAATCCAGTACAAAACTGGTTCAATTCAATTCATATGTATACACGTAAAATCACAAATAGACAAGAAAAACAATTTTTCTTCGAGGAGCCTCGATTGACTGACATCGGATTGATCGATCAGATTCTTAGGTTGAATTTATTGTCCTTATTAGAACTAATCTAATTGGACATGATTATCTTAATCTTTAGCTCACTTAATTCAAAATTAAATCTTTTGGTCGAACCAAACAAAATGGTTCTTGTTTGTATTAAACCGATCTGATTAAATTAACTATTGGTTTGAACTAGATCCTGATCTTATTGGATCTATTTAGTCTTGTCAAACCAACTAATGGTTCGAACTAGACATAAACTACGTTGGATCAAGTTGATCTGATTAAATTAACTAATAATTTAAATTTCAGTTGAAATGAACCAACTTAATGGGATTTAATTAATTCTAATTAAAATCCAATCTATTTAATCAAATTTTGGTCTAGTTCCAATAACCAATAGTCAAATTTTAATATAAATTCAACCAAGCAATAAGATATTAAATTAAAGCACAAAGCTAACTAATTTAATGAAAGCAAAAAAAAACATGCAATTTTCTGTTCGTATCAACAGATCAAGTTTGCAAGCAAAAAAATTTCCTTTTTTTTTTATTTTTTTCACCGTTTTTTTTTAAAGTGGATTTTGATTTAATAAAAAAACGAATTTCGATGTATATGAAAAAAAAATTCAGATGAATAATTAACGAAACCTTCGGGTTCGTTTCCATCCATTGAAAAAAAATTTTCACCGCGACGAACGCGGTTAATCGGTAGTGTGCAACACGACCGTGTGGGATCGTCGGTTCGCGACGCTAACAATTATTTTACCGACTCGAAAAAATCTACCGACACAAAGTCGCGATTTTTCGACGAAACAATTTCATGCTATTTAGAACGAATCTATGCTCTGATACCATTATAGATTTAAGCATGAAATTTTGAACGCATTTAAGATATTGAAAACGGTAAACACTTACAGCGATTCTCCGTCTGTCCTTCGTTGTTCGTCACGCTTGTTGTCGGAAGAACGATCACGTGTCGGAAAGTTCTTCCCCTCTCGGATTCACGAACCAAATCCCACTGCCTGGATGATCTCCTCGTCTTAGAGTTCTTCTCTTGCTCTCACTCACACTTGCACCACACCTTGCACTTGAATGAAGCCCCTTACCCTCTCCTTATATAGGAGAGGATAGGAGGTAGAAGTAGTGGAGAGGGAGGGGGCAACAAGCCCACCTCCCTGCAGCGTGTGCAGTAACTGCACACGCCCCACTTCTTACATGTCCAATGGGCAATGTGATTGTGGCGGCTGGGACGTCGGGTGTCCGCTAACGGTACTTAACAACAATTCCAAGGAGGATTCGAAATATCTCAACCTGACTATGGAGGTTTGTAGTATGAATTCATTACTAGTTAAAATAAATTCCCACTAGAGCTTTTCACCTACCATGAAGCTCTCAACCGTTGTGGAAGGCATGCCTTCGAGAGATCATTGCAAACTTCCATGTCTCGGTCGGCTAACGGTATGAAATATTTCGTCCGTGCCAACCGACTCGGGATGATATTTTCATCTATGAATGAAACAATTCAATCCATCTTTATCATCCCTATGAGTTTGTAACTCTTCCCTATTCGTTGATGCAAAAATGTGATAATGATCATGCCAACTACCCCTCATCGTCAGCCACACGAGTGAGATGAAGGGAGATAAATCAGGTACCCCTAAGTAGGAGGGTTATTTGTCGCAGCCGCGACTCGAGCCCTTGCCCATTAATGCAAGTACACCACTTAGGTATCAACTCAGCTACATCTATTTGTGAAATTTCCGATGAATGGGATGACAAAAAAAAAGGCACCTAGGGGTTGTCGTGTTCTACATGAGTCATGCACAGGTACTGATATTTGATGTGCTGCTTACACACTTGATTATTTCCAGGGTGCCAAGGGAGAACCGGTTTTCGAGATGTGCTGCTTACACAAAGACCTATACAACGTCTACTTCCATCCAAGTCTTTCATGTTAGAGATTACAAGGGTATATATTTAGTCCCACATTGAGTTGTGGCATGACGTGGCATGACGTGATACTTTACATGCACATGTCCGATTATCGTTTGGACACCATCGGCAGCCTTCGGCCGCCGCCTCGAATCAAACTATACCTTGGGGGGCACGATGAACCCGTCGGAGATCGCGCATATAAAATATCACATCATTTACTATGGTTTTCACTCGATCCCATTTTCACTCTCCCAATCATTATCCTTAATTTATAAGGAATATGGTATCTCCATTGGCAAGAGGCCTTTTGGGGAGAGCCCAAGAGCAAAACCATGAGGACTTTGGCCCAAAGTGGACAATATCATGTCATTGTGGTGGTATCCTAATTCCTTTTGGTTCTAACAAATGGTATCAGAGCCAGATTGCTCATCCAGATCTAACCATATGCGTTAAGCCTTAAATAAAGGATATGTGGGCTCCTTTGTCTTGATCAAAGAGGACTAGTTCTAACTGCGGCTAGGTGGTGAAGTCTTAGTAGGTCAGGTGGACCGAAAGTCCTGGTGTGATGGGGGCATGTAGTTCTTTATTTGAACGGAGATTATTAGAGGTTGCAAGGGTACAAACTTAGTTCCACATTGAAAAATAAGCAAAATCATGAGGACTTAGACCTAAAATAATAATATCATACTATTATGAAGATATCCTAATACCTTTTAATCCTAACATTCCAGCTCTTCAGTCATTCTCAATAGCTGTGGCAACCATCCATTCACAAATCCCCAGCCTTTATCCAAAATGGTAAGCCACCATCTTAATACTCTGTAATTGTTTTTTTCCTTTTTCTTTTTTATTTATAAAAAAATGCTGAGGGATTACAAGCTTTAGTTGTTATAGTTTTTAACTAGTTTTCCCCATTCTTTACTCTGCGGTAATGTAATTTACCTTGACATTTTAAAAATACAAAGGCTGATTTTTCTCAATCTTGTTTTCCTTATCTCAAAGTCACTGTCAGTTTCATAGTTTCGAACATTTATATTATAGCATATGTTTTTCGTCTACATTGACTGATGTCTTTCGTCTCCATTGATTATTTGTATCTCGAAGTATTGGTATCTTTGGACTGTTTGAATCCCTTCACTTTTTATGCGCGTGTGTGAAAATTATTTAGATTAATCAGAGTTACAGTAGTAGGCGCTGTGAGCTTGAGGTACATATAAGACGCCGAAACTGAACAAATGCGGTCCGATAGAGACAAAATGTAGTGTAACAACACCCAATGGGAATTAGTTTTTTTTAGTTAGTATAAGATTTATAGTGTTTTGAATCGATTAATTTTTTGATGACAATCTGGCTTCATTAAAAATTTTTATCGATCACTAGAATAAATAAAAAAATATTCATGGAGACCCATCTAGATGATTAATATTCTTTGATTCGCTTTTCATTGGAGGAAAAATCCTTTGCTATGTTTTTTAATCATCGATTACTTGATAGTTGTTCTCTTTTGATAACGATCACTGTGACTACTAAGACCTTAATTATCGTGTATTATGAACAATAATTACCTAATGACTTTCCTGTTCTGGAAGGAGTAGAGGGTGCTTGAAGTCTAACTTTCTTATCCTTACGTTGATCTTTGAGCTCTGCTTTTTCGAGTCAGTCTTGGAATCTTATCTCTTGAGTTGTCCTTGGGGCCTTCTTCCACTCTCCCAAGATAGTCTCGGGGGGCCCGATTCCTAGCCTAACCTCGGGGCTTTCTTTCGTTCTCCCGAGATAGTCTCAGGAGCCCGATTCCTGATCTGACCTCGAGGCTTTTTTCCGTTCTCTCGAGATAGTCTCTGGAGTCTGATTCCCGGTCTGACCTGGGAACATTAATTTAATGGGTCTTATCATGTAACTTTTTTATGCCACATATCCATCCCGGATTGTTCATCCCTATCAATTATAATTCTTTTAGAAAGAGAAATGTGTTGGTTACCTTAACTTAGTTGTACGTTTGTTTTAAAATTATCAATATGACTTAGTAACTCATGTTTACCTCTAGTTATTATTATTTATTTATTATTATTACTATTTGATGGGGGCAATAAAAGAATTTGTTGTTTACCTTAACTTAGTTGTACGTTTATTTTAAAATTATCAATATGTCTCAGTAACTCATGTTTACCTCTAGTTATTATTATTTATTTATTATTATTACTATTTGATGGGACAATAAAGGAATTTGTTGTTTACCTTAACTTAGTTGTACGTTTGTTTTAAAATTATCAATATGACTCAGTAACTCATGTTTACCTCTAGTTATCATTATTTATTTATTATTCTTACTATTTGATGGGACAATAATGTGATAAATAAGTGACATCATTATTTGAAATTGAGATCTTATACATCATTACTTAGTCGAGCGGAAGATTTTTTTATGAGTAATTAATTTAAAAATATTAGATTGATGAATCATTTTGAGTATTTTTTGATTTATTATGATGATCGATAAAAAAATATTTATAGAGTCGGATTTGGTCATTTTAAAATTAATCAGTGAAACTTGAATATTTGATCTTAGTTTTACAAAATATATTGTGAGATAATGGATGAAGGTGAAATGATATAAAGACAAAGTATTTTGACTATTTTAAAATTTGGAAGGGTAGGTATTCTGTTAAATATATATATATATATATATATATATATATATATATATATATATATATATATACTGTTCAACTGCGGACGCGGGCTGCGGACGCGCTGCGGACACGTCTGACGTGGCTGCTGCGTGGACAAAAAAAAAAAAAAAGCCAAAAACCAACAGTTCGCATCCCACTCCTCGCGTGCCCTAAATCCTGAAATAATCCCTCGCCCGACCGCGTCCCGCAGAAGATCGCCGACTCAGTCCTGCTCTCCGGCGAAGTCTCCTGCTCTCCGTTGCCCAGACGATCGCGTGCCCTAAATCCCAGTCGTCGCTGCTTCCCCTCTCATCTTCGCTCCCAGTCGCTAGCAGAGGGACCTCCTTCTCGCTGCCTACCTTTGCAGTTCTTGATATGAAAAGGCACCTTTGCAGGCAGATGCTTCACAGCCACCGAAAGAAGCCAAAAAAAAAAAAAGCGATGAGTTCGATGGAGGCGGCGTTCATCTCCTTCCTGATCAACAAGCTCGGTGGAATTGCAGTCGACCAGGCGCAGAGCAGATGCTCTCAGCTATTGCTGCAGCACACAACTCCACCTTTAGACCAAATTCACGCTCCACGCGGCGCAGGGCCGGACTGACGGAAATCGAGCCCGACCTCGAAGAGGATCCGCACGATAAGTGGAGAACCAACGGCGTCAGCGGCGTGAGTAGCTTCCTCCTCGCACTTGTCCTTCCATTTCTTTCTTCCCATCGATCTATTTTATTGCATATGAAAAGGAGCCAAACTCAACAATCTGCAGGAGGATTTCAAATACGGGGAGTACGATGGACATCACACGTATTTTGAAGGCGAAGTGGAAAAAAGTACCAAATCCGATCGTAGTTTAATGCAGTGATTTTCCTTTTACTTTGCCAGTTTGCCCCTTTCTTTGATAGAAGGGAATGTAATGAAGATAGAAATAATACACAAGAAACGAAATCGAATGGAATGATCCATTTTGTTTGACAAATGAAACAATTCATTCTGAAAAATCCATTGATTCGTATTCCAATCAGCAACTCTTTGTTTTGAGTCATTTGCTGTTACTCTGTGTAGGAGGTTTCTGGGAGGATGTGGTGGCTGAGTATGAAGCTGCAGAGCCACCTTGTGGCTTTCAAGGTGTGACTGTGGGGTTTGGTTGTTTATGTCCAGTTCTTGCATTTAATTTGTGTTCCTAATTTATCTCATGGAAGTTGAGAATCAAGATCACTATCAGTAAATTTTGGACATTTCAATCTCTTGCAGGGCTTATTTCTTGGTTGTTTCTTCCTGCTGTTGTAGCTGGTTTGGCTTACAAAGTACCAGTTAAGTACTTCAATTTTGCTTACTATCTAATGTCAGTGATCCCTCTTTCAAGGAAATAACTATTAATAATCATAGTTCCTAGTTAGAAGGATGGAATTGGAATTGGGCTTCAAATTTTTTTTTTCCTCCTTGCTAATAGAGATACTCAAATCATGATCACTTTTTCAAGTATGTAAGAAATTATATATTGTACATGTATATAATATGCTTTCACAAAGTGCATCTAGGCATCGACCCTTTAGATATGCAATAATATGAAGTATGTAAGGGTGTATTTAAATATTAGATTAGTCAAAATTCAGTGAGATAAAAAGAACTATTTTCAACACAATCAAGCTTGGATTGACTTACAAGCTCTCTTAGTAATTTTCTAATGTTATGAGATGTATTGTTCGTTTTGGGCAGGACGATTACTTGTACATTGGAGCTGCAGTGTTCGTGGTGGTGTTCTGTGTAATTGAGATGAACAAGCCTGATAAGCCCCACAATTTTGAGCCGCAGATCTACAACATGGACAGAGAAGCGCGCGACAAGTTGATCGAGGAGTACAATTCCATGGACATTTGGGACTTCAACGAGAAGTACGGCGAGCTCTGGGACTTCACTGTCAAGCCAAGAGATGGCATAGTCGAGCGTTGATGGCATATTAACAAGGATTCAATCGAAGTTGGATGTAAATCATTGTATTTATTTTGAATGATATTAATCATTTCAGGCTTCAGCAAAAGTGCATTGGTTACGAACATAGTCGTAGCTTTATGTTTTTTATTACTGTAAATTTTATATGTTTTTATCTCATCAAGAATCCTTATCTTGTTTCTGCGTTGTTTGCTGTCTTAAGTTAAACAACCAACACACAACCAGGAGAATTCATGCCTAATCTTTTTTTAAAAATTAAGCAGCCACAGGTCAATTGACACGGTAAATCTGCTAACTTTCAGCTGTTAAATGTTAATATAAAAAAAACATTCAGATATAACTCAATCATCCCAAGTTTTTTTCTCCTGGAAAGTTGTGTTCTACAGCTTTATTGTCGGCCGGAATTTGATCCTACTTTGCCTCAAGAGACAACTTAAACAATGAGAATGTGGCAAAGCATAAATATTATCACAAACCACCAGAGGTATCTAAAGGCTTCACAAATCAACCAACTCTTCCATGCGTAAGCTGAAGATCCATAACTTTAGTCGGAAGACCATGTGACACTTGATACCCACAGAGCAGATGTACCTTCTAGCATAGAAACCCCCGGTCGACTGCATCAAAAGGGTCGTGCGCGGAACTGCGGCGTGCATCTAACTGCGGAATTGATAAAAAGAAGTAAAGATTGCAGTTAACTGAATTCAACAAAAAATAGGCTATGTTGGTCGCTTCGATATAGAATGATGACTAAACATCCAAGAGTATGCTTATTCTGACAACTGACATTTGATTAAACTATAGATGCCATTTTCAATCAAACTGAAGACAATCTTAATATGGAGAAGTACAACTGGTTAATTTGATTTCTTCAAGAAAAGATTGGGCTATATCAGATGGTTATCAGATGCAGGGTTGTTTTCAAACTCCCAATGAAGAAGATCATGGACTTTCTTCCATTCAATTTCAGTCTTTTCCTTGAACGATAATAAACTGCCAATTGCTACAATAGCCAACGGTGAGCCTTGACACTTGTTCAAAATCCTACCGGTGTAATACTGAAGCTCATTTGGACAATCTGTACTGTTCTCTCTTTGGAATGTCTTCCTGCAAAACAAAATCCATGCATCTTTTTCATTAAGTTGTTGCAGCTCATGATATGTTTTTCACTTGCTATCCTTGCTACTTCAAGCATTCTAGTTGTAACAATGAGTCTACTTCCGTTGTTGCTATCAACAAAAGCATGACTTATATCATTCCACAAGTGTGCACGCCAAACATCATCTAACACAATTATATATCTCTTTAGTCGTAAACTTTCTCGGATGATATGAAATAACTCTAATCGTAGCATGGTAGTGATACCATGTGGGACGAGCTCTATTTTTCCCTTGAAGATTTCTTGGATCATTGTTCTTAGGAGTTCTTCCACACTAAAATTTTGTGAGACTGTAACCCATACATGACAATCAAAGTAACTCTTCACAGCATCATTGCGATAGACATTTGCGACAAGAGTAGTTTTTCCTTGGCCACCCATTCCCCATATTGCAATTGTTGTCATCTTCCTGCAAGTATCAGCATTAGTCAGCCATGAAACCAACTCAGATTTGTTCTCTTCTATCCCCCACTAGATCATCTTCATCAATTAACATGGGTGAATAAGCTCGATAATGATATGTGTCTCTTTCTGAATTCCTCACTCTATCCTCAATATTGGCACTTATTGTTATACCAAATCGATTTCTCCTGTCTGAAAGCTCAGAAAGATCACTCTCCATGTTTTCTAACCGAGAATCAATACCACACCAAGCCTTAGCAAGACTGAACGATGCCATGAGACAACAATTCTTCCATGTCCTTTCCCGTTGCCTTCCAACAAGATAGAGGTATTCATCGATGATGCCTTCTATCTTGAACGCGACCTCCCTCACCTAATACATAATCATGAAAAGTTTAGTGTTTTATGGCACCAATCGTTTGATTGAATTCCTCAAAGAGCAAGTATAAAGGGAAAAAAAACAAGGAATTAAATTTCGTAGAAGAAGTAGAACTCAGTTGAATCATGAATGCATCGAGGAATAAAAGTCAAACATGTTCGATCCAAGCCTCGAGTGGTTTGTTAGCAGCAGCAGCAGCAGTCGACCAATTAGAGTTTCGAGAATGGCCTGCATCACTTTGAACTCGGAGGTGATTCGAACCACGCGAGCGTGAATTTGGTCTAAAGGTGGAGTTGTGTGCTGCAGCAATAGCTGAGAGCATCTGCTCTGCGCCTGGTCGACTGCAATTCCACCGAGCTTGTTGATCAGGAAGGAGATGAACGCCGCCTCCATCGAACTCATCGCTTTTTTTTTTTTTTGGCTTCTTTCGGTGGCTGTGAAGCATCTGCCTGCAAAGGTGCCTTTTCATATCAAGAACTGCAAAGGTCGGCAGCGAGAAGGAGGTCCCTCTGCTAGCGACTGGGAGCGAAGATGAGAGGGGAAGCAGCGACGACTAGGATTTAGGGCACCCGATCGTCTGGGCAGCGGAGAGCAGGACTGAGTCGGCGATCTTCTGCGGGACGCGGTCGGGCGAGGGATTAGGGCAGGATTTAGGGCACGCGAGGAGTGGGATGCGAACTGTTGGTTTTTGGCTTCTTTTTTTGTCCACGCAGCAGCCACGTCAGACGCGTCCGCAGCGCGTCCGCAGCCCGCGTCCGCAGTTGAACAGTTCTCTATATATATATATATATATATATATATATATATATATATATATATATATATATATATATATATATATACTTTAGGGTTGCACTGAAATGCCACTAATTTACACATTTTTTTCCTTTTTTTTTATCAATTAACAATTTCTTGCAATAATTTAAGATGGGATGTTTGATACCTACAAAGCAAATGTAATAATTCTTAAAAGATAATATAGCAAATGCTAAACATCAGCACCAGTGGTCTAGTGGTAGAATAGTACCCTGCCACATTACAGATCTGGGTTCGATTCTCGGCTGGTCCATTTTAATTGTTACTATAATCTCTAATAAATTTTAGTTTAATTAAGAAATAATTAGAGCTTGTAAAATCTGAAAATCATACACCCCCAAATCGATCCCTCTCCCCTTTCAAAGTTCATATTTCAACCGTATGTTTATAATAAATACATATGCTTTATCATATAAGGCACCAACTCAATTTTTGCTGCGATGGACTGATATAATGTGTCCGCTCTCTTTACACGCATGACATCTGAGCTAGTAGTCTCTGTGGTTTATCTCCTCCGTATTGGCCCTAGATGGATTGAAAAGGAGCTAAGGATGAGCGAATCACCTTTTACCACGAATTCAGATTTTATTAGTCTGTTACATTTAACACATGAGACGTTACAACGATTAGGGTTAAATTCTAATATAGACATGTGTTTGTCCTCTTCCTATTCATTATGTGTGATGGGGTTGAGAACCCCGTGGTTAGCACGTGGACTGAAGAAGCTATGTAGCAAGATCTACTGAGTCGGAACGACTCTCTCGGCGTGACGCTCGTGACTCCCTCGGGAAAGGAGGATTCCCGAGACCACCTCGAGTCGGGCATACTTTGGAAATCTACCCAGGAGGACACACGGCCGAGATCATCTCGGGAGATCAGACCCCAAAAATCACCTCGGGAGGTTAAACGCCCGGGACCTCCCCCCCCCCCCAGGCCAGAAGACCCTGAGATCACCTCGGGGTAGCAGAGCCTAAGAAGCACTCGGCCTCAAGTAACGACCCCCCTTTCTTCGGATCTATGGATAATGATCCCTAATAATTACGGGATAATCATGACCCGTAATCCACGGTCATTAACGCCTTCATCTTCGCAATGACCTAGATTTAATGGCTGCGACGACCGTTACAAAGGTTATCTAGTAACCGAAGATGGGGGGACGTGGAAGAGAACGTGGAGACTCGTGGATGGCCGCCGCAGATATAAAAGGAACCCTAACCCCTCCGGTAAAGGGGTTACACCTCCTCTACTCTACGCATCTTTCTTACTTACTTTCTCTCCATCGAGTCACTGACTTGAGCGTCGGAGTGGACTCCGCCGAACAATCTCCGGTGTGTTCACCTAGCGCTCATGTTGATCTTGCAGGGTGGAAGTCCTTCCTCTCGTGTCAACGTCCATGTGGGTTGTACCCTGGTGGCAGGTTGTCGACGTCGATTCCTTCCGAAACAAGTTTGGCGTCGTCTGTGGGAAACCAGGAAAGTACCAGAAGGAGCACCGATAGCACAGCCGGCGGGACAGTCCATTGTCCTGATGAAAGACGAATTGGATCGCTTGGTGGCCAACGCCATCAAGGAGGCGCTTGAACAACACTAGATCGAGTAGGGCGCCTCACAGCGGGGTGCTTCTAGGCGGGAGGAGATCCCCAGAACCTCCATCTCGCACTCCCAACCGCAAAGTACTACCGGAGGGGTCCTACTAAAAATCCTACGGAAACCCTACGAAGTCCTTCAAGTCGATCTCGCCGATCCGTGAGAAGATGAAGGTCCTAAAGAAGAGAGGAGGGAGGTGGAGAGCGGAGAGGTTCAGATTCACCCTCAACATGTAACGACCCGGCTCATTTGGTGGCCCATTTGGCGACCCCTTATTTTTCTATGGGTCGTCAACCGTCGACCGTGTCGTTACTCACTAGGTCTTCCCACCCCTGGCCAGTGGATTTTTGCCTTCCCCAGGATTCGAACCCTAGACCTCCAAGCTTAAGTACTAGTGTTGGCTCAATTGGTTACCAGGATTCATAAACTATAGTACTTAAGCTTGGAGGTCTAGGGTTCGAATCCTGGGGAAGGCAAAAATCCACTGGTCAGGGGTAGGAAGACCTAGTAAGGTAACGACATGGTCGACGGTCGACGACCCATAGAAAAATAATGGGGTCTCCAAATGGGCCGTGTCGTTACAATAAAAAGGATAAAAGGCGGCTTTTTATTGTAATGACCCGACTCATTTGGCGACCCCATTATTTTTCTATGGGTTGTCGCCTTTTTATGTAACGACCCGGCCCATTTGGCGGCCCATTTGGCGACCCCTTTATTTTTTTGTGGGGCGCTGGCCGCGGGGCGCCGGCGACGAGCCGTTATTTTTCTTGATACTATTACAAAGATCACCTGCAATTTGACTTATACTAGTTAATTAAGTACTTATTTTTCTTCACTTAGCCTATGTCAAACTACATCTTTGTCTCTCTTTGCAAGTTTCCTCAACTTCAATTAAAGCTAAGTGTTATTACTTTCAAAGCTATGACTAATCATTTGATTATTTATAGTTAATTCATTTTTGATGTTCCAATTACTACTAAACACACTTTTTATTTTTAAATTTAAGGTTGTTTGCTATATTTAGCTTCAAAGTAGCAACATTTAGTATGTGCCTATTCAAGTATGATTTCTCATTTGTTCTCTGCTTAGTTAATTTAATTGCTCAAATGTGCTACCATTTAAGATATGAGTAATGATAGGGAGAGTGAATTTGAAAGAGTGAATGACGTGGCAGTTATTGTATACACGTCCGATCGCCGATCGGACACCACCGGCGGCCTCTGATCACCGTCCCGAATCAAACTATGTTCTAAGAAGATCGGTTAACTCATCGGGAATCGTCGCAATTATGATCTCGTCGCATTCACCGTCAATCCGGCGAGATCTCAATTACCGGCGACCCTGCCGGGTTCACCATCCCCCAAGAAATAGTTTGATTCGGGACGGCAATCAGAGGTCATCGATGGTGTCCGATCGGCGATCGAACATGTACACATTAGCTACACGTCATTCACTCTCCCATTCACTCTCCCAAATTCACTCTCCCAATCATTACTCTTAAGATATATGGCGACATTTTGGAAAAGTTACTATTTCTATAGGATGTTGATACCAAAGAGAATTGCATGAAAGAATTTCTTGCGTTAAAGGAGTCTTCTACAACTACTTAGCATTGATATGATCAATTTTATTAATAATATTCATTTACAGTTCATTTCATTGTGAAAAAATTTGGGAAAAATTGAAACTGATACCTTCTTGGATCTAATTTTAACTGTTGAGTTAACATCTTTATTATAATCCATATAGTATGGAAGACTTTTAGAATAAATAATATATATACCATTTGGATGATATCTTCCTTTATTATTTTCTGAATTTTCAAGCAGAATAATATGACCACAAAATAAGGATACTGATTATTATTATCTTCCTTGAGAAGAACATGATAGTATCGTTCTTTTATTAACTCCCCTTTTTTTGTCTGATTGTGCAATTATGTCAAGCAGATGATATCATATTTGAAGAACTATTGAAGAATTATTTAATCATATTTGAAGAAATATGATAGTTCTTTTACTTGCTGCTTATTATAATTAATCGTTAGTTTTATATATAGTTTTTTAGTATTAGTTATTCATGTTATTATAAATTTGAAATAGAGAAAATGCAGAATGAAAGAATGTGGATGTATACAAAGAATTTGCCTAACCGTCGGGGTTTAACTGATGAGTTTAAAATTGGGTTGACCCAATTTTTGAATTTTGCATCTATTCAAGTTGAGTATATGGATGACAATAAAATAAGATGTCCATGTAAAAAGTGTCACAATGGCAAATTCTTACTTAGCGATCAAGTTGAAAAACATTTTTGTCGATCTGGTTTTACCCTGAATTATTATAATTGGACATCCCATGGTGAACCATTTATATCTTAAGATGTTTTGAACGAAATATACAAGTTTCAATTGGTGGTGATCAGAGTTATTATAATCAATTAAATCCATATTAGAGAATGGTAATTGATACAACGGGTCAGAATTTCAATCCTGACACACATAGTGCAAGTTCTAGTTATCCTCCAATAGTTGAACAAATGTTTACTACTTATACATCACCGTCGGAGGAATTGGAAGTACCATTTGTAGATGAAACATATCTTCAATTTCAAGAAGTGTTGAAGGCTGATGATGAACCATTATGGGCTGGTTGTGACAGTTATACTAAATTATCTATCACCGCAAGACTGTTGAATGTTAAGGCAGAGTATAATGTGTCACAAGATTGTCTTAATGATTTTGTTTAAGTTATTGGAGAGGCATTGCCATGTGATCATATACTGCCTAATGATTTTTATAGTATGAAAAAGTTTGTGAAAGAATTGGGACTTCCGGTGCAAAGAATTAATGTTTGCAGAGATGGTTGTATGTTATATTGGGGAGTTGATGAAGATGCAGATATTTATAAATTCTGTAAACAAACTAGGTACAAGAAAAATAGAAGAAATCAACGGCAACGTAAATCATACAAGCAAATGTTTTATTTGCCTTTAACCCCTAGGTTACAACGGCTTTATGCATCAAAGGCAACTGCTGAACACTTGACTTGGCATGCAAATCATCAAACAGAAGACGATGTAATGTGTCATCCAAGCTATGCAGAGGTATGGAAGCATTTTGATAGAACATATCCAGAATTTGCAAAGGAGATTCGAAACATTATATTAGGTTTATGTGCTGATGGTTTTGCTCTATTTGGCAAATTTGGAAGAAATTATTCATGTTGGTCAGTTATCTTAACTCCGTATAATCTTCCACCTAGGATGTGTATGAAAACTCCTTACATGTTTTTAACATTAGTGGTGCCTAGCCCACAAAATCTGAAGAAGTTAATAGATGTTTATATCCAACCCTTGATTGTAGAGTTGAAACAATTATGGGATGAAGGTTTTCCTACTTATGATGTTCATACTAATCAGATCTTTGTAATGAAGGTTGCTCTTCTTTGGACGATAAATGACTTTCCAGCTTATGGTATGCTATCGGGTTGGAGTACCGCTGGGATCTTTGGATGCCCAATATGTATGGAGAGATCTAAGTCAATTAGATTGAAACATAGAAAAAACAAGTTATTTTGATTGTCATAGACAATTTTTGTCACCAAATCATAATTTCAAGAAAAATAAAGATGAATTCACTAAGAATAGAATTGAAAGAACACTTTCGCCATTGAGATTAACAGGTGAACAGATTTGGTTCAGAATTTGTGACTTTCCATCGGTTATTGAAGAGCCATATGGTACATCATATGAATATGGAAGTACACATAAATGGACTAAACAGAGTATATTTTGGGACTTACCGTATTGACAAAATCATTTGATTCATCATAATCTTGATGTAATACATATTGAGAAGAATATTTTTGATAATCTGATAAATACAGTGATGGATATCAACAAGAAAACTAAAGATAATTTGAATGTCAGAAAAGATATGCGACTTATTTGTAAAAGACTCACTCTTGATGTCGATGAAAATAATAGAGGACCAAAGCCAAAGGCAGTTTATACATTGAAAGAGAAGTTCAATTGATGTACTGATTCATAAATGTGAAAATAATTAAACAATATTTTTTTAATCTCCATTAACATTTTATTCTCTCTTTTAAAAAAAAATTTATAATTTTTATATATGTTTAAATATATAACTTTAAATAAATTCATTCTAAAAAAAAGTAATAAAACAAATAATTAAGGTGTCAATTTTTAAATGCCAAAACCTCATCATTATATATCCCATATGATTAACAATTCTAACAACTACACATCTATTCAAATTGATGGATTAACTATTTGGTTATAATTACCTAACCATGGTTGCTATATGTGCCACTAATAACATGAAACCTAAACCTCCTAGCTTCAATAATGTATTCCATTGCATTAATTTACATTTATTTTGTTGTCTATTAATTTAGTTATCATACATAATATTTAAGAGTGGGAAAAATACTAAAATTTTTTATATACCATATATATATCTTAACAAAATATACCAAATCTTATTGATTTAATTTATGCTATAATACAATATTGAAATTTTTGATATCAGTATAACATTTATTTTGAAATTTTTGATTTACCGTAGAGACCAAAATTTTATCTTAAATGATATGAACCCATACCGAAAATTTAATATACCGAAATTTTGATATAGTATCGGTATGATTTTACTGTATATTGAGTATTATTCCCAACTTTATTGGATTTTTTTTTTCATCTCGCAGGATTTGTCACACAGTTCCAAAATCGAAGGGCGTAGCTGCGGCGGAGACGGGAGTGGAAACCCATGGCGGAGGGCTTCGTCGATGACGAGAACCTCGCGACGATCGTCACCATAATCGAGCAGAAATCCCGCAAGATCGAGAGCTTGCTCAAGCAGTGAGTTCCAATCGAAACACCAGGCCTCAATCTGAGGTAGATCTATAAAGTTCCAACTTCCTGCTAAGCCTTAATGTTGACCCTCCTGATGGCAGATCAAAGCCTGTAGAGGTGTTGAAGACGGCTTTGGAAGGTTCCATCTTGAAGACCAGAGATGAGAGGTGCAAGGTTGGTCAGGATCCGATCCTTTTCTTCAGTTGGTTATATTGATCTGTATAGATGGAAATTTATGTTTCGTTTGTTGGTTTTCCTTTGCTTTGGTCAGCCAATTGGATAGTAGTCCATCGAGCAATCATGGCCATAAAGGATGTGGATGCTATGTTATCATATTTGGATCCCGAGTATTATGACATATTCATGAAGTAAGACGCGCATATCAACAATTTTTTTTCCTATTTCTTGAATATTGCTCTTGTTAATACCCACATTACATTATATCAAACTACTTGATTCATGGGTAAATGCAATTACATGGGAAAAATTACATTGTTCAGTTAATATATCCCTTAATTGTGGTGCAACATATGAGAATTAGTTCATGCTAGCAGTTTCTGGTAGGACGAGAGAATAATAATGGAATTATGAAATACAGTTTTTCCTTTGTCCACAATTGAAACTTTGCTGCATGAATAAGTAGATCCATTTTGGACTGACAATTTTAACCGATAGCTTTCTGTTATTTATATGTTATTTGTTGTTGCTTATTGGATAATGATTATATTGACTGTGCTTAGTTAGGAAATCTGGATGTGAATTATTAACATCAATATGATGATTGTTTCTTAAGTTAGTATACATTCCTGTACTAGGGATAATGGATTTCAATGTTTAAACCTGCACAATATGGAATAAAGATTTATGGGAAAAAATCTAGCTGAAACTTGTCATTTTACCTAATTTTTCACTTGGCAACAGAAACCTGGGTCTTTAGTTGTACCCTTTTTGTTCGGCATTAGACTATGGTAAAAATGCATTGAAATAAGTTACAGTAACCAAGTGGCTAATCTACTCCTAGGAGTAGAATGGATATCTAGTCTTTGGGTAATTATTTATATCAGGATTTGAAAGGTGCTTTTAGGTATTGCATAGTTTCTATGTGATTACTATCAAATGATATTTTTAATATCTATTGACTGATACAATTGATTAACATATATCCGACAAAGTATATTAATAAATTGATTTAATTTATAACTTCCCTCCCATCTTCCCTTATGCTGTGGTGTGTGTCTAAGGTTTGCACCTGGTGCATTCTAGGGAGTGTATTTTTTAGCTATGTTGGACCAAACACCACTCATCTGATACTTCAAGTGTAGAAAAGTGGACTATCCTTTATGCCCAGGATTGCTCGGGATGTAATCTCAAATAATGTCACTCCCCTCCCGCATCACAAACAAGTATTGTTAAAGAATTTCTTTCATCAAATATTATAAGATATAAGCCCTATTTATATACAAAGTCAGGATATATTCTAAGACATAATTAGAACTCTATTCTAGGAAATAAATCATGATTTTATGGAGGGTACTTTCTGCTATATAACCTGCACGGATTGGAAAAGGGCTGAGCTTGCGGCATATCACTTGCGCGATGAGGGCGGCACCTAGTGGGCTATGCAGAGCACAATCGTTGGTGAGCAGCACGTCATTTGGGGTGCTTTTAGAGATGCATTTGAGAGCCAATACATTCCGACCGCATATTGGATGGCAAGACGACAAGAGTTTCTGAACCTCGTACTGGGGGATCGTACCGTTATACAGTATAATGCGGAGTTCAACCGATTAGTTGAATATTGTCCGCAACTTGTTGCAGAGGATCAGGAGCTGATGGAGCAGTTCACCCAGGGACTTGCCGGGTATATCTAGATGCGGATGGCTGGCTTGGGCCCGACGTCTTATCGGGAGGCATTGGACAAGACTCTTATTATCGAGATGACCCAGCTGAGGCTTTTTGGAGATAAAAGGAAGGGTAAGCAGCGGACTCAGGAGACAACTCAGCCTCAGCGACAACAGAATACTGGTCATAAACGTAGTAGAGGTCAGAGTTCACAAAGTACTTCCGAGGCGGATCGCTATTCACAAAAGACAGGGCCTGCGGCGGGACCTCCTTATTCCTCTCAACAGAGCTGGGAGCAAGCCAAGGATAAGCATCACTGTTTTCGGTGCGGGTCTAGGGAACATACTAGAGCAGAGTGTCCAATAGACCAGGACGTATGTTACTATTGTAAAATGTCAAGACATCAGAGCAGAGATTGCGCACTTAAAGCACAACACGAGACGACGGTGGTTTCAGCTCAAGGCGATCAAACAGGACTGCAAAGACCCCAGGGAGATGGTCGGAGGCAGCAGACGACACATCGACGACAGCGAGCAGTACCTTCACCTGTTTAGATCTACTATATGTCAGGGCACGAGCGCATCCCTACACCAGTGACATCTCAGTACTCCATGACAAGCTCTCATCATCAACCATACTTAGCTTACCAACCCTCAGCTTATCAGCCTCAGCAGATGACCGAAGCTACTACCTACCAACCACAACAAATGATCGAAGCCACAGTTTATGAGCCTTACCAGTCAGTAGGATCTCCAACACCTCAACATATGCAACATGCCACAAATTAGATGATTCAGTCGCAGTCTATTCAGACGATGCCACCACCAGTTCCGGAGATGGACCATATTCATGCTGCTGCTAGAGAGGAGGGAGAGCGGGCCGATAGATCGACATTCCATGGTAAGTTTTAATCATGCATTTCCATTGAGATATTTGGTAGATACTTATAGTCTACGTTTCTATATACCACATACGTTCATAGGAAAGAGCGGTAGGGTACTCACGTGTAGGGCACAGTCGGTATCTGTGTCTCTATTATTTAGAGAGGTACGAGATAACTTTTATTTTTGTAGGTTTGTAGATCGGTTTCTATATGGTATGGTTAGGTGTTGATAACCTTAGGGTTAGTATGGTAGATAGCTCGTAGATTCGCAATCATAGTTGAGGTTGACCATGGAAACGGTTCATTGAAATGATTACGTGTACGACCTAGTACCTCCGATTGCCGAGTCGGGAGCTGGGAATTAAACCTATCAACAATTTATTGGGGGTTGAAGGTTACAACCTTTGAGGGCGTAGTGATAGTTTTCACTTGATATTTATACTATATATGAGGGGTTAGTACCTGCTTGGGTTAATAGCGAAATTTGGAGGACCAAATTTTTATTAGTTGGAGAAAATGTAAAATACGCTTAATTAATAATATAATTATAATAATAATAAAGATATAGTAAAAATAAAAGAGGTAAATAAATAAATATATATAGTTATATATATAAATTTATATATAATTCATGAGCAATGATAGGGAGAGTGAATGACGTGACACTTTACATGTACATGTCCAATTATCGCTTGGATATCATCGGCAACTATACCTTGGGGGCACGGTGAACCCGTCGGAGATCGCTGCATGTAAAGTGACACGTCATTCACTTTGCTTTTCACTCTCCCATTTTCACTCTCCCTATCATTTTTCATAATTAATATAAACATGAATTAAAAATTTGGAGTTAATCATGTGAAAAATTTGGAATAATTTGTTAAAATTTTTGAAAATAATTGCGGGATTAATTGGCCGTAAAATTAGTTAGTTATGAATTATTTAAGGAAAAGATTTATTTTCGAAATTATGTTATATATATATTTATTTATTTATTTATAGGAGTCATTAACCCTGAACTCCTCGCCGAGTTTTTCCCCGTGCCCTAGCGCCCGATCGCCCGATCGCCCTTCCCTTCTCTTCGTGCACGCAGATCGCCGCTGCCCACCACCGCCGGCGTCGATCTCCTTCTGCGCCGCACCTCTTCTCCCCGTGCCAAGCTCTAAACACGCCGACCTCTTTCCCTCCTCTTTCTCCCGATTGTTTTCCCCGACTCGTCGTCGGCGCTGGTAGCCACACTGAGGCAGGAAGGGAGTCATTGAGGAGAAGGAGGGCTTGTGCAGGCGTCGATCCGGCAACAACAGAGGGGATTTGGAGTGCGCGACTGACCGTTCACCGGATTGTTTCTTCCGCTCCCACTCGATCGTTACTCTTATTTCCCTTGGGCTCAGCCGATCGGAGTAGTTGGAATTGGACAGAGGATTTTCTTGCCGGCGCCGGGCTGTTCTTGAACAAGGGGACTGACTCTACAACACTACGCAGGTGGGGCGGGTATTTCTTCAGTCGGTTTCCAATCGCGATCTCCATCTCTGGCCATTGCTCTGCTAGGTAAGGCTCTCGTTGTGTTGGGGTTATATTGAATGATTTTGGATGCATTGCATTAGAGCTATTGAGATGATTGGTGTTTTATAGATTGGATTGTAGGGTTTAGGATCTGATTATTTTGTGACAGCAGGTATGGAGTTGGCTTCGGTTATTGCTTGTGATTAGCAGTCGTGTTGATTCTCCTTGCCGTGAGGTATCCGTATAGGTCTGTGAAGGGAATTTGGAGTATTGGTAAAGATTAAAGAGGTTTTGATTTGATCCTTGGATTTGTTTATGCTAGGCACTTGTTAATACCGTGAGCCTTCGCCTTTGATGGTTTTGACTTTAATTCAAATTCCTATGGAGGTAGATCGAGTTGAGCCTATAGGTTGAGTTGTGGTAGTCTTTAGGTTCATCGAATTATGATGATTAGGTTAGGAGGAAACTCGTTGTTGTTTATAATTTAATTGAATTAGGATTAGATCTAATTATGTTTAGTAGCTAGTTTTGCTAAATAATTAGTTTTATAAATAGCTAAGCTTCCACATTGGTACAGGACGCTAGCTAGTTGCAGATTATTTGGACTGGAGCTTCTCTCAGATACGTATACGTCATTTACAAGCCGGGTACTTCTCCCTTGATTCTTGTAATTTCGTTTATCTTAAATGCATGGTCATTTTACTTTCTGAGTAGGATTGCTTTATCTTAAATCTATTTGCTTTGTTTTCCTGCATGGTCATTTTACTTTCTGGTAATTTATTTGGACAATATCGGTATGATTTTACTGTATATTGAGTATTTTTCCCAACTTTATTGGATTTTTTTTCATCTCGCAGGATTTGTCACACAGTTCCAAAATTGAAGGGCGTAGCTGCGGCGGAGACGGGAGCGGAAACCCATGGCGGAGGGCTTCGTCGATGACGAGAACCTCGCGGCGATTGTCACCATAATTGAGCAGAAATCCCGCAAGATCGAGAGCTTGCTCAAGCAGTGAGTTCCAATCGAAACACCAGGCCTCAATCTGAGGTAGATTTATAAAGTTCCAACTTCCTGCTAAGCCTTAATGTTGACCCTCCTGATGGCAGATCAAAGCCTGTAGAGGCGTTGAAGACGGCTTTGGAAGGTTCCATCTTGAAGACCAGAGATGAGAGGTGCAAGGTTGGTCGGGATCCAATCCTTTTCTTCAGTTGGTTATATTGATCTGTATAGATGGAAATTTATGTTTCGTTTGTTGGTTTTCCTTTGCTTTAGTCAGCGAATTGGATAGTAGTCCATCGAGCAATCATGGCCATAAAGGATGTGGATGCTATGCTATCATATTTGGATCCCGAGTATTATGACATATTCATGAAGTAAGACGCGCATATCAACAATTTTTTCCTATTTCTTGAATATTGCTCTTGTTAATACCCACATTACATTATATCAAACTACTTGATTAATGGGTAAATGCAATTACATGGGAAAAATTACATTGCTCAGTTAATATATCCCTTAACTGTGGTGCAACATATGAGAATTAGTTAATGCTAGCAGTTTCTGGTAGGATAAGAGAGAATAATAATGGAATTATGAAATACAGTTTTTCCTTTGTCCACAATTGAAACTTTGCTGCATGAATAAGTAGATCCATTTTGCACGGGCAGTTTTAACTGGTAGCTTTCTGTTATTTATATGCTGTTTGTTGTTGTTTATTGGATAATGATTATATTGACTGTGCTTAGTTAGGAAATCTGGATGTGAATTATTAACATCAATATGATTATTACTTCTTAAGTTAGTATGCATTTCTGTACTAGGGATAACGGATTTCAATGTTTAAACCTGCACAATATGGACCATTTCGAAGATCTGAGTGTAGCCCTTAGCAACGAGGCGAGCTTAAGCCGGTCAATTTTTCTGTTTGGACCAACTTTCACCGTATATACCCATCGACAACCAACAACTGATTTCCCTGGTGGTAGAGGAACGAGGTCCCAAATCCGCTGTTTTGTAAGACACACATTTCGTCGAGCATAGCATGTTTTCATTCTGGATGGGCAAAGACATCACTTGCAATTTTTGGAAGAGAAACAGACGACAAAGAGGAAAGACAAGAATAATAGGAAGAAGAAAGATGATGATAACTCAAAGAAACATAATGAGGAGAAAGATGATGACATCATTTTAAATTTTCACTTTGAACTCTGTCATACATTTCTAGTGGGCATCCATGGGATAAATTCAATTTTAGTTCTCCCGTTTCCATCTTTAATTTGATGTAGTTATTTCGTAACTTACATAATGATCTACTTAGCATTTGTATTGTATCATATAATTGATCGGAAGGGAGGCTACGTACCTCACCATGTTGGATTCGCAGTCGGATGCTCCCCCTTCGTTGATGCTCTCGATGCTTATATTGGATGAGCTTTCGTTATCTCCTTCTTGGTAGTTCGCCATTAATGCAAGACCAACATATTTTTCTATGTCGGATTTCGAGGATGACGATTCGCTCCACGTCGCCTTTACGTTCTTTCGCTTGCTTCGACTTGGCTGCTTTTCTTCGACTTTCTTCTTCAGTCTCGGACAGTTATCCTTGATATGTCCTTCCTCTTGATAGTTGTAGTTGTGACCCTTCCTTTCGCTTCTTAGTAGTTTTGATGCCTGCGACATATACGCATTTCCATCCTCGTCGAGTGATGTGTCTGAATCTGATCCATCCTTTTGGGCCTTCAGCGCTAGGTTCTGACTTGGGATTTCTTTTCTCATTCCTGCACACCGAGTTTCTTGTAATTCGAAAGTAGAAAATAAACTTTCTAAGGTACTTACCTCAAGGTCCTTAGATATATAGTATGAGTAATGATAGAAGACCAGTCTGAGATTCTTGGGAAGGCGTTGAGTGCGTATCTTTGTAAGTCGCGATTTGTTACCATTTCTTCGAGATTCGTGATTAGCTCCTTGAGTTTGGCATGCAGTTGGGTCACTAATTCTCTTTCTTCCATTCAGAAGTTGCTAAGTTGATTCCGGAGCATATATCGTTTTGCTATTTTAGCTTCAAAGGTATCTTCGTTGAACTCTAGGAACTTTTCCTAAAGTTCCTTCGCCAAACCGTAACTGCTGATTCGGTTGACTTCTTGATGTGCAACATACTCAATAGATGGAACTCTGCTTTTCCGTTGGTCACAAAATCCACTTTGCACGGGGAAGGGAGCCAATGGGCTCGGTTCATTTTCATGCTTTAAAGAATCATATATATCTAAAGGGCATGAATGAGCTAATTCTTTCTTTAATTCTATATTCTTAATCCTTAACTTACACAAGGATTTAAGCATGGATCTAATACCAGAATACAGCTTATCAGGAGGAAGTTTACATATCTCACTTACCATATCGTTGTGTCTGAAACTGGACACTCCCCTTTCACTGCTACTTTCATCTGTTAAGTCTCCCCATTCATCGATGCTCATGTTGGAGATGGATGCTCTGTCAGCCTCTTCTTGATAACTTGCCATAAGTGCAAGTCCGGCGTAGGCCTCGATCTTAGATTCTTCTGAAGATGTGTTGTCTCACGTTGCTTTTAAATTCTTGTGCTTTGAATTATTTCCTTTTTCTTTCTTTTTATTCTTCAATTTGGGGCATTGCTCTTTAATGTGACCTTCTTTGTCACAGTGGTAGCACCTAACTTGTCTTTTTCTTGGTGACCATTTCTTGTCCTGCGACTTAACAAATTTGCTAGATTTAAAGTGTTTACCAAGTTTCTTACCATATACGGCATTTCCTCTTCATCGGTTGAAGACTCCGAATCTGGATCAGTTCTTCTCGGCAATGTTATCCATCTTTTCCTTTCTTGTTGTTGTACATCGAGATTCGTGTAATTCAAAAATGAAAAATATTTTCTCAATGGTACTTACCGCCAAGTCCATTGAGATATAGTAGGCATCTACTATTGAACTCCACTCTTGGATTCTTAGGAAGACATTTAGGGCATACCGGATTGAATCGCGATTTGATAAAAATTCACCGAGTTGGGTGAGTCCGAAGACGAATTCTTTGATTTTCGCTTGAATTCGGCCACCGTCTCTCCTTCCTTCATTCGGAGATTAGTCAGCTGGTTTCGGAGAAGATCTTTCTTTGCTGACTTGGTTTCTGATGTGCCCTCATGAAGTTCTAGGAACTTCTCCTAGAGCTCTTTTGCGGAGTCGTAGCTTCCAATCCGGTTGACTTCTTAAGGAGGTAGAACCGACAGCAAGTGGAACTCTGCTTTGGCATTGGCTACAGAATCTGATTGTTGCTTTTTACTCCAGAGATGCGCTTCTTTTACCTTGTCGTCCTCGCCTATGGGCACTTCAAAACTATATTTTATTATTAGTAATATCTCAAAATCAGTCCTAAAAAATACCTCTATCTTCTTTTTCCATATGGCGAAGTCTCCTTCGAATTTGGGTAGTTAAATGCTGGATCCGACCATTATCTTGATGCTTTATCAGGTGGTTAGTCTTTCAAAAGCGAACCTAGCTTTGATATCACTTGTAGGTAGAAACTTGTATTGGATTCCTAAGTTAATCTTAAATTAATTTTATTTTATAAATGTTTTTTTAAAGTTTATCTGATTTTAAATGCTTAATTTGATTCTTAAAAGGTTTTTTTATTATTTGCTTTGCCTCATATTTTTTTGATATGATCACAGGAGGAGAATAATGAAGTATAAGTTAAGGGAAGGTCAATTTGGTCATATTTTGAATTTAATTGCATTATCTATTGTGCTAACTTACAATAGTTGCTTTATTGTTTTAAATAAACAAATGTTCTTTTCTTGTTTGATTACCCCAAACTTAACTTGGGTTGATGCACATCAAAAATGGGGAGATTGTAAGTATCCCAGGTTGGTTTTGATGCAATCAACCAAGTCAAATTGGGTCCTGGTTTATTTTGATCTCTGTGTCTAATTGTGCAGGAGCTTAGAAGCACAGAAAGTCGAATGAAAGACACAGCAGACGAGAAGGATGACATAGGGAAAGGAGCCGATGGGCTCGGTGCATCCGAGGGACACGAAGACTACGGAAGAGTACACCGATTGAGCGAGGAGAGCGTGTCCGGCGTCTGAGGGACAAGAAGCCGGGGAGGAAGCTTGTTCGAGGCGAAATGCTAGAGTCGGGTTCATGTGAGTCTAACTCTGGTTGGCTGGAAATCACTCAAGCGGAAGGACGAAAAAGTCTTAACGCAGATGTTGACTTTGACTAGCAAGAGGCGCCTCAGTTGCTAAGTGAGGCGCTTCAGTTGCAAAGCAGCATCTCTGCGCAAATACAGAGCCAAGGCGCCTCAGTTGAACCCGAGGCGCCTTAGATCTGAACTGAGGCGCCTCATATCAGAACTAAGGCGTCTCGAGCCAAGTTTTATCGACAGTTTACCGTTGGCTTCGTGGTTAAAAATTTATCCATTTAAGGCGCCTCAGATCACAACTGAGGCGCCTCAAGTCCACGACGTTTCAGGTCCACGTCAATATAATGGTAACTTGAGTATTTGGGCTATAAATAGTTCCCAGAAACTAGGTTTCAATAACAATTCTTATACTACATGTTCCTAGCTATTTCGTGTGTTATTCAAAGTTTGTAAGAGGCTATTCCACTTACAAACGAAGGAGATTTTGATAGTAGAGCTTTCAACTGTCTTGGAGTAGCAACCACCTTGGTTGCAACCAAATAAACCCTCTGTGTCTCTTACTAGTCTCTTTTATTTTGTTTTATGTTTTCAATTAACTGCTGCAACCAACGTCTATCTTTGTAAAAGAAGCAAAATATCTAGAATTCTAACTTGTAGGGCAATTCACCCCCTCTTGTCGACCTGCCAATGATCCTACAAGATGCTGTTCCTTTTTGTTTCCGTCGTGATCTTTTGGTACTTCAAAACCATATTTTATCGTTAGTAATATATCAAAATCAGTTTTAAAGTATACCTCCATTTGCACTTCCAAAGTACAAACTCTCTCTCGAACTTAGGCGGGTAGATGCTTGATCCTGCCATATGTGTTGTTTTAGTTGGCGGTTAGTCCTTCTAAAGCGTCCTTGCTCTGATACCAATTATAGGAATCAGTCAGCCAGCAAGAGGGGGGAGTGAATTATCTCTGAAAAATGAAACTTAATCTTTGTTTTTACTAAACAAATAGTGTTAGTTAGCACAAAACAAGACTCATAAATCAGATTAACTTAAAAGCAAAAGGAACAGAATGTACTTGGTTTGCAACCTGGGTGATTGCTAATTCAAGGCAAATGAAAGCTCACTCTTCAGATTATCTCCTTGTGGGTGGAGAAACCTCTTACATAAATTAGACACTCAGAGAACAAGAGAAAACTAACAAGAAATTCGTTTGTTGCAACTTAAATTGATGAAATGCTCTGAGTTCAGGGGCCTATTTATAGCCCCTAGGAAAACTTATCGATCTGTTGATGTGGCACATCATGGGCGCTCGAGTGCACATGGGCGCCTGAGTACGGCTAATGCCTATCCGCGTCGCAACGGCCAAAAAATGACTCGTTTTGTCAATAAGCATCGAGTCTCGAGCGCTCGTATGAAGGTGGGCACCTGTATTATCGGGCACCCGTATCCATGCGGACGCCTGATTGCCCAGGCACTTCAATCCACTCGGGTGTCATTCAGGCGCCTGGGAGCTAACTGGTCAACTCTAGTTGATCTGCCATCTTCTAGCCTCCTTGGTGATCTCCAACCATCGAGAGTTGAGCTCACCTAAACCCGTCTCCGACCTTCTCCTTGAGTAGACTTCTTTCCCTGCTTCTCGTTCCTCGGACGTTGCGCGCATTCTTCTCGCTCCACTGGTGTACTCTTCCGCAGCCTTCGCGTCCCTCGGATGCGCCTAGCCCGTCAGCTCTCTTCTCGCACCATCCTTCTCGTCTGCCACATCTTCCGCTCAACTTTCTATGCTCTTAAGCACCTGCACACTTAGATACAAGGATCAAATACCAATAGACTTAAGCTCCTACACACTTGACCAGATCAAAATCATCCCGGGATACTTACAGAAGGAACCAATTATGTTAAAAGTATTAAATAGCTTTTCCTATACTCCTAGATCAATCTAAATTCAAATAAGATACTATATAACTACTAATAATTCGATACAGTATATTAAATAGCCTCCCTTGTATTTATATTATGTTTTTATCAACTTATGCATACTTGTGTTTTTCGATATTTAGATTAGGTCCCTAATTATTTACACATACTTCTATTACAGTTCCTGCTAATCTGGTACAAAAATATTATAAAAGCCCAGCTTTTGCAAGTATATTTACTTCTTGAAATTCACAAAAATTTGGTCAGAAATTTTACTATAATTTGATGTAAAAATAAATTAATTATCTTCATAGATTATACTTTGTCTCTGAAAAAGTGGCTATTGATTTCTTAATCTTTTATGATCCTTGAAAGATTGTATTAGAAGTGATATGCGTGACAATTTGATTGGCACAATATTAGCTTCATTAGCTTAGTAGAAGCAATATTCAGAAATTTTCAAAACGGTTTCAAATTTATTTTTTATTTATGGTTTTAACAAACAAATTTGTGAAAATTAAAGGGGCGTTTGGTAGGCTTGTTTTTCATTTTCATTTTATGTAGAAAATGCGATTTTTTGGAAAACGTGTTTGGTTTGCATTTTCCAGCCTTGTTTTTCAGAAAAAGATATAGCATTTTCTGGAAAATTAGAGAATGAAAGAAAGTCATTTTCCAGAAAATGAGAAAATACGATTTTCTAAAAAATGAAAATAGAAAACAGAGCAAACCAAACACCCCCTAAATTTCTCTCCCTCTTTTCTCCTCTCTAAAGTAATGGCCAAAAGGGAAACTTCACTTCTTTCCTTCCGAGGAAATAGAAACTAGGGACCATACTCTTTTCTGATAAGAGAAATCGATGTACTAGAGTGATATTGGTATCATGAAATGTTAGCATAAGGCCAAAGAAAAGGGAAATATTAGCACACATGCTTAGTAAGTTTTAGAATCTACAGGTTATAACCTAGAGGCATGTTTTATACAAGCACTACAAGTACCTTCAGGAACGTAGGAGTTTGGATATCATGGTTTGAGATGGTTCACTTTGAGAAGTTTGCCGCTTAAGCAAGCATTTATAATCAATTGGTACTTTAGCTGTGTCAGTTCTTGAAGGCTTATGTTAGAAGGCCCACATGAAAATTTTGCGTTGGTTGCATTATACTGCAAGTTGTGAAGCTCCCTTGATGGCAGTTAACTAAGAAAAACAGAGAGACAATATAAACCAAATGAAGACACCAAGGAAAACCTGCCTGATGATGGTGCAGGGATTGATCTTTACCTCTCTGAAAAGAAACACTGAGGGTAAATTCACTCCAAAAGCTTTGTTGAAAGGCAATGGTTTTGAGATCCAAGCATAGCTACTTGAAAGGATATTAGATTTGAAGCAGGAGAAGGAGAACGAAAGGAAGTATAGCAATCACTTCAAATACAACCTATGAAACTGGTCAGATGCTGTTACAGGATCAAGATATTTGGAAAATCTTGCTCCTAATTGATCCTCTTCTTATTCGTGCCATTGGATCTGTTGGTGCCCCCGGGGTTATGGTGCAGCGGTAGGGCGACTAGTCGCTATCTCAGACATCTACGGTTCGATCCCTAGCTACGATGTATTTTGCAGGAATTTTTCCTCCAAATGGGGCGCGAACCCTGGGACGTTGGTCTTCTAGACCGCTTCCTGATTTATCCTAGTGATCGGTGAGAGACTTTCGTAGGGCCGGGCCGGTCGTCTCAGGTTTGTCTGCTATCTGGTCCAATATTAGTGATGCGATCTGGGTAGCATGAGTTTGTGCAGTGATGATTAACAACGCACATTAAGAAGCTTCAAGGTTGTTGTTATAGCCACAGAGGGAGAAGGCTCGCATCACGCAGACAATGTCATTGGTAGGAGATGTGAAGATGTAGTGCAGTTGAAAGCCTTGCAAGTTAAACTCACAAGAGCATGAAACACTCTCACCCGGAACTTCTCTGGCAAGGAGGCTGACTTTTGTGGCAAGGGAAGCTTGGTAAGGTTATCTTCATTTCATGAGGCAGAAGGCAAGCATACAAGGTTCAACAAAGAAAGCCACAAGTGTGTGAGACAAAGCTAATGAGCACATTCTGAGGAACAAATTTGTGAAGGATGCATGGAGAAACTATACCATGCTGATTAGAAGGAAAATTATTAGGTTTAATCCCTAGGTTAGTCCTGCTCTACTTAGATGTATATTATCGCAATATATCATCTTCCTATACTGGTGTACATATGTATTTACAACTAGGCCCTTAACTACAATGACAAGTCACCAGCTAGTATAGATAGGGGTTAAGTGCTTAAATAAGTTGATTTAATCTTTAACTAGAGAAGAACTCTTCTAAATAGTTGTATTAAACTGATGAGTTTCTAATGAGATATTCTATTTATAAATAGGTACATTATCTTGTTTAATTTTGTTCAGAGGTAAAGCAAGTTGAATATTTACTTGTCTATACCTATTTATCATACAAGTATAATAGGCGTTCAGCATTTTTATATTAATTAACTAACAATTAACAATAGTTTAATATATTTAATTAAAGAACTTTGTTGATAATCTTATACTACTACTAATGATAATGATAGGTATAATCTCATAATAAACAAACGATTTGATAATAAGAGTTATTTAATAGTTGAGGATATTTATTTTTCTCGATTTGGAATCTCTTTATCAACTTCAATTTCTTGAAAATTGTCTCGATCACGTTAATTTTGTCTGCGTATCAGTGTACACAATGATACCGATTATAACAATGCTCAAGTCAATAAATTTTCAACAAAAACATAACATGAATTTTCATATAGTATATTGATCAAATGTAAATCCAAGCACAATGAGTCACATAATAGTTCAACTCGTGTCAATACATAAGCAAAGAGAAAGATGGCTCAGTACTCTAGTCCACGATTATGCTTGCCAGGAAATGCATACTCAAAGAACGACTCAGCATCCATAGAAAAAGAAGTTTCTTTTCTTCTCCCTCTTTTTTTGGTCCAATCCCCTCTATACTGCTACTCTCTAGCCTCTAAAAAAAATCCCTGTCTTCCACTCAAGCCATAAATTCCTCCTGTTTTCCTCCCTCTTGTCTTGCCTTTGCTTCTGTCAGGTGACCACTTGGTTGATACAATTGTTGATATCATTACTGCACCTGCTGCCAACCGAGAACATTGATGCCGTCTTCCTTTGTTCGAATCCTAAGTTCCCTTGGCGCCTATGGACACCTCAGTTTTTGATATTTGTCTGTGTTGTTGAGTTCCGATAAATTTAGCCCTCATATGTTGAGGTTCAATTGTAAATTCATCTCTTTCGCTAGTAGATGCATGCAAGTGAGGATATCACTTGAATTTGGTGTAGTTTCTATTTCTTTTTTTGAAAAAAAAAAATTGGATACTTTTGCACTGTGCTAATCTCTACAGTTGTTAGAACATCATGCTTTTCCTAAAATAATAATAATAATAATAATAATAATAATAATCATATTTGATAGTTCATAGTAAAAGTTTATCAGCTTCTAATCACAAACTCATGCCAATCTTTTTACTGTTCGTTGACATGGATGGATTGCAGGTACTTATATAGAGGATTAGCTACTGGAGACAGACCTACGTGCGACCAGTGCCTAAAGATCCACGAAAAGTTGACAGAGAAAGCAGGGTTAGGATGCATACTTCGCTCCTTGGCTGACACCGTTAATACTGTGTAAGCTTCATTTACGATGAAACCTGGAGATGAAATCAACCAACTTAACCGGAGCATGTTAACCTTGTTTTTATGACAGCGCCTGTTTTTATCTTCATGGTAATTACTTCGACAGTCAGTACCTTTGCCAGTTTGGAAAAAATGTATTGGCCATAGGACTAGAATAAATAATGTTCGAGAAGTGTGAAGAAAATAAATGATTCTGGGAGTGCGTTCTATGCCAGCTCAGTGCTTAGAAGCATACTCAGCAACAGCTGGACATCTGCAGTGATGCGTGTGTACAATTTATTAAATTTCGCATTCATGCCACCCCTGCTCGGGGAAACGAAAGTGGCAGTTGATTGTGCTTTCCATATTTCATAATAAGTGTCGTCATTCTAAGTTGTGACCATCCATCCATCCATTTTATATAAGGTGGCATACGGCAGGACGATCGATGGAAAAATTTTATGGCTGAATGAATCGTCTCAAGTTTCATATTTTTTGATTTATTATTATTTTTATATCAGATTTCCTTTAGAGTATAATTGAGTTCGTCGTCAAATAATAAATTTATAAAAATGAGCAGGATTGATTTTCTATGAAGTTGGAAAAGGATATTTTCTCACGTAGTGATTTATTCGATTTCTTCATTTATCTTTTTTAAATAGTTGTGGTGTTGAAAATGTAGAATGTTTGAGATTTTCGTATGATTTTATAAAAATATATCAGGTTTCATAATTGTATAATTCTGCATCGATAGATGAGTCCAAGATTGTCGAGATGAGATGAAGCTTTGAGTTTAGAGATTGAGGAAGATGCCGGGGGTTCTTCCCAGATTGAGGAACCTTATTGGATAAATGCTTAAATGGTTTTATGGTTACATTTTACTTGACTTTTTGGCCACAATGCTTAGAAGTTTTTTTTTTTAAATTTTGAAATGTTCAAAAGCGCAGCTAAAGTTGCAAAATTTTAAAAGATACATTAACTTTCAAATTTATCAAGGACGTATGTATTTTTTATTTTACCTTTTTTAACTAATTATTATGACGATGTATTCAAACAATCATATCATGTGATATTGATTTTAAAAAATTAATACAATATTGATATTAATTTAGAATTTATACAGTATTAAAATGGTATTTATTTTTAAAAATTAACATGTTCTTTAATAAATATCTCGGGGGAAATAAAATGATAAATAATTATGTTTTTGGGAAAAAATTTAAAAATTAAAAATGTCTTTGATTAATTATTATTTTAAAAAATTGTGTAAAGAAAAAAAAAGAAACGTGTAGTATTAACTTGACTGACTTCGCCTGGTGGAGAATGTCAATCATTTAAGAAGGCTGGGCGCAAGTCCCTGTCAATTGCCCCCCACACAACTGATCATCGGCTTTGTTATATTCAGAATAATATAATAATTTTTTATATGCAGTCTCTATTTGATAAAATGGAGAAAACTTTTGAAATTGAAATTGACTTTTGTAAGCGGTCTCCATTTGATAAAATTTTTATATGTACTTCGTGATATGATTGATAAAATAATTTTACATGTTATTTTTTTTATAATATAAAAAAGTAAAATTTAGTATACATTATAAAAATTTAAGTATAAATTATTTAAAATTAAGTACTCATTTAAAAAATTTATGTATAAAGTTTCGATGACCCCTCCTGTGAAGATCTTGATACGGTGACTCCTCTATCATGATCTTGATACAATCTAACATACTTAAATTTTTTTAAATAATACTCAATTTAAATAAATTCAAATTTAAATTTTTATAATGTATATTAAAAATTTTACTATACACTGAAATAATATATACTCAATTTTTTTCAAATAATATTCAAATTTCTTAAATTAGTATTCAAACTCAACAAATTTATACTCAAATCTTACAATATATACTGAATTTTTACTATTTTATACTGATAAAAAAAATAACACACAAAATTATCTGGTCAATTTTATCAGGAAATACATGTAAAGATTTTATTAAGTGAGGACTGTATTATTAAGTGAGGACTCTATGCAACGATGGATTTAAAGAGTTTTTACCAATTTTCTCATAATCTAATTCAAAATATCACTCTCATACATTCAAATATATATATATATATATATATATATATATATATACAGAGGTGATCTAATGCGGACTCGCTGCGGACCGAAACTGCGGACGTCCTGCGTGGAAGCCAGCGTGGACGCGAGATGTGTCCGCCAGAGTAGATCTAGGGCAAAACAAAAAGAAATCAGCGCGAGATTTCATTTTCGCGACAACCATTCCTCGCGCTCGCTCGGCCGAATTTGCGTTCCCCCTGCGTTCCTCCCCTCCTCGCGGCGATCCTCGGCGTCCGCAGCTCCCCCTGCGTTCCTCCTCGCGGCGACGTCACCTCGCGCAACTCCCTCTCTCGCTCCTTTCCTCTCTCCCTCCCTCTCTCGCAGCAGCAACCTCTCTCCCTCTCTCGCCGCAGCTTCCTCTCTCCCTCCCTCTCTCGCCGCAGCTTCCTCTCTCGCCGCAGCTTCCTCTCTCGCCGCAGCAACCTCTCTCCCTCACTCGCCGCAGCTTCCTCTCTCCCTCTCTCGCCGAACCCTAGCTTCCTCTCGACAAATTTTTTTGTCTGTTAAAAAATTTTACGACAAGAAAATGCTGTCTAGTGAAATTGTTTTTGCTGTAATCATTCTTCTATTTGTTTAAGAGCTGGTGTTTTAATAGACTATTTATTTATTTTTTTCAAGTTGCGTCTTGCTGCTGCTGGATCAAGGATTCAAGGCTAAACAGTCCTGCTACTTCCACCCGCTCACTAATGAAGTCACAATTTGTAAGTCGGATCTTTTCTGATCGCTTCCTTTTCCACCTGTTATTTTTTCCTTTTGAACTTGTTTACATGAAGTTTATTAAATCGTGAGGGCTTTTGCCAATTACCTATTAATACTTGAGGATTGAGCTCAATACTCAGTTTATTGCATCAACTCAGCAGTTTACGTATTTGAAATATTCTCTCTCTTATCTATATATGTACATTTTATTTCAATTGCTACATCACACAAGAAACTCCAACAGTGAGAATTTTCGTGTGCATTCTACTGCTAAAATAAAGTGACGTAACATTCTTTGATGATGAATTTGGCCAGAATTATGTGTCTTGATCTTTGTAACTGAAAAATATTCTGATTCTGATTCAAGAACCATGTGCTTGCTTCATTAATATAGTTGTAGGTGATATTAATGTGAAAATCAAGACAAGTGGTGGCTCGTTGATCAAGCATGTTGAGGCTATATATGACAATTATAAGAAAAAATCATGATTATAATTAAGTGCATGAATCAAGTTTGCATCATAAATCTCTGTAATTATGGTCAAATATATATATTCAAATGTAGGACGGCATGTTGGAGAATTCATCTAATTGAAGAAGTCTCTGCTTGAGTCTTAGAGCATACCTTCTTTTAACATGCTTCCTGATCAATGTAGCAAACAAAATTTGTCATACCTAATCTTCAACAATATAAACATTGTTAAATTGACTTCAGGATGCGGATAGACACAGCCAATATTGATATGATCTTAATCACAATAGCATTACTAACTGATATCTGGACAGTTTGTAGTTTCATTGTTCACCTAGACCAATGGTGAATCATTCAACTTTCTGGTCTACTGATTTGAGCTTGATTGCATATTTGCCAATTCTAAATGTATTTATACTCAATTATTTAGGCCGATTGCTATCATCAAATATTTTGTTTCTACAGCCCTCAGCGCAAGCGGCCTCGACAAGTTTCTGGTATCAATTGGAAGACAACCTTCATATGCGGATCTAGAGGTGATTCAGCAATTTGTGATCACTATTGTTTCACACTATTGTTTCAACTGAAACTCGGATAAAAATGTTGTTGTTTGAGTTGCAAGTTGCTATTTAAGTTTCAAATGGTGTATTGAATTTGAAATTTATGTTATCTAATATGTTGTTAAAAATTTGTTAGGTCTAATTGGATTTGTGTTGTTAATATGTCTGTTATGTTTCATCTCAATTTGTACGTATACATGTAATTGGCTATTGCTAGTTCAGAACTTGAGCTAACAGCTTTGACAGTTTTGTCCCATTTCCATTGAATTGCCCCATTGAATTAGCTGTTGCTAGTTCAGAACTTGAGCTAACAGCTTTCACAGTTTTGTCCCAAGTTGTGATTTCGTTTTTGACAGTTTTGAATTGTTGATTGAGTTCACAACTAGTTTGACAAGGCTGATCGAAATTTGGAACACCTATCATAAGATGCAATTTTGGATGCAATCTGGCTCGAAACAAACTTTACATGGTGGGAAAGATCGATGTTAATCAAACGGACGCAGAGAAAATTTAAATTGGAGCTACGGTGACCGATCGCAACGATATTCGGTCGTCGCTGTTTGAAACGGTCGTAGAGAAGGGTCGGCATGTTTCGAAGCAGCGTGCGGCGTCACCTATCTCCGGCAACTTTTGGTGTTCTCTTGAGCAGTCGAGCTGGAGCTTATTTGATGGGCATCCCATAAGATGGAGCCCGAGTGGCCTATCTAGAGCCTCATCAAGGCGAAGCAAACACTTGTCGAGTCACCTTTTGCTTAATTTGGCAGAGTTTCGTTGATGCAAAATTCTAAATGTGCAGCGGAGAAAGCATGGATTGAACAATGCTTTTCTTCTAGATCAAACTAGACTTCATTTCCAGAGTTAATAAAGCGCTAAGTAATTAGAGAAATATCAAATGATCAAAACATACAAGATTTTTATCAACGTAATCGAATAAGTACATGACAATATTTGCCAAGTTAGAAGACAGAACATGGTCTATACACTAAGTTCTAAACATGTAGGCAGTAGAACATGTAACACAGACTATTTCTTTAACCAGTTTCTCGATATCGGTAGCTTCGGCCCGTGGGTGTATTGAGCGTTGAACTTTGTCAAGCTTCTTTGGTAAAACTGCCCGTCTTTTGGCATCTCCTGAGGCTGGAAGAGGAAAGTTCCATATTAGTAAAACTAAACAAATCTTAGATGAGATCGCAGCAGATTTTGCAGAACGAAGAGCTCAATGAAACGCAACAAAAATATGCAATATGTACAGTTTGAACGAGTGTTGGGGATTAACTGTCGAAAACTTGGATCTAGCAATTTAAAACTCTCGCAGTCAAATAAGTCTAATCAATTTATATGAGGGGTAAAGGTACACTAAACAAATGCTACAACACAACTAAACAAACAAAGATCTAAGTGATCTAGTTTTGTTAACTCTAAGTACATATAGATGAGCATATGTGTTGGTGGCCTACATTTTGATCATAGCACTGTAAATGATCCAAGTACAAACACACTAATATTACTTCAAAATGTCAGAAACATTTTCGGATTAAATTACCTGGATATCAGATAAGTGAGCACACGCTGTATATGTAAGCTCCGCTTAACAACTGAGTAAATATATTTGCATTCACGATTTACTAATTATGGATATAGGAGATAGTGACTGGTGGGATCTCCAATAGTAAAATGAGTGTCCTATAATTTAATTCTGTATGCTATCTATCATGCTCATTCTCATGCTTTATAAATGATCAGATTCTATATGTTCGCTCCTCTTTCGGTCAATAAAGCTAGCTCGAGAAAGAATACATTCATATACTTAATGTGCTAAAATGACCATTCACTTGATGCAACTAGCAGAAGAAAGAAAATTGCACATGAGACTGATGAAATTTCGCATGAGAAAAGAAACCAAGAGCAGAAATTTTCTATCCTATCATGATGTGAGGGAAAAAAAGTATTCTACTAGCTTGAAAAAAAAAAAGCTCACCGAGAGAGTTTACAGATTTCTTGGCAGGAAGAACATCCTTTTCAGCAACCTTTTCAATTGGAGCAGAAGTAACAGAGTTTGCTAATGTATCCGACAGAGTGGGAACTCCAGATGGAACTAAATCAATAAGATCAGGTGGATTGTCCTTCCCAACCACTGGATTTGCCTATTATAAAAAACTATTATCAATTTGTATTGAAACAGCTGTTGTGAACTTATGTTTACATGTTCACAAACTGCTGAATCACCTCTAGATCCGCATATGAAGGTTGTCTTCCAATTGATACCAGAAACTTGTCGAGGCCGCTTGCGCTGAGGGCTGTAGAAACAAAATATTTGATGATAGCAATCGGCCTAAATAATTGAGTATAAATACATTTAGAATTGGCAAATATGCAATCAAGCTCAAATCAGTAGACCAGAAAGTTGAATGATTCACCATTGGTCTAGGTGAACAATGAAACTACAAACTGTCCAGATATCAGTTAGTAATGCTATTGTGATTAAGATCATATCAATATTGGCTGTGTCTATCCGCATCCTGAAGTCAATTTAACAATGTTTATATTGTTGAAGATTAGGTATGACAAATTTTGTTTGCTACATTGATCAGGAAGCATGTTAAAAGAAGGTATGCTCTAAGACTCAAGCAGAGACTTCTTCAATTAGATGAATTCTCCAACATGCCGTCCTACATTTGAATATATATATTTGACCATAATTACAGAGATTTATGATGCAAACTTGATTCATGCACTTAATTATAATCATGATTTTTTCTTATAATTGTCATATATAGCCTCAACATGCTTGATCAACGAGCCACCACTTGTCTTGATTTTCACATTAATATCACCTACAACTATATTAATGAAGCAAGCACATGGTTCTTGAATCAGAATCAGAATATTTTTCAGTTACAAAGATCAAGACACATAATTCTGGCCAAATTCATCATCAAAGAATGTTACGTCACTTTATTTTAGCAATAGAATGCACACGAAAATTCTCACTGTTGGAGTTTCTTGTGTGATGTAGCAATTGAAATAAAATGTACATATATAGATAAGAGAGAGAATATTTCAGATACGTAAACTGCTGAGTTGATGCAACAAACTGAGTATTGAGCTCAATCCTCAAGTATTAATAGGTAATTGGCAAAAGCCCTCACGATTTAATAAACTTCATGTAAACAAGTTCAAAAGGAAAAAATAACAGGTGGAAAAGGAAGCGATCAGAAAAGATCCGACTTACAAATTGTGACTTCATTAGTGAGCGGGTGGAAGTAGCAGGACTATTTAGCCTTGAATCCTTGATCCAGCAGCAGCAAGACGCAACTTGAAAAAAATAAATAAATAGTCTATTAAAACACCAGCTCTTAAACAAATAGAAGAATGATTACAGCAAAAACAATTTCACTAGACAGCATTTTCTTGTCGTAAAATTTTTTAACAGACAAAAAAATTTGTCGAGAGGAAGCTAGGGTTCGGCGAGAGAGGGAGAGAGGAAGCTGCGGCGAGAGAGGAAGCTGCGGCGAGAGAGGAAGCTGCGGCGAGAGAGGGAGGGAGAGAGGAAGCTGCGGCGAGAGAGGGAGAGAGATTGCTGCTGCGAGAGAGGGAGGGAGAGAGGAAAGGAGCGAGAGAGGGAGTTGCGCGAGGTGACGTCGCCGCGAGGAGGAACGCAGGGGGAGTTGCGGACGCCGAGGATCGCCGCGAGGAGGGGAGGAACGCAGGGGGAACGCAAATTCGGCCGAGCGAGTGCGAGGAATGGTTGTCGCGAAAATGAAATCTCGCGCTGATTTCTTTTTGTTTTGCCCTAGATCTACTCTGGCGGACACATCTCGCGTCCACGCTGGCTTCCACGCAGGACGTCCGCAGTTTCGATCCGCAACGAGTCCGTATTAGATCACCTCTGTGTGTGTATATATATATATATATATATATATATATATATATATATATATAATATATATATATATATATATATATATATATATATATATATATAGCACAAGCTCCCAAAGTTTGATAATATTTCGCGATCAATATTAGGATCGAGGGGAGATGAGCTGGCCACTAGAGACTGTCGGAAGTTGAGCATCAAATACCCTTTTTTTTTATTATTATTATTTACATGAATTTACGGAACACGAACTTTCAAGACCGCATTTTGGAGGAACAAAAGGGCGTGCTCTCGTCCATGCCCCGCACGTGCGCCATATCGCACCACCCCAAGCCCCGCGGCAAATTGGAGTTCGGATCCTCTGTGCCAAGCATATCCCTGTGCCTGTGTATCAAATCGTCGGCGAGCGCCGACGAGTCGTCCGATTGATCGTCGTTTCGAATAAGATGATATCCTCGGAGAACATTGAACCTGTCAAAATCGTCGGATCAAGTCGAATCCCACACGTGCGGAGGCGGAACTGAAGGCGCCCTCTCAAGTACGCGACATCTCCTCCCATAGCGCCGCGCATCGCCGACGTGCGAACCCCACCCGCTTCCCCTCCAGGTCGTACACCACCTCGAAACCTTGCTGCTGGAAGTTGCCCAGCGTCCCGGCCGGCCCCCCGTATTCCTCCTCGCCGGCGGCCTCCCCGCCACTCATCACCATCAGGCACCCCACCCACCGCCCGCCGCTCTCGAACCCCATGAAGTAGTTCCGCCGCGGCAGCGCCACGCTGGCGTTCCCCGCGAAGTGGAGCGCCAGGCCCGGCACGCTCTGCCGATCCGCCTCCCGGTCCTGGTCCTCGAAGAAGTAGCACGGCCGCAGCCCGGTGCGCTCCTCGGCCTCTGCGGCTCGCTCGAACCCTGCACGGCTCATCTGACGGTTGAATTCGTTCGTCAAGCTCGTGTAGGTCTCCGCCGGAAGCATCGTGAAGGTGGTGCCAGAATCGACCACCATCCCGCCGTTCCCTCTCCGGTCGACATCCCTTAGTTCGGGCGGCGCCCGAATCCGGCTAGCCCCGATCGACAACGACTCGAGGCCGACGGAGTAGAAGTAGGGGTGTTTAGGGTTGTGAAGGAGCGGGGTGTAGACGAAGGGCGGATCTTGGTCCGGTTCCGATGGTTTCGGCTCGGTTCGGCCCAGGATGAGCGGGCTGGGCCGGAGGAGGCGATCTGGCTTGAAGGAATGGGAGACGAGGCAGTAGGAGAAGCGGGCGGCGAGGGAGGGCGAGAGAGCCGCGAGCTGGGCGGGCAACGAGAGCGGGCCTCGGCCGAACCCCGCGACGCCGACGGGCTCCGCCAGCGCGGAGTGCGCACACGCAAAGGTAAAGTTTTGCAGGCGGAGTGCCGCGGCGGAAGGGGCAGCGGAGCCGTGGAGGGAGAGCGGACCGCGGCGGAGGCGGGCGACGAGGCTCCCATCGCCGTAGGCGTAGTAGAACCGCGGGCACGGGGCGGCGCAGGAGTCGGTCTCGATGTCGTCTAGGGTACACGCGGCGATGGCGCAGAGATCAGAGGCGGGGAGCCCCGCGTGGACGGCGGAGCAGGCGGCGGAGCCGCAGGTGATCTGGCGGGACGCCGGAGGCGGGGGCAGTGGTGGGCGGAGGGGCGGGTGCGACGGCTTGCCCTCGCACAGCATGCACTCGAACGGGGAGCAGGGGAACCAGACGAGGTCGCTGCCGGTGTCCATATACAGCGAGACGATGGTGGGCGCGGACGGCGCGCCGACGGAGACACTGAGCGTGTAGTCGCTCCCGGGGGACAGCGGGAGGGAGATCTGCTGCCGGCGGCGCTCCGGAGCGTGCCGGCCGCTACGGTGGCGCGCCGCCGAGTGGAGCGCCGACGACTTGATGTGCTGGAGGGTGCTAAAGTTGGAATTTTGGGAACGGGAGAGAGAGTGGGAGAGGGGGAAGACGACGGAATCAGGCCGAGCACCATCAATAACCAAGAGCTGGTCACACAACAGGAGCAGCAGAAACAGGGGAGCCATGAAAGCTTGCATTTTGATGGTGGAGGAACAAGGAGAAGTTGTGAGTGGGGCAAAGCAGGAAGCTTCCAACACCTCAACTTATAGGAGTCGAATTCGAAATGAATATGGAAGAGAGTGTAGCAGGATAAGTTTTATGGAGTTTTAAATGAGGAAGGGAGGAAGAGTGTTCCTGTCTTCAGAAGTGAGAAAGCAATCCTTGGTGTCCAAGTTATGCCACCACCTCTCTTAATGGCAGAAGGGCATCATGGATTGGAGGACAATGGAACAGGGCTCTACATAAATTTGATCTCGACGATAGAGAATTTACTGCCATGGCCCTTCTTCTCCTTGTGGAACCTGCTGAACAATGTGCTCAGTTCAGAAATGCTTTCCCAACCCTACTGCTGCTGTTGCTGCTAACTTTTACCATCAGGTAACCCTCTACACTGTAAAAAGAAGAGCTAAAAAAAAATGGAGGAGGATTTCAAACTTTGAATATTATCATCCCCAGTTGTGTCCTTGGAAATTGCAGAATCTCAAGGTGGCTCACAAGTGTCCCAACTCAAATGAGGTTTGTTTAGTCTTTCCAATTATTTTGAAGATGGGCTGCTTTTTAGAATGAATATTTATCTCTATTGGGATTCGAATTCTAATCATCTTAAGTGTTTTGCTGTGGTGTTCATGGGCTGAACTTATCCTGAGGCTGAATCTTGGACACTTCTCTGGGGAAATTCCTTATATCAGTTTCTGAAAGAGCAGTAGGAGACTGTGTGACACAGGAAATTTGTAGCTTTGTCTAATCCTTTGGCTTAGGGACAAAGGATCAGGTAAGCGGTGCTATCCAAAACAATGGTTTTAAGTTTGATATGGCAAATGATTGGTATTTACTCTTTACCATCTTGTTATTCACTAGATATTCAATTGCAACTCGGAATTGGAATTCTCACAAGTTTGGACTTGCATTTGTTGTTGTTAACTTTGCTGACAAGTTGTTCTGTTATTTACTTATAAAGTGCTTAGCTATAGTTTCCTTACATGGAAAATACTTTGTTCTCGAAGTTTTACAGTTTCAAGTATGTCTTGCTAGCACATTTACTCAAACAATACGACGGCTATTCCACTCAGCGATGACGATGAGGATAATGGATTTTTGCAAGACTCGTGAGAAACTAACTCATTCCGCTTCATTGCATTTACGTAGTTTTCATATCTTATTGAACTTGCTAACGATGTAAATTCTAAAATTTGGATTCTATCAACCTCCTCTTGTAATTTATCATCACTTTCAATTGTCTTCTTCTCCTCCCTCTTTGCTTTATTCCTTCTCCAATCACCATGATGGATCCTCTTGGTCAAACCACAAAACCTCCTAGGCAACAACCAACTGAAGTGATAAAGGTACATGGTCACCCTACTTTACTTATATTCTCGAGCTATGTATCTTTAGAGGGTTTCGCTTGTAATGACGATATTTTTGCCAACTTGCCTAACTTTGTTCTCCTAGTCATCATGAGCAATGAAGTTCTCATGTACCTTCTAAGTAACGTCTTATTAATCGTCCAATGTTGAAAAAATTTCATTAATCATTTTTTTTATTAATCGTCCAATGTTGAAAAAATTTCATTAATCATTTTTTTTACTAATCACTCTAATTTTAACTCTAAATAATCAATCATTAATAATTAATCATTGAAGAGTTAACAAAGAAGATACCCAAATTCTATTGAATATCTAGAAGGCGCATTTATCAAAAATTGTCATCGTGAAATCTTATGGTCGCATGTTCAAATCAAAATTAAAATCGCTAAAAGAAGCTTTTACAATATAAGATAAAGTCGCGGAGAATAAACTTAATATTTTTTTTTTAATTTCGTATGAACGGAAATTTCGTCAACCCAAACACTTTAAATAGAAAAGTCTTTTATAATTATTGGTCATTTTAAAAATAAATATATCTCTTTATTATTTTATTATTATTATTATTATTATTTTAAACTCGCATTTGGAATAGAGGGCTGCCGAAAAGAAATGTTGAAGCAAGTTTTCCAGCTGGAAACTTAGGGTGAGTGGCAGTGGGGCCCTCAGCAAAGTGGCGCGTACGTACGGAGATGTCACGCCCACGCTCCGAGGCGTCGTCACGTAGCGAACTTGCAGTAATACAAAACAAACAAACAAATGATCATTTGGTGTAATAGTGGGTGGTAACGTTTCAAATTTTGAAATGGTTTTGTGGTACCCACCGAGCTTTCGATTCATCATCGTCCGGGCCCACACACTTTGAACAAACAGTTGGTTGCATCCATTTTTCAGTACCAAATTTTTGATTTTTTTTCGGCTGCTACATCAGTTATTTCTAAGGTTCTGAAAATGGGATCCAATATCAAATCGATCAAGCGAAGAATTTAAAAGTTTAGAAATTCAATTGGTTTAATCGGAAATCCAATTAAAATATAATTGATATATAATAAAATATATATTTATATAAATATATGAAATTAACAACATGCTCAATTATTTTTTTTAAAAATTGGATCAACTAGGTTGAGCATGTGAATATATGATATATTTTTGTCAAAAACTCAGTACGATATTCTTGAAAAAAAAAAATTAGTTTTAAAGAAAAATTTAAATTTTAAACTATTGAGTTCAAGAAAATAGTAAATTTATTCATTTGAGATTTTAGGTGAAAGTAAATTAGAATTTTGACATTTTATTTTTTATTTTGCAGTGAGAAAGCAAAACTGTAAAAGGAGAGAAAAAATCAAAAAATAAAAAATAAAAAATAAAATAAACCAAGCCAGTTTGCTAAGTCAGTTTTGTGACGGCTGATGACACGTATTGCTACAACGTCATGTCGTTCGGCTTGCGCAATACTGGGGCTACGTACCAGTGGATGATGGACAAAGTCTTTAAGCACCAGATCGGGAGAAACATCGAGGTGTACGTGGACGACATCCTAGTAAAGACTGATAAGGGAGGGGACATGATAGCCAACCTCGAAGAAACGTTCGCCATCCTGAGAGGCAACAGACTGAAGTTGAACCCTGCTAAGTGCTTGTTCGGCGTAAAAAGTGACAGGTTCCAGGGATACATGGTCACGGAGAGGGGAATCGAAGCCAACGTAGAAAAGGTAAAAGTCATTCTGGATATGACACCCCCCACGCAACTTCAAGGAGGTGCACCGGTTGAATGGAAGGATCACGACGCTATCCCGATTCATCTCCAAATCCGCACACAAGACCCTCCTCTTCTTCAAGATTTTGAGGAAAGCCGCCAAGTTTGAGTGGGACGACCAGTGCGAGAAGGCTTTTACAGAATTGAAGGCTTATCTCGCCGCCCTCCCCCTTCTCTACAAACCAGTGGCGGGGGATACCCTGTTTGTCTACCTGTCAGCCGCAGAGCAAGCGATAGGCTCGGCGCTCGTCCGAGAGCAAGACCAGGTGCAATATCTCATATATTTCTTCGGACACCTTCTAAAGGACGTCGAGACACGCTACACCACGATGGAGAAACTGGCTTATGCCTTGGTCTTGATGGCTCAAAGGTTAAGGTCATATTTCTTAGCACATCCCATTGTGGTTCTCACCAACAGCCCGCTCGCCCGAGTCCTCACTAATCCCGAGGCTTCGGGCAGGCGAATCAAATGGACGACAGAATTGAGTGAGTACGGCATCGAGTATGAGCCTCGCTCCGCTATCAAGGCCCAAGCCCTTTCCGACTTCATGCTGGAGACCGTCCCGGAGGCCAAGGCCGAAGGAATGTGGAAGATATATGTAGATGGGTCCTCTAACAGCCAGCATAGCGGGGTGGGAGTGCTACTAATTTCCCCTCGGGGAGACACGTTACGTTTATACATCAGGCTACACTTCAAGGCTACCAACAACGAAGCCGAGTATGAGGCAATCCTAGCAGGGCTGCAAGCAGCCCAGCACATGGGGGCCTGTCGGGTCACGGTATACTCAGACTCACAATTGGTAGCACAGCAGATAAAGGGTGACTTTGAGGTCCGGTGTGAGCACATACAGAAGTATATAGTCCTCTACGAACAGCTGAAGGTCTCCTTCTCGGAGGTCATCTTGCAGAAGATCTCCAGGTCAGACAACATGCGGGCCGATGAGCTGGCCAAACTGGCCAGCTCCATATCCACCTGGCAGGACGAGCCTCGCACAGCGGAAGAGACGGACACACAAATTGGAGAGGAAGATCGGGGCAACAGCCGGACCGACTGGAGGGATCCCTACATAGCATTCTTGCGGGATGGGACAGTTGCAGGTGGGGACCAAGGTGGTCGGCTATTCCGCCGTCGGGCAGTCAGATTCACACTAGTCGGGGATCAGTTGTACAGGAGGGCTTTTGCTCGGGCCCTCCTAAAGTGTATCGGGCCGGAGGAGACCGACTACGTTATGAGGGAGGTACATGAAGGCATCTGCGGGAGTCACATTGGGGGAAAATCCCTATCCCAGAAGATCCTTTTGGCTTGGTACTTTTGGCCTAACTTGCAAGTCGATGCTCTCAAGTTCGCGGCTAGGTGCAAGGCCAGTCAAAGACATCATCATGTGACTCACCGCCCGACGGAGCTCTTGTGAGTTTCTACAGTATCCTGCCCTTTCGATCAATGGGGAATCAGCATCGTGGGCCCCTTTCCCGTTGGGCCCCAACAGAAGAAATTTCTGCTGGCCCTCGTGGATTACTTCTCTAAATAGGTAGAGGCCGAACCCCCGGCGAACATCACGGAGGGCGCGGTGACGAAAATCCAATGGAGGGACATTGTTTGCCGATAAGACATCCCTCATAAGATGGTATTTGACAATGGAAGACAATTCTCTAGACGCAAACTGAAGGAATGGTGCGATGGGTTAGGCATTCAACATGCTTTTACCTCAGTCACATACTCGTAGAGCAATGAACAAGCCGAGGTCGTCAATCGGGAGATCCTGCTAGGACTCAAGATAAAGCTAGACCACGTTGGAGGTAGTTGGGTCGAAGAACTCTCCAGCATCTTGTGGTCCTACCGGACTACCCCGCGAGAAGGGTCGGGCGAGAGCCCTTTCCAACTGATCTATGGCGCTGAAGCCATTATCCCAGTGGAGGTGGGGAAAGAATCCACACGACGACAATATTATCGTAAGGAAGACAACGATCAAGAATGTCTGATTGATCTAGATCTCATATCGGAGGTACGAGATAAAGCCGTAGCGAGGTTGGAGGCATATCGGAATAGGATGTAGCAAGCCTACAACCGCCGAGTGATCGCCCGCAGCTTCGAGGTCGGTGATAGAGTCTGGAAGAGAACAAAACCGATGGGTGCCCCCGGCAAGCTGGAGCCGCAGTGAGACGACCCATATGTTATCATCAAAAAGCTCACCGAGGGAAGCTATTATCTGAAAGACAATAAAGGCAAGAGGTTGGAAAGGCCCTGACATGCCAACCATCTCCGCCCCTACCGTACTCAGTGAGATACGACGTTATGTAGTTGCTTGCTGTATTCTTTATTTTCCCACCACCTGGCAGTGTAGTAAATCAAAGGTGCGAGTGAAATATCTTGCGAATGAACGCCGAGTCCCCATCTGTGCTAAACCCTACAGCCTCTCGGTGTGCAGGATTGGTCTCGGAGTTGTACACGCCCCGCCAAGAGTTGCTAAAACCCTACAGCCTCTCGGTGTGTAGGCTTGGTCTCAGAGTTGTACACGCCCGACCAAGAGTTACTAAAACCCTACAGTCTATCGTTGTGTAGGCTTGGCCTCAGAGCTGTACACACCCGGCCAAGAGCTGCTAAAACCCTACAGCCTCTCGGTGTGTAGGCTTAGCCTCGGAGCTGTACACGCCTTGCAAAGAGTTGCTAAAACCCTACAGTCTGTCGGTGTGTAGGCTTGGCCTCGGAGCTGTACACGCCCGGCCAAGAGCTGCTAAAACCCTACAACCTCTCCGTGTGTAGGCTTGACCTCGGTGCTGCACATGCCCAGCCAAGAGCTGTGAAATCCTAATGCCTCTCGGTGAGTAGGCTTGGCCTCAGAGTTGTACACGCCCGACCAAGAGCTGCTAAACCCTACAGCCTCTCGGTGAGTATGCTTGGCCTCGGAGCTGTACACGCCTGGCCAAGAGCTGCTAAAACCCTTCAGCCTCTCGGTGTGTAGGTTTGGCCTCGGAGTTGTACACGCCCGGCAAAGAGCTGCTAAAATCCTACAACCTCTCGGTGTGTAGGCTTGGCCTCGGAGCTGTACACGCCCAGCCAAGAGCTGCTAAAACCCTACAACCTCTCGGTGTGTAGGCTTAGCCTTAGTGCTGCACATGCCCAGCCAAGAGCTGCAAAACCCTACTGCCTCTTGGTGAGTAGGCTTGGCCTCGGTGCTGCACATGCTCGGCCAAGAGCTGTAAAACCCTACTGTCTCTCGATGAGTAGGCTTTGCCTTGGTGCTGCACGAACCCGGCCAGAAATCGAACATTCTAAGGGGAACAAGAAATCCATCAAAATATAAGAAGTCCAGAGATGTCGACATTCAGTGGTGAAACAATTATATACTTGTCTTACAAGAAAGAACTTAAAAAGAAGAAAATACAGTGGTCAAAGAGCGGTCAAACAGTTTATGCCTGGGTCAAGAAGGATCCTAGAGGGCCTTTTCTTCAGGGGGAAGATCGTCCCAGACACGCTGGACGGTTATTGCGTGCAAGTCTGCGCCTGACTTCAACAGCTGATCCTTCTCCAACTTACTGATGGCGCCATAGAAGCCCTGTTTGAGGCGCTTCAACGCTTGCACGACTACCACCTTGGCATACTCCTCCGATTCCAGGTACTTGGTCTTGAACTTTGCCTCGGCCCGGGATAGTTGAGTCGCGTGAATACTCAGCTGCTGCTGTATCTTGGCCTCAGCCTCCTCCTTGGCAACCTTCAGCGTCACCACCTCCTGGAGTAGACAGTCCTGAGCCTCTTGCATCTCTTGGAGCTTCTGGGTAGCAGCAGCAGCTTAGGCCTTGGCCTGGGTAACCTGCTCTTGGAGGTCTGCGGCATGGAAGCATGCCGACTCTAAGCCATATACTTTTATAGTCATCAGGCGCTCCCGTTTCATATCCCGATCCTCCAAGGTTTTCTTTGCAGATTCCAAGATTTCGACTTGATCGGACAACTCATTCGTCCGGGCCTGGAGTTGCTCCTGTTCCTGGGATAGCTTCTGCAGTTCCTTCGTAAGGGTGTGATTCTTCTCGGATCCAAGGCGTTCCCGGAGTCTATACCCATGCAGGGTATCATCGGCCGCTATTAAAGCACTAAGATAATGTTCTATTTTCTCTCAAAGAGCCCGGCTGACCTCCAATTGAATGAGGGCGGCCTCGCAGGCCCGACCAGTTTTCACCTCGGCATCCGCCACCCGTTGGAGGAGGTCTTCAGTGACTCCTCCGGAACAGAGCAAGCGGCTGGTGGCCGCGCAGTTAGAAGCAACCTACAGGGCCGATATAGACAGTTAGTAAAAGGCTTTGAAATAAATAAAAAGTGAGCTAAAATACTTACCGACAGTAGCGATTGATGTAACATGCCCAGGTAGTGGGGTGATCCCGCTACTCGCCATGGTAGAACAGGAGAAGGAACAATTCCCTCGGTAGAAGGCCCTGACTGACTTGGAACGTCTTTGGGGTCAGGGACATCTTCTTCTAAACTTGAAGCCCTAGGTGAACCCTCAGAAGCAAGCCCCTTTATTCGGATGGACTAAGAACTGGCTGCCGCCTCCTTCTTCACCTTTGGGGCCTTTCGGTGAGAGCGGGGCAGATCCTTGGGCACCTCCTTGCCATGAGGAGCAGCCGGAGGGTCGACTGGGGGAGCCGGGGCATCAACGACAGGAGCAGTTGTCTCAACGACGGAGGAAGTAGCTCCTTCCCGAACTCTCGGAGCCCGTGCAGCTGCATCCTCGGAGGCAGCAGAGCGCAACAACTCCTGAAACGGACCCTTCTTCAACCTCTTCAAGGGGCGATCCCCCCATGATAGACACTCCCGACGTTTCTACTCAGACGTATGGGTCTTTGAAGGTGCAATAGATGGAGGGGGTGCAACTTCTCCCTCTAGGGCCTCGGTAGTAGGAACAGTCGAACCCCCTTCGAGGTCCGTTGGCAACTCTGCCGCACCGATATCTTGGGGGGCCTCTGGGACGTCTCGGTTTGCGGTGGGCTCCTCCCCACCCTCGCAACCCTCAACGGGGATTCTCGCGGGAGTAGAAGATGTTGAACTTGGGACCAACGCCTGTTCATTAGCCTGGTCCCACTTCAGGAGCTGATTCATCACTCGGGAGAACATAATGTCGCCTGCACAGTAATAACAAAAAGACATTAGCCAGCATTAACCAGGAACTGTACCAGATAAAAAACAACTTACGAAGGTTGGAGCTAAGGGTTGTAATTTTCGGACTAAGCTCAGCCCAATAAAGGAGCTCCTCACATTGCACCAGTTGGAACCCATGGAATTCCATCCCAGTCAGGATACCCTTAGCTCTCTGATATCTTGCGTCCTGCTGGAAATCGCTGAGGTCCGGGATAGGAGGCAAATTCTCTGTCCAGCGGATAGGACTGAAGGACGCTTGGGAAGCTGGATATAAAATAATCTTTCTTTCTATCCCTTATAAGAAGAAGGGAGGCCCCCAGAAACCGTTGGCCAGAGCGAGGGGTAAAACCAAATGCCCCTCGGGATCCAACTGGGACGAAAAAGAAATGGAAGAATTGGGGGGTCAGAAGAATGTCAAAAAGCTTGAAGTGGACAATGCGTCGCCCATTTGGGCAAGGCGTTCGAAGCCAGTTGTTGAAGCGAGATACCGAAATACTTGGCAGCTTTCATATAAAAAGGAGGGATAAGGAAGCGAAACCCTAGTTCTAGTTGTCCCAGAAAGAAAGTATAAAAATCTTCACAGGTTGTTACAGGTGATTGACATGAGGCAGGGACCCTCAACTCCCAGTCTACCGGGATACCGTATTTCTGGCGGGCAGCCTGGAGGGATTCTGACCTAATTCTGGAGGAAATGGTCTCGTACCATTCTGTACAAAATCCTAATTATTTCAGAGAGCATTCGTCGTCGCCCGAGGTTTTCTTCTTCTTCTCCATTAGACCCATGGAGATAGAGTAGGGGAAAAAAGGATGGAGAGAGACTTACTCTCGTTAAAGAGACGCAATGGCAAGATGAATAGCCAAAGAAAGAGAACTCTTGATGACAGATAGGGTAAGGAGGTTGCAGAGTGCCGTTGCACCCGCTTTTATAAGGATGCGTTACACCCCTCTGAGCAATAGGGGAGCAACACGTCGAGGGCATGAACGAGCTACCTTGGGGAACCGCTAGCCCTTATTGTCGTCACTTCGTATATCCCACAGTGCGTATCAGGAAGATATCGCCGCACAACCAAGGAAAAGACACGTGACCCTATTACATACGCTGAGCCACCGCATCATTATGGCCACCACAAAGTTCTCAGGAATACGGGACATATTCAAAAAATCACCCGGAGTCCTGGGGCGCGCTGGTTATATCTTAGGGCCCCACGGGCCGCCAGCCAAACAGTAAAGGATGGAGGAACCAACTAGGCTCAGCTTCTTCATCACAACACTAGTCCGATCAGTCAGTCACACTTCCTTCAATCAGACTTGAAGGGAGAGACTTGTGATGAGATTAATAGCTCATGGCGGACACACGTGATGAAGAAGCTGCGCGACACAACATGACTGGTTGGAGCGATCCTTCTTCCAGAGCTCCGGGACACCCCCTCGGGATAGTTGTGCCTGAGATTAACAAATCTCCCAGGATCTCGGGATCACCCCGAGGAAGTGGATCGCCCATGGCCCCACCGGGTCGGGAGTCCCCGAGATCACCTCAGGAGAGCGAAGCCCAAGTCACCTTCGACCGCAAATAACGAACCCCCTATTTGCGGATACCTGAGTAATGATCACCAATATTTACAGGAGGATCAGGGCCCGCAATCCTCGGTCATTATCACCCTCATCCTTACAACGGGCTAGATTCAATGAGTGCGGGGACCGTTATAGGGGAGATCCTGTAACCGAAGATAGGAGGAACGTGGCGAGAAGCACGAAGACACGTACTATCGTCCCCGCAGCCATCAGTATGATCGGTAACTCAACCCCTCCGGTAAGGGAGTTATGCTCTCTTAATTCTACACACATTTTTTTTCTTGCTGCCTTTACTCTCCCTCAATACACTGATTTAAGCGTCGGAGTGGGCTCCGCGGGATAATCTCCGACGTGTTCCCCTAACGCTCGTGTTGATCTCGCAGGGCACTGAGTTCCTCCCTGTCGCATCAACTTCCATGTGGGCAGAACCCCGATGACTGAACATCATCGTCGATTCCTTCCGAAACAGCATCCATAATAGGACCACGAGGTAAACACTCGTTGTGATGTGGATTCGAGGAAGGTTCTGTCTCTACGGAGAGCTGCTTCGTCAATTGTTTTTTAATATTGAAATAATATATATATATATATATATATATATATATATATATATATATTAATAAATAAATGTTGGATGTTAATCATTTATGGATTTAAATTTTATAAAAATTTAATTATATAGATCTTAAAATATGAAAAATGTAAAAAAAGAGATGATATATATATATATATATATATATATATATATATATATAATGAAAAGTGAATGAGAAGAGAAGTTGTTGATATATTTTTTTTTTACAATGGAAAGATATGTTAGATTTTTTATTTTTAACATGGTGTAAATACAGTGGAGGATCTAGGAATTCAAGCATGGGAGGTGGGGGAGGGAGGGGGGGGGGATCGCGAAGGGCGATCGCAAATTGTGATATGAGCTATAAGCGCGATCAATTTTTTTCAACGGTTAATTAATTATATGTAATTAAAAAAATATTTTTTAAATAACTACACATATAGGAATAAAGGTACAATATTATAAAAAAATCGTACAATAATATTAAAACAGTCTACCGTCTACTAATGAATACATAACAATTACATTCTTTGAGACTCCATATTATGAAAATGCTGCGAAATTGGCTCATCTATGTGAAATCGTCAACAGGGATGAGGGATCACCTCTACAAGGTAGAAGGATCGGAGAAATTCTAAAGTCAAACCCAGAGAGGATAGTACGCGCGGAGAGGGAAAGAGAATTATGATTGACTTACTCGCGCGAGGACAAGAACCACAAAAGTAGAGGGGGTTTGTAGGTTGCGATGTGTGACAATTCGCGAAGAAGAGGAGGAAGGAAGGAATCGTGCGATGAGGGAAAGAGGCAAAAATTTAGGATTATATATTTTAAATATATATGCTAAAAGATCCCAGAGTTTGGGTTATCCAACCAAAGCCCTTAAGTTTTGATTTTTATGTGTTTAACTCCTCTAAATTTCCTATATTCCGATTTTTTACACCATCGACAAGGGGGGTGACCGCTGCCCCTCCCCCGCCCCCGCCCCCGCCCCCGCCCCCGCCCCTTATAGATACGCCCCTGTGTGAATATTACAATGAAGGAATTCTCAAAGAGTTCCCATCATCATAGATGATCTAAGGACATCCGCAATCATAAATCGCTCACAGAGATTCATACTTCGCCACATTACCGTTACAACAAAAATTAAAAATTTCATTATTTTTAAAAACCTCTCTTCACTATCATCAACTTCTCCCATGCACCCTTGAGATTATAGTGTTACGGTAGAGCGACTAGTTGTCTCTCAAACATCCGTAATTCAATCCTTAGTTACGACAAATTTGTAGAATTTTTCTTCTAAATGAGACGCGCAATTGTGAAATATTATATTTTTGGATAGCCCGTCACCAATACTTCCTGATTTTTCCTAACGGTTGATAGAAAACTTTTATAAGACTGAATAAATCATCTCAGATTCAAACAAATCCAACCTAACTAATCATTTTTAATAGTTTTTTTTTATTATCTCACTGCCATTAGTTTGTAATAAAAGGAGGAATATAAATTCCATTTAAAAATTTTAAGATTGATTTATAAAAAAAATTATAAATCTTATCCATATTGTAGGATAAAATTTATAACGAATATAAATCCTATATTATAAATTCCCATTACATATGTCCTTTCATAAAGTGAACTCTTCCCGTGGGTCGAGTATAAATTCATCAATACCCTCATCCATTAATTTCAGAAATACAATAATTCAGTAAAATGCCGTACATACTATCTAAACACAATTAGCGCACGTGGGCGGTTGCTCTGGCAGTCTCGCGTTAGGGTTCTCAGGGGTTCCGGTCGTTGGCTCGATTCTTGACGATGGCCGGGAGGGAGACGTCAGCTCCGTTTCTCGTCCTTCTACTCGCTTCGTCACTCCTTCGGATTTGTGCAGAGGATCCCGTAAGTCGTCTTTTTCGTGTTTTGAGCTAAGTTTTCCTCCCTTTTTTTTTTTAAGCTGAGGGTTTAACACTTTTGGGGTTTATGTTTTAGTTGTTCTATGAGTCGTTCGACGAGCCGTTTGAGGGACGGTGGATTGCATCGGAGAAGGAGGACTATAAAGGTATACCATTTACCCCGAGTTCTGTTGGCAGTGTCGGGATGCTTGTACTGATAGCATCGAAATTCTTGCTTTGACTGTTGGCCGATTGCTTTACACGCTCTTATGATTGGGCGAGGATTTGCTATTCATGGAATCAAATTACAGGAAGTTAAAATTAAATCCTATAATAGTCAACCTCGTCTTTTATACAAAATGCTCTTTGGGCAATCTTATTTATTTATTTTTTATTATTATTGACTCTTATGCTGTTTTAACAAAGTAGGTGCAAATTTTAATTTCCCCCCCATTAATTCATAAGGGAGGTGTATGTTTTTAAGATGACTGCTCTATCCTATGAACTACCCTTGGGTTTATCATTGCCTGCAAATGCTATGAAATTTGGCATCTATCAGACCCATGATTAATGATAGAATTTTTCATTCTCTAGTTGCATATCACCTTCTACTAGTTTACTTTTGATGGCTTTTCTGAATAATGGAAAGTAGAAAAAAAATATATTAACTGGTTCGTCGATACACTTATTTATTTATAAGGCTCTTTGCCTCTTAAACTATATCAAGTAAGTAAACTCTTTATGTACAATACCTTCAATTAGTTAGGCTAAATCATTGTATTCTCTTTCCTAATCAATTATTGCAGTGTAATTTTTTATATATCAACTTAAGCTAAGTTTTCAGATTTTTTTTTTTAAATAAATTTCAATTCGCCACAGTTGTCTTTGAATGATCACAAATTTGGATTTGTTTCTTTTCATATACTCTTCCTAAATGGTTTTGCTTTAATAACTTCAAGAATTTCAATTGTAAAAACTGTCTAGATTATTCTGTCAAAGCTGAAACTGATGTAATTATTTTCTCTTTTGCATTCATCATCAGTAAATATTACTTTGTATCTTCTTTATGTTTAGCATTTCAAAATTGAGTTAAAAAATATATATTTTCAATAATTCTATGTTTTTATGTTATTGTTATATTATTGTGTAAGCCATGATTAGTAAAGACTCTACTATTATGTGATTAAGAGCCAAAAGAATGCTGAATTGAAGTGCAAACAGGTGATAGTTTCTTCAGATGATACAAAGGGATCCCATGAATTTTACCATCATGTTATTGAATCTTTTAATATAGTCATAAATTTTACCTAAATGCTGTTAGAACGACTACAAGATGGTTGCCTATGTGAAATTACCTCCTTTGGTTTGATTCTGGTAAAAGTTGCATTTATTCATGGTATGGAAAGATATATTTGCCATTGGGTTCTTTCCTTATGGCTATAGTTATCCACAGTACATATGGATATGCTTCTGTCGTGCACCCTTATGGCATACCAATGAAGTATCAGCCAGTCCATGATATACTGATCATGTACGTGTATCATAACTTATAGATATATTTTGCATACGTTTATGCTAGCCTACCGTTTGAGATATAAAACAAGCAACTCCAAGTGCAATCCTAGTTGGAACTCAGACAAGCTGAACATCTACCTTACCATCAGTTAGTGAACCAATAAGTTTGCATTTGCCTGTTTTTACATCTGTCATTCTTTCCTGTTTACTCTTGATCAGGGATTTTAATTTTTATGACTTCCTTTGATCTTTTTTGGCATCTAAATCTGAGGCAAAGGAAGTTTGGAAGTATTAACCTATTGGAATCTCATTCGAGTGCTAAACAACCAATGAGTGTTAATTCCAGTAGTCATTGGTTTCTATGTTTTTAAAGAAAACTTAATCCAAATAGTTTTACTTTTCTGATGGAGGTCTTTTGGCTTAATGCAAATGAGATAATATGTCTGATTTTTTTTCCTATTTTTTTAAGTTTTTATTTTAGCATCAGGTATCTAGCCCTTCAGGCCACTTATCCTGGCCCCTGGTGATGACCGGCCCCACGGAAGTTTTTCATCAACCATCAAGGTAAATTTGGAAGTGCTCACAACGAGCGGCCTAACAACCCAACATCCCAAGTTCTCACCGTAGCTAGAAATGTCTGATTTCTTTTCTTCTAGTTACTAGAACACAGTGTCTTGATTATCTTCCAGATTAAGTTTTGTTACAATCATTTTAGGATGCATAGCCATGTTTTGGTTGAATTGTAAGGGAGTAGATTGGGACACTCTACAGGAAGTTAGGATGTGAACCAAAATCTATTTAGAGGGCAAATGATTCAATGAGTATGTTATGGACCGTGAGCTAGCCCATACAACAAACAAGAATTTGGAGCTTATCAAATACAAGAGATACACACACGACATATTTAGAAAGTATGGTGCATATCAAGATAATTGATTGTGTTATTAATTGATTTTATTTGAGTTTGGTATCTTTTATTCAGTATCTTTTATTTTTAGTAAAAATGATAAGGTTTAAAATCTCGATCCTTGCCGAGGTTTCGGTCCTTGATTGAAACGATACGATTTGGGTATCATGTCGTGCCTATATAGTTTTAGTATTATTTTAAATTTTAAATATAAATGTATATTAATTTTATTAATATTTGAGTATTAAATATGTTTTATATTTTGAGATGCTGAATTTATATTCAATATTATCTCATAAGATAGTGCATATTAAATTTTTATAAAAATTATTTTAAAAAATAAGTAATTCTAAAAAATTCAAACTAAATTTAAAATTATAAAATCATTTGAAAAACTAAAAATAATTATAAAATTATTTGAAAATTTTAAATTATTTTTTGAAAATGTATTTGTAAATTTTTAATTTTAGAAAATTATTTGAAATGTTTAAGAATTATGTATTTTTTAAAATTTTAGTTTATTTTAAATTTATATATAATTTTAAAATTTTAAATTAATTTATAAAGTATTTATTAATTTTTAAAATTATTTAAAAATTTTGAAATTTTTGATATTTTATAACTATTGTTAATAGTAGTTTATTTATAAAATAATATATATTTAAAAAAATAAAAAATTAATTTAACCAAAAAACTAAAAAAAATGCGGATGCGGTGACCCATGAGGTCGTTGAGGCACTGTGGCCCCTACGAAGGGTTTTAGGAATATAAAAAATTTTATTAGAATTTTATTTATTTTTTATATATTTAATGGGATAGTTCGATTAGAATTTTACGAAATATGTTTGGCTATCTATTTAAGTTTTGGGTTGATTGGATCCATTGAAAATAATAATAACATAGCTAAGAGATAAATAAATAAAATTTATTATATGTTTGTAGAATTAAAATAAATAAAATATATAATTAATTAGATAATTTTATTAGAGTTTAATTAAGTCTTTTTTGATTATTCCTATCATTGCTAGGAATTGATTGAGATAATAAATCTAAGTTCAGTTTTAATTAAAAAAACCCATCAACACATCGCGACCTTCGGCGGGGCCACTGGGGTCGCACAACCCTCCGACACAGCTGTGTGGTCTTGTGGCCCTTCGGCAAGGTCGTAGGGGTCGTGCAACCCCTTTGGCACGGCCACAGGGTCGCGCGAGCCTTCTGCGATGACCGCGGGGGTCGTGTGACGCCTCCGCAGTTGTTGCTTATGGTGCCCGGTCGTGCTGATGCCGGTAGACTGGCAGAACAAAATGTTTTGCCCGTTTTGACCGGCGCAACACTATTTCAATCCTTGAAGAATAATCCTTTCTTATTTCGTGTTTGTTTCTTGTTCTTGAAGGAGTGTCAGTAGTTGTATTTAAATTGTTGAACTAAGTTTACAAAAAGAAATCAAATCCCTAGATCGAGAGGTTCTCTAATTCTAACGAGCCTCAAATTCTCCTTACAACCATAGGTCGTAAAACCAAGAAAACAAAGATTGATTTTGCCGATCAGCCTCTAAACCGTCTCATTACACGATGATTGAGTCCATATCCCCGGAAGGAATTATCTTGTGAGTGGGTGAAGCAAAATGAAGGGGCGAATGATAATGGCGCGGGCTAGACTACTACTATTGCTACAACTACAACTGCGATTACTAAGATAAGAGCATAACAGGGCTTTGATTTGCGGCCAGGTCTGTGCTTGGGTTTACGTCTTGGTCTGCAGGTGGAGAGGTTTGCGAGGGGAAACAAGTCACAGATCTCTCCTGGGGAAGGGACTAGACAAAGAAAGTGTGATTGAGCTATCCAAGGGTCATAACAGAGTACCATAGTTATGAATGAAACAACAATTGCCGAAGTAATGGATTCAAGTATTAGGCAGCTATTTCTTGCCTGTGCTTTTATCAGTGAAGCAGATACTATTCATGGATTCAAGTATTATGTTGTCATGTTATATGCACCAAAAGCAAAACAATATGTTGCAGAGTCACTATCCATGAATTTTTAGTTGTGTATAGGTGTCGATATATGCAATGCTATTTTCTTTATTGTTTATTTCGGTACTATATTGCAATTTCAGTCTCAATGTTGTTTTGCTCTGGGAATGAGGATAGGTCTTCTTCCTCCTATCTTTTGCTTGCTGCATTTTGCTATTGGCGTCCATCCTCTTTTTACAGAATTTCTATTTCTTGTTTAGGTATATGGAAACATGCAAAGAGCAATGGTCATGAAGACTATGGGCTACTTGTTAGTGAAACGGCTAGGAAGTATGCAATTGTAAAGGAACTTGATGAACCTATTGTTTTAAAGGATACAACTGTTCTACAGTTTGAGGTTCGATTTCAGAATGGACTTGAATGTGGAGGGGCATATCTGAAGTATCTCCGTCCCCAAGATGCTGGATGGACTCCTAAGGGTTTCGACAACGAGTCTCCATATACTATTATGTTTGGACCTGATAAATGTGGGTCCACAAATAAGGTGCACTTCATCTTTCAACACAAGAATCCAAAGACTGGGAAGTTTGTAGAACATCATCTAAAATATCCTCCTTCTGTCCCATCTGACAAATTTACTCATATCTATACCGCTATTCTAAAACCTGATAATGAACTAAGAATCTTAATTGATGGGGAGGAAAAGAAAAAAGCAAATTTCTTATCCACCAATGATTTCGAGCCGGCACTTATTCCACTCAAGACAATACCTGATCCTGATGACAAGAAACCTGATGACTGGGATGAGAGGGCTAAAATTCCAGACCCAGATGCTTTAAAGCCTGATGACTGGGATGAAGATGCACCTATGGAGATTGAAGATGAAGAAGCTGTCAAGCCAGAAGGATGGTTGGATGATGAACCTGAGGAAATTGATGACCCTGAAGCCACAAAACCAGAAGACTGGGATGATGAAGAGGATGGAGAATGGAAGCACCCAAAGTTGACAACCCAAAATGTGAAGCTGGCACCTGGCTGTGGAGAATGGAAGAGACCATGAGAGAAACCCAGCCTACAAAGGAAAATGGCATGCTCCTTTAATTGACAACCCAAACTACAAGGGTATCTGGAAGCCACAAGAGATAGATAACCCTGATTATTTCGAGCTCGACAAACCAGACATTGAGCCCATTGCTGCTATTGGTATTGAGATTTGGACAATGCAGGATGGTATTCTGTTTGACAATGTTTTGATAGATACAGATGAGAAGGTTGCTGCATCATATAGGCTGGAGGCATGGAAGCCAAAGTATGAGGTTGAGAAAGAAAAGCAGAAGGCTGAAGAACCCTCTTATGTATCTTCAGATTGGCTTTCAGCTGTCCAGGCATGATTATTCTGTCCAGTATTATTTATCCAATAGCCAAGTCCTTTTTTTCATACTGGGTTCTACATTTACCACTTTTTTATTTATTGCAGAAGAAAGTATTTGTTGTTCTTTATAGGATAGCTGATATTCCACTACTGGAGCCCTACAAGATCAAAATTATTGTGAGATCCTAGATTTTTTTTTTTTACTTCGTCCACATTCAGAACTGAAAGTCATTTACAAAAGTACTGTTATTAGATGCTGTTCCTCTCTCTGGATATCACCATTCTTTTGGTCATTGGGCTATTTTAACTTTGCTCTTTCTGCTTCTTTTACACAGAACAACTAATCTTTGATGTCTCATTCATATTGTCTTTTAGGATGCCATTGAAAAAGCAGAAAAACAACCTAACCTCACTATAGGGGTCCTGGTTTCCATACTGGTCATTTTCGCCACTGCCATTTTCAAGCTTCTCCTCGGCAAAAAGAAACCTCAAGTGAGCTACTGTCTTGCAGTGGCTTCACCATATGTTCCTGTCTACAACTTATACATGATTTAACTTTTATTGTTTTGCATCACAGTCACCAGCTCCACCAGCGGCTACTGTGGTACCAGCTGCTCAACCCCATAACGCTGGTTCTGTAGAGCCTGAAGTTCTAGGAAGCAGTGAAGAGAAAGAAGAGGAAGGGAAGGATGATGTATCAGCACCACGCCCTAGGAGAGCTAGGAGGGAGACATAAAGGTAATCTGGTCTTCAAATTTCGCGTGCTATAATTATATTCAGTCTTCAGTTTGAAGCTTTAGAAGTTATCTTGGAAAAGATGGATTTTAGTTTATCTTACCTCTCTTGTTTTTATTAGAATCAACTTGAAAAGATGGATTGTACTTCAATTTCTTTGATGTACTTAAAATCAGTAGTTCCTGGGAACTGTTTTATGTGTTTAAACACCTTATTATCCATCGCTTTGAAGTTTGCCTATTTACATGCATATCATTGCTTTGAAGAATGATTCCTAGTATATCGTGCAATTCGGTTGGTAGCCTACTATTTATGTTATTTGACATGCCTAATTGTATCTGTCTGACAAATTGAAATGGTATCTAGAGAAAATGGAGATGATGACTCTATAAGCAATGATAATGTCATTGTCAAATTAAGTTATAGACATTTCTGTGTGAGTACNTCTTTAATTTTTCATCTTCTTTTTGCATGCTAACTGAACATAACCAAACTCTTGTTGAATATTAAGTTTATTCTGACATTTTGATAATTTGTTCAGTTCTAGTTCTCAAGTATTCATTTCAACATTGACATAGTTCCAAACTCCATGTTCCTCCGTCCTTGGCCGGCCATGGGCATCTCAAAACCCATGCCAAGATACGGCCATGTGTTTTCGATCTCAAGAGTCAGTTATCATTCTATATATATTTTGGTATCTGGATGGATCAACATATGGTAGAATTTCAAATTTGAACTGAAGCTAAATAAGATGAAATGACAAATTAGATTCTGTGAGTTGATCAAGTTTTTGGTGGCCTACTAGGCAAGGAACAGAGAGTTGCAATAGATTTGGTAGGCCAGAAAGACGATCTATGCTGGATGAATATGGTGAACTTGACAATCCAAACAAGTTGGATATATCATATAATTTCGATGGACCCAAGTCACACTAACCAAGTTAATCAAATTGGTTGAGTGGCCCAAATAGCTTGTGTCGACCAACTTAAGTCAGACCAAACACGCTTGATACCGCATGGGCTCGACGGGTCAATCAAAACAGAAGGTTTTGGGTGGAGCAGACAAGGCAAAATGATTGAGTGAGTTAGGCAAGTTGAGCAAATCAAATAATGTATAAATTTCAATCCTTTTGTAAATAAATAATCATTCTTGAATGAATAATCTATAAATTTCTATAAAAAGAAAATATCTACGTTATAAGTAGAGCAATTTAAAAGAGCACAAATTTATGCTTTCCTTTTCATCAAGCGGATCTACTAGGCCAAACAAGGGAAATCCTGAAAACTCTGTGCGGGTCAAAAAGTTTGATTTGTATCTATGAAAATGATGATCATTCCAATACATTCAGCAATGAAATGGTATAAAATATTATATTTGCGCTGTTACCTGCGGACTGCCCTTTCGGGCCTAAGGGCTGGGGGAGGGCTCCTCGAGTCATAAATGATAATTTTTTAAATTTCTTTAACTTAAATATTATAACTTAAACTTTAAAAATTAAATTTTAAATCTTAAATTCTAAAAAAATAAAAGAAAAAATATATTTTATGCTCATAAGGATTTATAGAGGCCACCTTATATATACTTGATATATATTTACAAGAATGTTATCTTATTTATGATACTCATCTTGTTAGCACCAAATATATTTTTATATTTTTAGAGCTTAGGATTTAAAATTTAACATTCAATCTTTAGAGTTTGATTTAAAGTATTTAAGTTAAAATATTTTTAAAAAATTACACATAGTGCTCACAAATAAGCATCCTAATATAAGTAGGATATCAAGACTCTCTATCTATATATATGAAAAAATAATAAGTGTAATACGGATACGGTGGTAAAATATTTAAAGGAACAAATATAAGAATCAGAATTTTAATCCTAATAGCAATAAATATTTTAAAGGCGGCCTTTAAATATGCATAATTATGTACTTTCAATTTATCTAATAGGTGAATAAAAAAATTATTTACCTTCCAGAATAGTGTGTGTTAAAATACATACCTTATGACAAGCGTGGAGGGTTTATTTTATTTTATTTTTTTTATTTATATTTTGTTTAGCAAAATCTTTTATATATATATATATATATATATATATATATATATAACAAAAATATGTCCTATAAATTAATTATGAATGCCGACTACTATTAATAATTGGTCACCAATAATAATGTGATTAAACTATAATATCCAAATTTGTTATTTCTTTGTAATTAAATCATGATCATGGGAAATTGGCTTAGCATATCCTTTTGTACAAGTTTACATTTATTTTGCTGCATTAATTCGCACATCATCAACTAAACTATTGTTATATCTTTTCACAAACACAAAATGTTTTTTTAATTACAGGACTTGTTACTAGATTTGCAAAAGCAAATTCTAGTTGAATACCTTGTTTAATACAATCATCACAATGAGCATAATTTTCTGAAGATATCAGTGAAAATATGAAAGTTATACACATGAAAACTTGCTCAGAGAATCAGACGTATGGTTCATGTCAAATGGCTGCATGAAAACTTTTATTTCCAAGCTGAGGCAACTACCAAAGGCTTGTCCTCCCATCCAAAGTACAGCGTCCCGGGCTCCTCCTTAACCATGTATCGGTCACAGTATGATTTCAGCAATGCTCGTATTGATGCATTGACATTGCCGCTGAATGGGCACGAAACAAACCCCGCCATCGTCATCCTTGCTCTCCACTTTCCAGCAGCCTCGTATCTGTGATATTTAGTTGGAAGTTATTTGGTTGAAGTGGAGAACTCAAATGTATACAATGCTAACAATTAATAGTACCTCTCTATGCGGTCAGCACCTTCGCAGGCCACAATGTTGACAATGTCGCGTGCAAGGCAATGCTTCTCGACATTCATTCTATCGGTGTTATCCCTTGGAAGAGTGGCATCAAGTGAATCAAAGACTGCTGAATAATAATTGTAAGCCTCCACAAACCTGAGTTCAAACGATGATGTTTTAAGATACGGAACAGGTGCAAGGAAAATCCAAGTACATACATCAATATTGTGGTAGCAAAATGGGCCATGTTTCTTCTCATAAACTTAAAACTGAGACAAACTAGTCTAATGCAGGCTCCCTGCTATAATCAGAGAATAAGAACAAACATGACCGACTCAACAATGCACAAAACACATGAGTGAGGTATTAGCATACAAATATGATATAGGATGAAATTATGAAATAGAACTTAAAGATATAGGGGAAGCGACCTTGGGAAGAATGGGGCTGTGTTGGTATTCATATCCTGCTCCACAATTGTGACCAGCTTTGGTTTCAAACTCTTCACCATCCGAAGAAGTTGATCTCTCTCATTCACGGTTGACACACTCTCATCTGGAATATGATGAAGCTGAAAAGCAAAGTTAACCACAAGAGACTCTCCAGGTCTGCAATCTAGCATTTCAGGCGTTACATCGCCAGTCTTAGCAGCAATGGCTTGAAATTTGAAATGCACACCAAGATCCTCGGCTAGCTTCTCCAGACACTGACCAATAACTTGCAAGCCTTCAACTGATCGCTGTACTGACTCAGGATCATCCACCCCAGATAACCTTATGTGTGGAGGTTTTCTTGGCCATGTTGATAGTGATTGTATCAGGTTGATGTATTGCACTCCTTGGTTCAGATCAAAGTCTATAATATGAACATTTTCTTCGTCTCTGCATGCTTCCAAAATTATATAATTTGCTGCCATGTAGCCAAACTTAAAACATGGACAGATCTCAAATAGGATTTGCATTGCTGATAGACGATCAGAAGTTGGGGGTTCTTTACATTTTAGAGCCTTATAAATACCTTGCCCCGATGAGGCTATTCTCGCTGCAAGACCTTCCACCATGTAGGCTGCAATCCTTTGATGAGGATCACCTTGAATTGAAACCATTTGACGAAGCTGAGTTATGATTGCTTGTGCTTCCTCTATACTGCCTTCAGATATTGCAGCAGAACAATCCAAAAGTAGCTGCTTGGCAGTTCTAGGTCCTTTATGGCTGTCAACACAAGTGATGCTAGAATCTGAAGATGACTCCTTCAGAGAGTTTGTAAGCAATAGAGTCTGGATAGACTCACCCCAATCATCAACTCCCATAAAATCATCTATATCCAAGTCCTCATTATCATACAGAAGAGCCTTCTCCAGTTCTCGAAGCTTCAATCTGATTTCTTCCTCACCATAATCTATATATTGCTCTGGACTCGCGTTTTCCAACAAAGAATGAGTGGTTTGATGAGAAATGATAGAGTTTGATGAGGAATCAGGATGGCAAACTTCAAAGCAACCACTATAAGGGTTATTTGATAGTGTAGAAGATTGAATATTAGTCATTAGTTGACATGGAGCTGAAGAAACTTGAACACATTGACCTGGAATAGTGGATGTCGATATACAAAGTGAATTAGTGTGCATCATTTCTAATGGCGAATTGAAGTATTGTTTGGGATAGTAATCTGATTGGTACAAAGCATGCCCATTATTATAAATTTGCTTATCCACACTTAATCTGTGCCTTGATAAAGCAGGGTTGCTGCAGCCATCTTTTCTAGTGTTGTGAATATTAGATTCACCGTACCCAGTAGATGAATCTACAGACCTTATCATAGACATGATATTTTATCTTAATATACTTCAAGCTGAACAAGAGTTCCAATTCACCAAGATGGGAGACTTCTTAAGCTGGTCGGCCAGACCAAATAGCAATAAGTGCCATAGTGCTGTGACCACAAAAGGCAATGTTAGCAAGTGCAAAATTTTTATCACGTCTTCCCCTCTATATGAGAGGGCATGCATAAATCAGTTTTTGGCATGAACTTCTATACTCTTTTACAAACAAGTTTTTTGAAATAGAAGCAAACAAGAATAGCTGCAATATCTTTTTAAAAAAATGCATAAATATGACATAGCTATCCAGATTTGAGCGGCAGAATGACTCTGAAATTCAAAGACAGGTTACACTTCAGTCTATGCACAGTGCTAAATATCTTTGGACAAACTAAATAACAAGTAAATTATAGAATAATGTAACAAGTAAATTCAATAATTAACAACCAGTTTCTACAAGTTGAGATAAGAGAGCATGTGTTATCTCTGGATAACAAATTGAAGATGGATGGCTTCTCATTCAAGAATTAACAAGATCAACATGTTAATTTAAAAAACTGTAACAAATGATACAATGACAGAAACTAAAGAGGGACAACTGCCAAGAGAGAAGGAACCAACAAAAAAAAGGGATGCTATGAATGGACTGACATATTAGTGTGCTAGTGATAATGAAAGGACCATAGCTGAAGGCTTGTGGCGAAAACTGACTTGTTCATGGGACTACTCAGTGATTATGTCTTATACAGAGCAAAACAGATCAGGCGAAAAGGATTCACAGCACATGAAATCCTTCAATAATGATGCCTACAGTCAAAAAATGAAAAGTAAGTCATATTCTATGATTTTCCAGTCTCAACATGTATTTTATAGTGTTCTGGAGCCATCATGGAAGAAATTCCCATGTAGCATAATCTAGATTTTCTTTCAGTGCCTCAGTCTATTTTGGCGAACACGGTATGCTCCTATTGTGACTTCAAAATTACACCAATCGTACAAGTTTCAAGATATAAGAATAAATGATGACTTAGCCATGGTTCTTAATCCACCAGCCATATATTCTTCACCAAGCGAACCACATTGATGATTAATAAGTCCACAATTCTGCAAAAATGGTTTACTTGACGGGATTACACTAACTGCATCTCAGGTATTTTCTAATAAAAGAAGAAAAAAAATGAAGAGCAGACACCTCTGCAACCATTAAGATATCATGTGTATTTTTAATTTTATGACTAATTTCCGTCATTGAATTGCATAACAAAGCACTTCACCTCTGCAATGCAGATGCATCATTTTTCTTATTTGCTTTATTTCTCTAAAATACACAACTTGCTTGGGAAGATCAAAGGGTTCTAAAAACAAATTGAATATCTAAACCACAATTGAGGGATAGCATCCTCGATGATGCACCTGTTCATGGTTCATGGTTCATTAAAACCAAAGGACAAATGAACCAGTAAAAACCGTTTACTAAATCACAAACAATGACTTGGAAAGACGATCACATTTTTCCAGAAAAATCGGCGCCGAGGCCAAAATATTTCAAGGATAAAAAAGATCGTTAACTTAAGACTCAATACCCGAGCGTGCGTGCAAAAATTCAATAGTCAAACATTGCAATTCAGAAAATCCGCACCGTCTCGAACAACTGAAAAATCCAATTTTGCCGATTAACCAAAAATCAAGTTGTTTTCAAGTCAAAACACAATTCCTCAGAGAGAAATCGAACTCACATGGGCGCCACAGAAGAGTGCGATACTAAATTCTATTTATTACCTGTTCCTCGATCAGGAAAGAAAGATTGCCGATCGCCGTGGCATAATCCAACAATCACTCGACCGATCAAAGCTGATCAAAAGAAGTAGGCTAAGGGCCTACGATCTGTCACTCCGCCCTCCGAAAACCAGAAGTCAAAATTCGACGGGCGGAAAAAGGTCAAAGTAGAAGAAGAAGAAGAAGAAGAAACGAAGGGCGGAATCGGTGAGTCTGGCGACGGTGGAGGAGTCGTTGGGAGACGGATGAGGGACGCAAGCAGGAGAAGCCAATAAGGCGATAACGCACTAACGCAGTCCCCTGAGGCGGTCCACAGATCTGATAAAGTCAATATCTCCGTTCCAATAACGGCGATAACGCCGTTACAGTGGCAATACACCTGCCTAACTTAAACTCTTTATTAACCATATTAACTAACCGGAATTTGATAAGTTGAAATATAATTGAACCTAAAATATGAGTACTGTCTATCTAATGCAATTTAAGAAGATTAAAGATACAAAATTTATCAACCTAAATATACCATTTATATTTCCATGTAACATCAACTTCACACCATAAGGAAATTTTATTATGTTTTTTTTATATATAACAAGTGCTATATATTTATCAATGTTAGTAAGTACAAGTCAATAATCTGCATGTTGTGTAATTTTATAAATAATTTTTAGTTATTTTTTATTGTTTAATTTATTTTCAATTAAAAATAATTTTTAGTGCGATCGGAACAGATCAGTAGAGTTGATCATTATGTTCTATAAAATCCTACTTAAATCATGATTAATACATGAATATTATCATCATAAAATTTAAAGATAAAAATCTGATAAAATCAGTATATTCATCCTCCCTATGCATTAATCATAGCATCCAGATTAGTAATCCCCATGATTTATCTTCTCCGTGTTAGCCCTGAGATAGATTGATGAGAATGTTAGAGATGAATGAATCGTCTTTCTGACACCATAAAATCCTACTTAAATAATATATTTGCTCATAAATTGGTCAATTCACTACAAAAAAAAAGCTTATGGTTACCGACGAAAATTACCGACGGAATTCCATCGGTAATGACCCTTTTCGACGGATCTACGACGGAAAAAAACCGTCAGAATAATAATCATCGGAATAATATTTCCGACGGATTAATTAATCCGTCGGTACGTAACATTCACCGACGGAAAACTGGGTTCCGTCGGTGGTTACCGACAGAAAATTGGATTCCGTCCGACGGAAAACTGAGTTTCGTCGGTGATGTATTTCGATACATTCCCGACGGACCCTTATTTCCGTCGATATTCCGTCGAAAATTTAAAAAAAATTAACAAATTTTTATTTTACAAAACTTTTTTACACCAAGCACCAGTAGTTTGAAAATAAAAACCCATTGGCAGTAGTTTATAGTTTACTTGGCCTAGAACAAAGCATATTGGAAAGTACCAAACAGCTTTCAATCTTTCAGCTTTACATAAAAACCCATTGACAGTAGTTTACAGTTTACAGGTCCTTTGGCTGATAAATAGTACACTGCAGTACAAAATAAGCATTACATGTATTTTTCAATCTTTCAGCTTTACAGAAAAAACAATCCCACCTTACGCACCATGACTGAGCAAACAAAATAAATGTCAAAATAGGGAACGAAGCTTCGGTGATGAATCTATGCTTCAGATTTGAGAACTGGGTCTTCAAAATATCATGGCAAAACCTCAGGCCTTCCTGCTTGGAAAAGGAGCACTAAATGATCAAATCACTTGGATAATAAAATTAGTAAAATGATAACATCATACTGCATAAAAGAACAGAGATCAGCATTAATAAGATCAGAGTAAAATATTAGACTACAACATACACGAAAAGAAAGACAAGATAATTGAACCTTAGATGAGTTGATAAGGTGAGACAGCATGCCCCCATAAACCATATACATGGATTCCATGTAATGAGAGAAGGTATAAAAGAAGCTAAGTTGTTGATGTAATCAACAAAAACCTGTTCTCTAGTTAAGCATTTGAGTACAATAAATATGGTTCCAAACAAGTTGGGAAACATAATATTGCTGGCAACAATAGAATCACATTATGTTTGTCAAGATGGCAGGTCATGCAATAAGAATAAGTAGCAAAAAATAGAGCATCAAACTAGGCTCGACTCACTCAAACTTGTGTGAGAAAATGTGATCTCTGTACAAGTAGCAATGGTGTAACCTTAACCAGATTGGTTAAATAATCCCATGGTCTGAAGCTCCGCTATACCATAATATTAGCATGGTCTGAATTCTGCCACTAAAAAAGAATCACATTATGTTTGCTACTATAACATAATATAGCTGGCAACAATAGAATCACATTATGTTTGCTATGAATTCTGCCACTAAAAAAGATGAGACTCAGTGCATTCTTATTGACAAAAGTATAAGAAGATGAACAATTGCATGCTATGACTCAGTGTATTAATAGAACAAGGTTTGTGCAGGTTTTTTGCACGAAAACCAAGCCAAATTGCAATGCAGGTTCCAATGAGGGGATTCAAGATGAAAGCAAACAACATGGAGATTCAAGGTTGAATGTATCCAGAGCATCATGTGAAAAACATAGCATCATGTGTAAGAAACTTCAAGGTTGAATGTGTACTGAACAGGACCAGCAATTTCTGCCTCGTATAGTAAATGTACTGGTAGATGTTCCAATGAATCAAAAAAACTAGGAAGAAAAATTCGTTCCAGCTTACATAGTATGAGAGAAATGTCTATTTTCAGGCGAACCATATCATCCACCATAATAGACTTTGCTGTCAAACCTCTAAAAAATAGACTCAATTCTGTGAGTGCTTCCTAGACATTTTGAGAGAGTAAATCATGAAAAGCTATTGGAATAAGTCTTTGCATAGACACATGATAGTCATGACTTTTCATTCCAAATATTTTTAATCTGTTCATATCGACGCATCTAGCCATATTAGAAGCATACCATTTGAAAATTTTATTTCTTTCAACCAACTACATAAAATTTATTTTTCATCTTTGTCCAATGTATAACAAGCCTTTGGAAATCTATTAGATGTTTCATCCTGATGCAATTCTGGCCTGTTAACTAGCTCTTTTAATTCTTCACGTGATTTTATAGTGTCTTTAGTTTTTCCAGGCACGTTCATCACAGTGTTGAAGATATTATCAAAGACATTTTTTTCAACATGCATAACATCTAAATTATGTCGAATGAGCAGATACTTCCAATAAGATAGCTCCCAAAATATAATTCTTTTCTTCCATCCACATTTGCACATCCGAACAATGTATTTATTTATGTCATCTGAACCAGGTTGAGAAACTGGTAGAAATCCATAACTGTCAATTTGTTCAATAATATTTTCACCTGAAACAATCACTGGAGGAGATTTTCTCACTACAATATTCTTTAGGATTTTTTTTATTTCGCCTAAAAGGGTAATCAACAGGTAAAAATTTACGATGATTATTGAACCAAGATACCTTACCATTGCAAGGAAATGAAAATACATCAGATTCCATCATGCAATGTGGGCATGCTAATTTTCCAGATGTACTCCATCCTGACAACATCGAGTATGCTTGAAAATTACTAATTGTCCATAATAATGAAGCATGTAATGTAAAATTTGTTTTACTTGCAACATCATAAGTCAAGGACCCTACATTCCATAAATCATTCAACTCAACAATAAGAGGTTAAAGAAAAATATCTATCTTCTCTTTAGGATTGGTTGGACCAGGAATTAATACAGTAAGGAACATAAATTTATTTTTCATGCACATCCATGGCGGTAAATTATACGGTGTTAATATCACTGGCCAAGAAGAATACTGCTGTCCTGACTTATCAAATGGTTGAAATCTATCTGCAGAAAGTCTCAATCTCACATTACGTGGTTCCATATGAAATGAAGGAAACACACTATCAAGATGTTTCCATGCAGGGGAATCACAAGGATGACACATTACACCTCCTTCGTGCACATGCTCATGATGCCATATCATGTGACTAGTTGTAGCAGTGGATGCATATAAACGTTGAAGTCTAGCAGTTAATGGAAAATAATACATAACTTTCCGAGCTATCTTTTTCTTTTTCTTCCCTGGTATGCGAGTAAGAGGCTTATACCGAGGGTGACTACATATTTTGCATTCACTCAATTCATTATCTTCATTCCAAAAGATCATGCAGTTATTTATACAACAATCAATCTTCTCAACCGGCGAACCTAAACCGTTGACCAATTTTTTTATTATAAAAGCTATCAGTCATTATGTTATCAGCAGGAAGCAACTCTGACATCAATTGACATATGTCATCGTAACATCTTTCTGAAAAATGATGTTTTGCTTTCAAATTTAATAATCTTGCAGTAGCTGATAGTTGGGAATGACCTGAAAGAATGTCTTCTCACACTTCCTTTCACTGGCCTTTAACATTTCAAATAATTATTGATATTCATGTGTTGGTATTTCATCTACTTGAGAATACTGAACAACATTCATTGCATTCTCAACCATTGTTTGTATTTCAATATTAGTTGTTGAATCAGGCGCAACAACATGTCTATCCGAAGTTGAACTAGCAGAAGGTCCAATTGGTTCATACACATAGGGTTCTCCGTGACAATACCAATTATAATAATTTGGCACAAATCCATTTCTATATATATGAACTCTCACAGTATCCTCATCACGAAAGGCTCTATTTCTGCAATTTTTGTGATTACACGGACATTTTAATTTGGCACTATTCATACATTCTAGATGACTCTTAGCAAATTTGACAAAATATTTAAGTTCAGAAACAAAATCATCTCTGATAAATCCATTTTCTAATCGATTGTATATCCAAGCTTTGTTTATATACATTGATGTCTAATAATTAGTAATTCAGCTTTAGAATGATAATATCAAATACTAATGCATACAATTCTAAACATATATTAATTAAAAAAATACCTTATTTCCTAGTTCCTACAAATTATAGAAATTATCATTCTAAATCGTAAATTAATAACAAAATTAATTGTTCTAATATATATTGTAAACAAGTAAAATAACAATCAAATAGAAATATACCTGAAATGATATACACACCTCGAAGAAAAGTAGCAACTGGAGTAACCTACAAGAGTAAAAAATGAATCTAATTAATAACAAACGATTACAAACTTCGATTAACAAATAAATCTAATTAATTGCCCCCGGCAGTGCAAATGGGTCGCGGTCGTGCCAAATGAGCCGTCGGCGTGCCCGCTGGGCCACCGGCGTGCCAAATGGGGCGCTGGCGTGCCTGCTGGGCCACAGATGTGCCAAATGTCCCGGCGGCGTGCCAAATGATCCGCCGGTGTGCCCGCTGGGCCGCCAGCGTACCCAAACGTGGTGGCTGGGCCGCCAGCCGCCACCGAGGCTGTCACGCCCCCAGAGGCGCATGCTCCCTGAAAATCGGGCAGCATCTCCCCTGTACGGCGAACAATATGGGGCAATTTTATACATGATATCTCACCAATATGGCTCAGCCACAAGCGGCTGGCATTACAATAGTATATAAAAACACAACCACGCAGTTTATATTAGAACAAAAGATATTGGGTGGCTCAGCCACCTTAAATATGTAAGAAAACCATAACTCAAAAGAGAACTCAAATGTCTCCGAAACAATAATAACCAAACTCGTCCGCTAAATCGATAAACAAATAAAATACGGAAAACTAACACGATACCGAAATAGCAACTGCTAAACCAAACCGATACGGTGGGACTGAGGGACTGACAACTGGATCATCTCCTGGCTCCAAGCAATACCACTACCTGCTATCTGAAACAACAAAAAGGGAAGCAGGGGTGGTGAGTCCGGGCGGACTCTGCGGGTATATGAGTAGACAATAAGCATGGCATAATAAGGATAAACAGAGTAGAGAACTCAACAGTGTACAGTCCATAAGAATTATAGAATTTAACTAATCATGCATAACATATATAAATCGACATGGTATAAAGTCCGAATAACGACTAAACAGGTATAAAACAACTCAACAACATTAATATCATGATATACATGCATGTCAAACATATGCAACAATCATAGCTCATATAAGTGCATCAAACACAAGCAAATGCATAAAAGAAATACGTATGCACATGATGCAATGACATGTGTCATCCCTGACGCCAGTCAAGCCGTCAACACATCCCATCTGTGTGACCGAGTGGGTAGGGCTGTGACAACTGTACCACTCCAACAACAACAATAATAATAATACCACATAAGGCGTGGTTGAGTGGACAGGATGCTGGGAAATCTACACTCCGAACCCACGGTACATCGGGGAGGAGCTATCACAAATACAATATCCCTCAAAACAAACAACAGTGAGGGTGAGCCACCAACGGCTCATCCCTCTAAAACAACGGTGAGGGTGTCACTGTCTGGCATGACAGGACAAACACTCGCACTCTAATAACTACCACGATAACAAGTGGTTGAGTGAATCGAGCAACAATATGACTAACGACGGCTTAACTAAATGTAAGCCTAACTGTCGTTAGTATGCAACATGCAAGTATGGTGCATGATATAAGATGCACGAACAACCGGAGAAACCACGATGCAATAAAAATCCACAAGTAAGACATGCATCGATACAACCAACCAGAAACCGAAAACCAACGATAATGCATCTACACTACTAGGTAGGGTATTTCTAATGCCAATTAAACCTATCAGTGTTTAATGGACTTCTAAGTGCTCGCGTACAAACGGCACGTTACAGAACAGAAAACCAATAGTGGACTGTACAGAAACGAACTTGGAATACTCGAAGATCAACGAAGAGTAAGTCTCAACGGCGATGTTTAAATAACAAACGACAAAGAACAAGGTCAAGCAACCTATCAGACATAATAAGCCATGCTTAAAGGTAAAGGAAACTACAAGAGCACAAAGGAGAAGTACCCGCCTTTTAATTGTAGAAGTCCGTAAGCTAAAACCTTCCACGATCAACTGAACGAGTTCCAAATCAAGGTCCTGTATCAAGGACATAAATATAACTACTGATATAAGTAATTAAAATAACTAATTAATTACAACGCATGCAACCGATCAATGTCCTGTAATAAAAGATACAAATTTAGCTATTTTTATTACATGATATTTTAGCTAAATGAGCCTTTCAAATTAATTAGGATCATCCTAATTATACCATTTCATTTCATTAATCATAACCATAATCAAATCCTTAACTCGAAATCATTCCTAAGTTATCAAGATTTGATTCACATTAAACCTAACCCAAAATTACCCAACAGTCACATACCAATAACTCATGACAAGAACATCAACCCAAAAATCGAAACCAACAATCCTAATATCAATTCCCACATACATCCCAACTCTAGAAACATCTAAGCTAACCAAAAATCCAATCCAAAACAAAGTCCAACTTCCCAAAATCCCATCACAGATTCTCTACTATAAAATTCAAACCAAAGCTTAATACAATTCCACTGATCTAGCACAAAATAACATCCATTCATCCAAAACAACTCTAAACCAAGCCTTTACCTTGATGGCAGAGGGAAATCGACAATGATGGGCCGACGCTAGGGCACGGCTCGGGAGTAAACACGCGCTCGTCCTTGGTGGTTCTCGATTGCTCGGTGGAGAGGACCGGCGAGCCTTGGGCTGTTGCGCAAGGGAAAGGACTACCACCTAGGGTTTGCGGCGAGAAGTTAGAGAGGGAGAAGAGAACCATTCAGCCAGGAATCCAATCGAGAGGGAGAAGGTAACTCACCTCCTCGCGAAGGAGAACTCTACACCGCGAAGGAGTGGCGGCGTCGGTGTCGCTCGCTGGGGCTCGGCGTCGGCGTCGCTCGCTAGAAACCGCCTCTGGTCGAAGGGTCGGCGCGTGCGTGCGTCGTTGAGAGCAAGGGAAGAGGGGTCGGGTGAGATTTTAGGGCACGGGATTAAGGATGAGGGATTTTATAACTGATTTTGACAATTTTGCAAATAAGCCCAGCAGGTTTGGAAAATTACAACTAGGCCCTTTAAAATTTACAACTAAGCCCTTTAAAATTTTAGGATTTAACAGAGGCTGCTGGGCCGTCGGCGTGCAAAATGTGCCGCCGCGCGTGCAAAATGTGCCGCCGGTAAACCCCTGGCCCGCCTCGCCTGCCTGCGGCCACGGCCGAGCCAGCTGGCACGCCTGAGGCCGCCAGCGGCCACGTCCGAGCCGGCTGCCACGCCTAAGGCCGCCAGCGGCCACTGGCTCGTCTGCGGCCATGGCCGAGGCGCCCGCGCGCAGTTGCCAGCACCCACGCAGGAGGGAGCTGCGGCCGCTAGAGACATGCCGACCTGGCTGCGGTTGCCAGAGGCACGCCGGCGCCGGAGACGAAGAAGAAAATACGTACCGGGGAGGAGAGGAGATCGCGCACGCCGAGATTAATCGCCGAGAGAAGGAAGGAATCGATCGCGTGAGGGAAAAAAGAAAAGCCCTTGCCTAATTTATCCGCGATTACCGACGGAATCAATTTACCGACGGAACGGTGATTCCGTCGGCCATTTCGCCAACGTGTGAAAAAAATGCGCCTAACCCTAAATTTTTCGACGCCAAACCTTGCCTTTACCGACGGAACGGGTGTTCCGTCTCGGAGATCTCCGACGGAACGCCCGTTCCGTCGGCGATCTCCGATGGAACGCTCGTTCCATCGGGAATTCCTGATGTTTCCGACGGAACGGGGCAGTCCGTCGGAGATCTCCGACGGAACGGGCGTTTCGTCGGTGGTTTCTGACGGAACGGCCGTTCCGTCGGGGGATTCCGATGGAATGAGCGTTCCGTCGGTAATTTGCCGAATTATCAAAACATGTATTTTTTTAAATGAATCCTTAAATATGCCGACGGAAAATATTCTCCGTCGATAAAGACCGACGGAATTATAATTCCGTCGGTATTTATACCAATTCCCGATGGAAATTAAAAGCCCTCATCAAAATATACCGATGGAAATTTTATTCTGTCGGTATTTGCCAACGGAAAATAATTTCCGTCGGCAATTACCGACGGAAATTATTTTCCGTCGGTAATTCCGTCAATAAATATAATTTTTCTTGTAGTGTACTTTTCTAAAGATCCTTTATCTTTGTTTTTCGACGGAAACAATAGATCTCCGTACACTAATTTTCTTCCGTCTTCTCTACCAGTAATGTATTTGATTGCTTAACCCCTCCTAGCTCGAAGCAATCCACAGTCTCATTTTTCCCAGTAGAAATCCCATTAAATCACGATTAATTAAATCGTCACCAAAGGAGGCAGTTGGATTTAATTTCTTCATTAGATGAGCTCCAATGTTAAAATCGTAGCATATGTATTTGCCATAAGGAATATAATTATCCTAATAAAGTGATCTATTGATTATGATCATTTATTGGATGTGTATTTTATATGCGTAAAAAAATTCTATTAATCCACTTTCTCGTTATTATTGATGGGTTGATAACAAAATTGGATCACCTTTAATTTGCTTTAACTCCCGCAGAAGAGGCAATGACAATGAACGTCAATTGATTTCGCTTGATTAAACCACTAAAATTTCAAACGATAAGATCCTCTCTAGAATTATTCTCGTCTATCCGGTTGCATAATTATAGAATAATTGGTGAGATTAAACAAATTTTCAACAGCACGAACTCTCTTGTACTCTTTCGTGGACTTGAAGGAGGAGGAGTTGTTTGATGATGTCTGAACTATCCACTTTCTGTGGGAACAAGGTTACATACTTTACATGTTCTTCTCTTGTCTTTCTTCAGAACAGAATTCGAGTCGAACAAGTTACTCTGTCTTGTTAATTATCTTAACAGTAGTAGTTGCTGTCGGGCGAAGAGACCCACGCAGAGCTAGCGTTTCCTACATCAGAATCATGATTCAGATCTTTGTGCACCGTCCTCATCATGTCATGTCATCGAGTTCAACATGTTGTTCTCCCCGTCCCACACGGCATTGCCACTTTGTTCCCTTAGTGCTCATCCTCAATGCCTAATTAATTGCCTATCGAATCGATACATCACGATCCGACTGCATCAGTTTTCTTTGTCATCGCCGGTCGGTCTCTTTAACATGTACTAAAAGTCTGTGTGGTGGAATTGAACCTGCACCTTCTTCACCCAGCTTAATTAATGATATTCGTCATGCATCACGAGGCTTGCAACCCTCACACACTGCTTTCAGTTGTCACGGAGTGTGATAAATACATGCCCGTGTCTTCTTCCGAAAGTCCAAAGTTGCAGAACGGGTGAAAAGTAAAATGAAAAAGGAAGTCTAGTGGGGGGTGGGAATCCTCATTCCTCCACCAAATGCTAAGATACAAAGCTGATGCAGATTTAGCAAGGGAGCCATTGGCGTCTAGCGTTGCTGTCTGTTTGTCTGACATCGAAGACTTGGATGGCTGAGTTGAGAGCTAGCTGCATTCACTCGGTCATAAAATTGGAAAATAAAGATGCTGAGGTTTTGGTTGTTGCCAGTCCATATCATGCATATCTAAAGAAGATAAACAGAGTTAACCATGTCTTCGCCTCTCCACGTCAGGGTGAAGAAAATGGCAGAAACAGGCCAAGTCGTGAGCAAGCCACCACATTCAAAGGACCACAGGGAGATGGACAAAGTTTAATGGATTCAGTGGAGGACTAACAGTGGATGAGGACAATAATTATATTGATGCAGGGGTGTGCTAGCTGATGATGCCTCCTCGCATTAATGGCAGAGGTTGGAGATTTGCTTCAGGCTAAAACGTGACAGAGAAGACAGGCATGGATGAATGATTGGGGTGAAATGGAGTGAGCAACCACTGCGAAGGTTTGCTGTAGCTGATGATAATTAAGTGCCCGAAAGTAAATGGTATCTTGAAGACTCTCACCTAATGAGCAAAGTACAACCTGGCTGGAAATATTTCCATCATTATCTCTCTGATATAATAACTATTTAGTACAAGATTTGTGAGGTTAAATATATAATCTGAGGGCTTGTGCTCTGTGATGATTGTTTAGGTTTGAGAAAATTGTAGTTGGACAGATAGCAAATGCAATCAGAGAGGGTTTGAGGAGGATGATCACTGTCAGAAGTAGTCTTTTTCTTATCTTTTGGTTAGTTTATAGATGGATGAGGAAGGAGGTTGAGTGTTTCAAATGAATATACTCTCTCTGATGTTTACTATAGAAAATATGAACCAACAAACCAAAGATCACATCTTATTTATTGAGGTGGAAGAACTGAAGCTATTGTTGATGGTGGACATGTTTTTTCACGGCAAAGAGAGAGACATGGTGGTAAAATAATTCTTTAAATAGGATAAATATTTTATAAATCGATTTTTAAATATGCGTAAGTTATATACCAGACTTGAATTTAGTTGATAAAAAATACGACGAACTATAATTTGTGCTATTCTCATTTTATTCCTCCAGGCAACCTCCCTCTTATTTTCTTAGGCACCTAAGTCACTTTTGAATGATTTTAATTTGAAAAAAAATCGAAGGTTTCAACCTCCCTTCCTTCTCTTAGTGCGTATAAACATAATATTTTCTTTTAAGTCTCCGATTGGAAAAACTTGTGCTCTGTTTTAGTCGGTGAGATCATCCCCCACTGAAAGCCTCTACAAGTGTCTTCGTATGTCCCTGTCAGGCGATGTTAAGGGTTTACGATGAAATCTACACAAATCGACTATTTGCAATCAAGGGTTTTGGGTTTTATTTATCATCAATACTCTCCGTTCAGAATGGCGCAAGAAGGTGCAATTGGTATTTCAGCATCTACTTCTCAATCATTCTCAAAGATACGTGTCACGCCCCGAGGGGCTGCCCGTTCGATACTGACCGGACTACTACTCCCTTGACCCAACGGACAATCCAGAAACCTAACCTCTACGATTCTCTCAACCCGCCTGTACCCCAGCCTATAGGGCTGGAACAAGCCACTGAATGAAAAGAAAACGAAGACGACGACAAAAGCTATGTACCGGTACGACTTACGACAAAACAAAATGAAACAAAGGCCTCCATGGCACACAAAAGTATAACTATACCGCCGTGCAAAACGACACAATAGAACACAAATACAACAGCGAAAATGAAAAGAAAACATGAATGGAAAAAGGGTACCAACATGTACCACCATCAAAATACAAGAACAACTATGAAATCGTCTCAAAATACGTGAACTGGGACAAACTGCCGGGCACTCCAATCGATCATCCTGAAAAGGGAAATAAAAGACTACGGGGTGAGTCCAAAGAACTCAACAAATACAGACCAATATGCATAGGAACCTACACTAGCAGTAAGTCACCATCTAACACAAACTGAAAAAAAATACAATAATAGGAAATGCAGAACTGTACCAGCAAAAAGAAGTACATACCTGTGTCGATCCAAACCCAATAGCATGCATGTCAATCAAATGCAGCAACTAAGTACAGCAAACACAACCAAATGCAGAGATGCATAGCATGCTCATGATGCAACATGGGTCACCCTCGACGTCGATCGACCACCGTCGCATCTATGTGAAACTGAGTGGGTAGGGCTCTAACCGGGTCCTCCCTCCACTCAGACGGCCACCATCGCGCATCATGCGAAACTGAATGAGTAGGGTCTTGGACCGGAACGTACTTCGCCCTAGGGAAAAGTAACGCTCCCACATCCTTAACTATCTCCAGATAGAATAGGGGACTTGTCGAAGCACTGTGACCTATGATCCACTAACGAAGAGTGGAACTGGGACTACATGGCAGGTCATGTGGCAAGTCTGACGACCCATCTCAACCTCTAGGGAGTCAAAGGTTGCCTACATATGCCTACACCAGTAGAAAGTCCGACGACCCATCTCAATCTCCAGGGAGTCAAAGGTTGCCCACCTATGCGACGAGAACCCCCCGTCCAAAATATTCTGCGGAGCAAATAACTAAGTCAAGGACTTGTATTGAAAGACAAAAATTATTTATCTATTTACACAAGTAGTAAACAACTAATCAAATCCCTAAGCGTATGAGGGTTAATCCTAATGTCGGGGTCATTCAATTAATTCCAATTAAATGGCTAAATCCCATTCATTGATTCTAAGTTCGATTTAGGTTTTGCCTAAGCCCCAACCTAAAATCCAACCCACTCAAGACTAGGTCTAAATAAAATTACACTACTTGTAGTTCCATTTTCCCCAAAACAGCTCATGGCATGAATCCATCAATAGAACAGAACCATATTCATCTACATGAATCAAACCAATTTATCCACACTTCAAAAACAAAACTCTAGCACATGAACTGATCCAAAACCGAACCTATCTCATCAATCCAGCCTAAAACAGAGCCCTAACCACCCATCTGACAATTAAGAACAAACGGATTCTACTATTGGATTTCTGGGCAGTGGGAGAAGAACAAAGAACATATCCAAATTACACCTTAACCACAACAACAACCTACTCATGAAACTGGATCAAAACTATTCCACACCACTCACGGCAGAAGTAGGAAACCATCCAAATCCCAGTTAAATTCGAAATGATCCAAAAACATTCAAGAAAACAAATTAACAGAACTCCAACGGAATCTACTTTCATTCAAACAATGCATTCAAAACAACACCCAATTCCAAGTAATACTCAACCGATCCAATCTGAACAACAAATCCAAATCAAGAACAACATACTATCAGAAACACCAGAAGCGGTGGAACACCCAAATCCCAAATCAGCGCACGAACCCAAACCGAAAACACCTCGCCAGAACCACTATAAGATCGTGAAAGATCAAAAACCTAATTGTGATTTAAAACCCAACTCAGCAGCTCTTACCTAGAATTGTGCGGGTGTTTGAAACCGTTGTGGAAGGCTGTAAGGAATTGGAGGGAATGCAAACCGATGTTGATTCACTAGAAAGTTGAGGTCTACCTTCGCAGCCGTGCTCAGGTCGGCGCCGCCCGATATCAAGTTCCGTGGGATCCCCGGTCGTGCTCTGGACTTGCGACCCATTCCCTCCAAGAAGATGCTCGGCGTAGACAAGTTTTCGCCCAACATCAATTGAAGCTTACAATTATAAAAAATTTAAATTATTAATGACCAAATTCAAATTATGGAGGTTTTTCAAATCCAGATGCATATTGTTCTGAATATATCCAACAATAGTGTTGTTTTGACCTAGTCAAGTCTTATTAATTGCTAAGTTGAACACGTCCATGATATGTATCTTTGAGAATGATTGAGAAGTTGATGTTGAAATACCCATTGCACCTTCTTGCGCCATTCTGAAAGGAGAGTATTGATGATAAATAAAACCCAAAACCCTTGATTGCAAATAGCCGATTTGTGTAGATTTCATAGCAAACCCTTAACATCGCCTGAGAGGGACATACGAAGACACTTGTAGAGGCTTTCAATGGGGGACGATCTCACTGACTAAAACAGAGCACAAGTTTTTGCAATCGGAGACTTAAGAGAAGATATTATGTTTATACGCACTAAGAGAAGGGAGGGAGGTTGAAACCATCGATTTTATTTTTCAAATTAAAATCATTCAAAAGTGACTTGGCTGCCTAAGAAAATAAGAGGAAAGTTGCCTGGAGGAATAGAATGAGAATAACACGAATTATAGTTCGCCGTATTTTTTTTATCAACTATATTCAAGTCTGGTATATAACTTGCGCATATTTAAAATCGATTTATAAAATATTTATCCTATTTAAAGAATTGCTTTACCACCATGTCTCTCTCTTTGCCGTGAAAAAACTTGTCCACCATCAAGAATTGAAACTATTGTTGATATTATTTATTATCAATTGTTGATATTATTTTATTATCAATGTCTGCTATATGATTTGAAGATGGATTTCAAATAAGGAAATATGAAAAAAAAAATAGAATTAATGTACTAGTATCAATTTTGAGAGACAGGTTCTGTATAATTATGTAGAGTGTTGTGAAACTACAATTGTTAGATAGGGAATGTAAAGCTACAATTGTGTAGAATGTATAAAACTTTGTGTGTAGTAATATATTATGTTATCTATCAAATGAGAAGTATATAGTGAATTGTCGCAAGAATAATAGCTTGATTGCCTAGCTAAATAGAAATTATAATATCCAAATTGCCATTATGGTGCTGATTAGTCAAAATCTTCAATGTAACACCGTGTTAACATAGTCTGTTGTTCATTGAAATTCAACAATTGCACTATTCCGTGCCAATTTGCATGCCATAAGAACTTCATTGATAGTTTTTAAACCAATATTTTACACCATATATGCCTTTCTTTTCACTCAACCTTTCATAGTGATCACAAGTTTATAGAAATTCAAATAGCCTAGATCTATCAATGGATTTCGGAATATTACAATAAGTTTCAACTAGCATGTGGGTTTGGTATTGCCATACTAGGCTAATATTGAGCCTGATATATTATCATATCAGATCTACATTGGACTTGATATGGTTCATATTAGATCCAACGTGGGCCTAATATAAGAACATATCAAGCCTTTTGTAGTGTTGATATCCTCATACCCTACCTTCTTTGTTTTTTAATCATAATCAAGTTTTGACAATATATCTACCTTTTGCTCTCTCGACCCTTCCTAGAAGTTGCAAATTTACAAAAATCCAAATAGTCTAGGTCCATCAGTAGATTTTGATCAAAATTCACTAATGGACTTGCTAGATTCGATTGCACCTATTTCAAGTCTGATGGCTTCTTGAGGCTGCAAAGAGTCTAACAATACCCTCCATTACTTATTTATGACTCTTTGGAGGTGCCTCAATGTTATGATAAGTTTCAACTAGAATGCCGGTCTAGAATCGTCATACTAGACCCATGTTGGTCTTGATATTATCTCATATCAAACCACGTTGGACCTAATATCATCTCATATCAGGCCTTTTATAGTGTTGATATCCCTATACTAGGTCTATTTTTTTCTTAATCAGAACAAAATTTTGACACCATATTTATCTTATCCTTACTCAACTCTTCTTGGAGATTGTGATTTTTAACCTAAGGAAGAGTTGAGCGAGGAGGAGCTAAATATGATATCAAAACTTGGTTCAAGTATATACATCACTAAATTTGTATTTATCTTGTTCTATCATATTAAGACTTGCTTAAAAAAAATTTCAACACCGATGTTATTCAACGGCATAGTTCTTTAACGACGTAGTTCTTTAACGTAATTGTCCTTCTTGAACACCATACGACATTACTCTCTCTTTTTACTTGCACCTTTTGCAATTCCGTCAAATTATAGGAAGGAGTATGGTAAGCAAGGAGAGATTCATGATGACACGTTGTATTTATAAGAGCATGAAAGAGAGAGATGAGATGATGTGTATTTGAATTACATAATTAATTTTTTATTTAAAATTTCTTAAAAAGTGACTTGGATGCTTGAAAAAATATGCAAAAGGGCGATTACGCTCGCCCCCAGCGCCCCCGACAGCGGATGCTTGAAAAAAATAGAGTCTAGGAAGAGAGGTTGGCAAGAGAGATAGAATAGGAATAGCAGATAGGGATGATAATTTTTCCCGCGGATTTGGATATCCGCGGGGAAAATTCGAAATGGGGCGGGTTTAGAGAGGTATTATCGGGTTTGAATTCAGATTCGGAGATTTTTAAAAATCTCCGAAACAGATTAGGACGGATATGGGGATGCTATTCCCATCCCTGAACCCGCCCCGATATCTTTAATAATAATAAATTATTAATAATTATTAAAATTATTCAATAATATTAATATTAAAGATGTGTGAAAACCCTAATGAGTAATGAATCGTCGCTCACTCGTCGTCTCCCATAAGTTTTCGATTCTCTGTCTCGTCTCCCAGCTGCCACTCGCCACTCGCCACTCGCCGCTCGCCGGACAAGATCTCCTTTTGCTCTGCACTCTTCATTCTTAGCCAGATCACCTTCGAAATTTTTTTGAGGATATGGAAGAGATCGGCTTCGATTCGATTTTTTTTTTTGAGGATATGGATATTTCAAGTGGGGATGGATATTTCAAGTGAGGATGGGGACGGGGATGGAGATTTACTCCCCGTGGGTTCGGGGACGGGGATTCCCCGATTAAGTAGAGGCGGGGATGGAGACGGGTTCAAGGATGGAGATTTACTTTGGAGACCGGTATGAGGACGGCAAACCCGTCCCTGACCCGCCCTATTACCATCGCTAATAGCAGAAAATTATGTGCGCAAACTATAATATGTCTTTTGATATTTTAGATATCTATGTACATCATTTGAAAAATTTTCCAAAAAAAAATATCATCTATCTCTTGAATTAATTGTCTGAATTATTAAAAATAAAAAAAACATGGTGCAAAAGCCTGCTAAATATAAAAATATCATCTATGGTAAATGCTGACTTTTCTTCGTAAAATTTGAATATTTAAATTATAAAATAATAATAATAATAATAATATTTTTATGATAGAATTTTAATAAAATTGGTATTCGATGGTAGAATTTTAATTCTAGAGTAGGAATCGAATCCTATAGGATTTAGGATTTTTTTTTTTTTTTTTGAAGAATAAAGGGGCGCTTGGTATAAATTTGACAATGGATGAGTTTGATTGAGAGATGTATGGATTTGGTGATAACCTAGTGAGGGGTGGATTATGAAATCAAGGGTATCATATCCTTATTTTGATTCCGATTCCCGTATACCAAACATCATCAATGGGAATGAAATCTATTTCATTCTCATTCTCACCTTTTAAATCCGCTTATCAAGCGCCCCCTAAGTTTATCTCATCTAAAAGGCTGTTAAAAACATCAGCGTCAACATTATCATTTTTTTTTTTTCACTTTTAATTTTTTAAAGAGTAGGCCATATGAAAAGAATCACAAACTTTTATGATAGTGATTTGTCGACATGCATATCAGATTTTTGTTTTGTTTTGTTTTTTCATTTAAAATAAAATAAAAACTCAACACTATTTATTTATCTGGGGTCTAAAGAAATAATAATTTTTTTACAAAAAAAAAAGTCAATTCTATCTAATCTTCTGCTTTAGTCGAAAAAATAAATGATTTGATAAGATAATTTATTTTTTAAATATTAAACTCTTTAACATCACTGTTTGCAGTGCAGCCTTAACTGTGACCTGCAAAATCTTGCAGCCCCCCTGTCGCCTTCGCTGAACACCACGTCCTGCTCGCTCTTTCAATTCCACTCCCAGTTAGATTTATCGTGGTGGGACAAGGCGTGTGAGGCATGATGCATGCAGTGGAGCTGGCGAAAAGTCGAAGGTGGAAATTGGAAAAGTCTGTAGCCTCACGAGTCGGTCTCTTTATTCTTTCCTCGAATCCTCTATGCAATTTTGGCGTGAGATATCTTCCAGCCTGAGGCCGGCACCAGATTTTACACGCAAGTTTTTGCCTCCAAATAAAGAATCGTTTATTTGTTAAACTTCGAACAAGTGTGGCTGATTATAAATTGGATAAGATGGGACAGTTGCGATATCATTAAGGACTATTAAAAATTCGATAAAAATAAGTTAAATCAAATTAATCAATTAAAAATATAAAACGATCCGGACAATGGAAACCTAACAAAACTAACAGTAAATTAATTGATATTTAATTATTAACCGATCACCAATATTCATATCAGGTAGTTGGCAGTAAAAGAAGAAGAGTTACGGATTCCTTATGATTTTCAGAGAGCGTTGCGTTAAGTCATTTGGTGCTTTGTTGGGTTGTGCTACTTTGCATTTATTTTGGGCGCTTTGTTCACGACCACCACCACCCGGGTGGTGGCTGATGGATCATGCCATTAAAGAAAGCAACAAGGTTCCTGAAACCGAAAGCCAAAAAACGTAAGATATAAAAGACAAGTCAAATTGATATTTCCATGTTCGACCGTAATCAATGCGATCTACTACACCACCCAGCCAATAATGCTCAGTGGTATCAGGCCCCAGATAAAAGAAATAATAATATCGGCTAAATTAGACAACAATAAAATCCCTCAAATTAAAATATATGAAAAAATATGAAAGGATCTCTTTTACCGCTTCGTAAATTGATAAGACAAAAACAAAAACAAAAAAAAAAAGGAGTAAATTACACTATCGGACGCTGAGCGAACAACCAAACAAACCGTGAAACTCCCAATCGGCGGTCATCAGCACATCAGGACACGGAAGGAATTCTTCTTGGCGGTGCCGCAGAGGGGGCACCCGTCGGCGCCGGGCTCGCAGTCCTCGCAAAGGCACAGGTGTCGGCAGGGCAGCAGCAGAACGGAGACGTCCCTCACGCCGCACGCCTTGCAGGCTTTCCCCCGCCGTGCTTCGGTCACGGAGTTCTCCGCTTCGCAGCAGGACTCCACGTCGTCGGTGTCGGGGAACATGTCGGCGGCGACTAAACCGGCGTCTCCGTAGGTGGCGCCGCCCCGAAGCAAGGCTTGTTCAAGGCTCGAACGAAGGTTGCTCGCGACGGCTTCGTTGTTCTTGGCCACGTTGAACCAGAACCGGTTCTCCTCGCTCATCTGCCGCACCTTCTCCTCCAATTCCGCGTTCCGGCGGGCAGCGCTCTGTAACTCCGCTTCCTTCTCCATCAAACTTTTCGCCGCTTGCTTCGGTAGCAAGGAGAGAACGGCTTGGCAATGTCGGGTTCGCATCTCCTTCAACTCACGAAGCATCCTCTCGTTCTGCAATCGAGAAAAATTAATCATCGACGAGACAAAAATAGAACACTGAAAAATCCGCATAATGAGCAGAGACCAAGATACCTGGAGGCGGATGAAGGCGTCAATTTCCAAATTCTGCTGGTAGAGAAGAGAAACGAGATTGCCAAAAGAAGCCGAGACGGGCTGCAAAGACGAGCCATGCCGGCCGCTGGTGGAAGTCGCGCAGGATTCCGGAAATCGACTCTGCGGAAGAAATCCAGGGGTTGTTCCAGCGAGCTTCACAGGCGCGTTGGCAGTCTGATCGAGATAGGGTAAAACCGGCGATGTCGCCACACGATTGTAACCATTCAAAGCGACGGATTCCGCCCGAGGGCGCTTCGCTGGAGCGGAGACATTGCAAGTCTGCTCTCTCTTCCGTTCACCAAACAGACTAGGATCAGTCCGGATCTGGGACTGCTGCTGCTCCCCTGCACCATCCACAAGCACAATCTCACCCAATCGACCTCAAAGCGAACGATTCAAAAGCAGAGGAAGGGCATTCACTCACCGATCCCAAGATTGCTGCAAACTTGCCTGGGGTCTTGCTGCAGCATCTGGAGTTCATCGATTCCCCTAAAAAAAACCAATCACAACAACGCGATCGATCTTAAAAGAGTCGAATCGATAGATAAAGTTCCAGACGAGAAGAACGGATCCACTGCGACTAACTTACCGAGCACCGAATTCGGAGGGGAAACCGATAGTTTGCACGGCCATGGCTGTAGATCCAGATCCAAGACTCCCCACCACGCACGCCGACGATGTCCTCGGTCTCCAAGAAAAAGAGCGCACGAAATGGCGTGAGGCAAGTCGGGGAGTGATCCCTTTATAACGTTCGAGAGCCCGACGGAGAGGTGGCCACGTCGGACAGGTAAAGCCTGACACCGACACGTCGCCTCTTTCTTTAACTCTCAATTTTTTAATTTAATTTAAAAAAAATTTCTATTCCCGGCTCGGTTTTTTCTTCCTTCTCCGAGTTAATTCCTGCAACGGATTCCGTTCGAGCAATGGGAAAAAACACGATTTATGCGGCCACTGCCCCCACTTGACCATTACCACCGCATGGGATCAACGTGACCCGTACGAACGGTAGCGTCATAATTACGACGACGTGGGACCGCGCGACGGTGCACGGCCGTAGCCAGCGACAATGCTAGCTCGCCACCCACTACGGCACCGTGAGGAGGTTTGAACGGCTACTGACACCCAACTCCTTTTTATTATTATTTATTATTATTATTATTAATTTTATTAATTAATATAAATATTTAATTAATATCGATTAATTATAAAAATAATTGATCCGATAAAATATATGAGCCCGTTTAAGTTTTGTTGTCAAGTAGGTTTCGATAATCACGAGCACCATAAAAACTTCAGGCCATTGCGGATGGTCAACTTTGACAGCAAAGAAGAGAACCAGAAGTCATTTAAGGCCGTAGTGTATGATGCGCCTTATTCGGAGTGGAAATGGCGGTCTTCTAATTAGCTGGTCAACTTTGACGCCGGCCTCGACGGATCATCCGTGGTTAGGGGTGAGTATTCGGTTAAAACCGAACCGAACCGAACCGAATAAATCGAACCGAACAAAACCGATTTTTTTTCGAACAAACCGAACCGAACCGAATTTATACAAAAACCGAATAAACCGAACCGATATTTTATCGGTTAATTCGGTTTTTGACCGAATTAACCGAATTTACCGAACTAATAAAAATAATTTGATTTTTTAATAAAATTCGATTTTTTTAAATAAAATTCGGTAAAAATAGGGTCTAAAAATTCGGTTTGGTATAAAAATTCGGTCTATTCGGTCTATTCGGTTTAACCGAATAAGAAATTTGAAAACCGAAACCGAACCGAATTAACCGAATTAACCGATATTTTCGAATTAAAAAACCGAATTTCCGAATAAACCGAACCGAATTTTAAAATTCGGTTAATTTGTTCGGTTTATTCGGTTTAATTTATTCGGTTTATTCGGTTTATTCGGTTTATTCGGTTTAAACCGAACAAATTAACCGAATACTTACAGGCAAACAGACCAAAATATTAAATAAGTCGAAAATCAAATTTTTGTCTGTAATCAAGTCTTGCATCATATAGGCCTCAAAACAGGCATTGCATCATACATGCCTCAAAATAGACCAGACTTACAAATAGGGTTTGTTTTGTTTAATTGTTTGAATGATATTGAGATAATATGAAATTATAAAATTATAAAATATGTATATTATAATTAAAAGGGAGTGATTGTATAGTGGTAAGTAAGGTGTTTGATAAATTTTTCCTTGTTAGAAGGCATGAGTTCGAACCATGCATTAGACATTTTGATAATTTATACAAAATATATATATATATATATATATATAATCTTAACATACCTAAGCTAGCTTGTCAAATTTGATAGTTTTTATATTGAACTGAGCCTGACCTGATAAAAAAAATAGGTCCGAGCATTATTCTATTTTTAAATAGGCTAAGCCACAGCACCCTGATAGGCCGCCTGACCTATTTCCACCCTTATGCACCAACGACAACTACATTAGAAAGTCAAAGGTGGTTAAGTTGCCCCAAGTTAACTACGACATATTTTGTAGGTTTTTTTTTCAAATGGGGTGCGAACCCTGAGACATTGGGCTTCTGGATCGTCCGCTGCGAGCGCTTCTCGATTTATCCTAGCGGTCGGTGGGAAACTTTCGTAGGACCGGGACGGACGTCCGAGGTTCGACGTTATCCAATCTCGTTAATCAAAGATGATTAAGCTTCCAAATACCAGTTATTCTAATTTTTATTTTGTAGTTTCACATTAGTTCTGTGTGTAGGGTGTTGTACACACAACTGGGGGTTATATGGTATATGCCGCAACAATATTGAACATTTGATTATAAGCCATCAGATATCTATCGGTATATATTGATTTCCCTTGTGGCTATGGGTTTGTGTAAACACCTTTGAGATCGGATGGATAAATCTTGTGGTGTGTTTCGTTGAGGGTATTCCTTGATAACCTTGGGCATGTGATTATCAGATAATCATATAACTAAGGTTATAGGGAATAAGATATAACCTAATATTGTTTGGTTTAATCTTTGGTAATGGGACAAAAACTTATTTGGTTGAAGGTTTTAATATATAACCTAATATGACAATTATTATATTACCCCTATTCAATCTTAATGATTTTTTACAACTAAATGAGATTTTATTTTATGATAAAATTTTGACATTCTGACTATTAAATTTATATTAATTATGCAATGTATAATAATTTTGTATTAATAAATATGATGAAGTCAATCCAATGCAATGTTCGACCACATGGAGGAATCAAGAAATTCCAATCTGCTGCATACTCCAATAGTTAGAAATAATTCAAAAAGACATTCATCCATAAAGTCAATCCAAGTTTAATCCAAAATGACATTCATCCAAATAAGTTTGGTTCAAAATTATATCACGACTATCCAAAAGCAAATGATATCACGACTTTCCAAAAGTATATCAAAATATAAGTACCAACAACCTACTTCAAATAGCTAATTCATTTGGGATGGATCTCAGAGAGTTGCTTCACCACATAATTTCTCCTAAATATCTTTGGCAATGCGAAGAAGTTGTCAACCTTGTGTTCATCCTTGAGAATATACTCCCCAACATCCATAATTTCTTGCTCAGAGAATTCAGAAAGTTCTATTAACTCTTCATATATCTTCATTTTTCTATCACTATTCTCTGTTTGCTTTTTGAAGTAGATGGAGATCTCCTCATTAGCCTGAGTAACAGAAATAATATATTTTTGAATCTCTCCCACTAAGTCACCTAGAACATCATCAGACTTGCGTTTTTTCTTTCTGGTTGACTTCTTGTTTATTGGACAAACTGATGAACTTGGAGTTTCAGATTTATTTATTTCTTGGTTGCTGTCATCAGATTCTTCATTGTGACCTTCAACATATTCATCGTTTTCAAGCTCAAACGTGTCAACCTCTTCATCGCATAAATTTATCTGTTTTACTGCATCAGCTGGGGTTTCTGCATTAGCTCCTGTGGCGCGATCTTTTCCCCACATAGACATCAAGTCATCTAGATGGGGGAACTCTTTATTCCTTAAACCAATAGCAGCTGGATGACTCTAAATTAAAATATAAGAACAATATAAGAACTCACAATATGCAGGTAGCAAAATAGGCAACAAATAGGTTAAAGCATGTAATTTAGATGTTCAGGAACTTAGTGATCAAGAAGCTATCAAGAAGCATGAATTACATACGCTTCCAACTAATATCTCCACATGCGAAAGAATTCCCAAACCCCCATTGTTCTTCCATATGGGGTACCAGATCATAAAATCACAAAATGTTTATTTGATGTACCAATTCAGCCAAGAATTAAGCATCCATATGGGGTACCAGATCACATTTGTTTGTTTTAGAAGTTGAAAGTAAGAAAAGTAAGGAAAATTAACTAGGTATAGACATTGTAAACAGTGGGAGACAGTATAATTAGGTTCGGGATTCTTAAGCAAAATGTTGTGTAACCGTAGAACAGAATTCAAAACTAAATAAAATTGTCTACTAACTGTCTCACCGGATTTAGCTGTTTGGCGTTTTAGGACCCTATTCTTCACATTATGTGCAATAATGTGAAGAAAAGATATTACAAGTTCACTAATTGACATTTTTATTTCCTTTCAGTTTTCTATGAGTCGTTAGCAAAGAACAAAGTTTGTCTAAAGACCTTCTATCCATCCTATAGTTATCAACACATTGTCGATCGCTATGAAAAACCATCTCATTTAAGTTTATAGACCTAATATTGTATCTAGACAATGCCTGATAAGCATATGATATGCTCCTCCTAAACCTAGCACTCCTCTTGATAGCTAAGACAACCGTCAACAATAAAAGCATGAATAACTTCCTTTCCATCCTCTTCTTGCATATAAATACAACAATTATCTTCATCTTCTGCCTTACTGCTAATTGATCCATATTAGTCTATCATAAAAATAAGGCAACGAAAAGTAAATAAACACAGAGGAAACGGAGGAACATAATCAACAGAGGAACATAATAAATGCCTATGAACACAAAATCAAAAAGGAAACGAAACTTTTTACATACGTCTACAGTTTTGAGCCCTTTGTGAGGATGCAAATGTTTATTTTTTTGATTTTCCTTTGCATATAATGAGGAAAATATAAGCATAGACTACTAGCATGTGAGTACCATTGCTATCGAATAGACAAATAGGTGAACCACAGTGATTCTAATCCATGATAGGATTGACTGTGATCTGGTTTCCAGACACCGCCCCTCTTTTGCTCAAATAGTTGTTTCTTGTGAGGTGCCCCATGATTCAGTGGATATAAGCAGTTGTCTAGAATAATGGATATAATGGTTAGAGATGATGATGCAAACAATCAAGACAAAACTTGTTTTCCATCAACCCACAGTGCAGTTCCATTAGTTGACTATTGTAATTAATTTAAGTATATAAATTGCTTGAAATTTATACATATCATATAGGATTTTGACATGTGCTATGCTTGCTGAATGGCAGAATGTTACGATATCAAAATTATATCCTTCTGGCTGTGAACCTAAACTTGGCTCATAATGATCCTGTCAACTTTGTTTAATGGACCCTATGATTTCTCTTTAACTGAAGGCTATATTTGGTGGGATTACACCATGTGTTATTACACAAGTAATGTTTTCTTTCTTTTAGAGAGAATTTGCTTCCTTTTTCTGAAAAACCAACATTTCTTGTTTTTAAGGCCGTAGCTAGGATTATCTTATAGTGAAGTTTGGAGTAAGTTCTTAAGAACATGCCACTGCTATAAAATAAGTTAATATTAAACTTCCTGAAATTGCTTTCCATAGTTTTCTTGTGCTTGTGTTTGCATCCCTAAATGGTAGTTTGCTAATCTTATACTGTTACATTTGACTCAAAGTGGTCCATGGTGTATTATATATTTTAATTTCTTACCTATTAGAATACTTTTTGCATTACATTGTTAGAATTATCATTCTCATTCCTTTTTGATTGTTGAAATCTAAAACTTTAAAAACAAACTCTTAATAGCTTTCTGACTGATAACTGATGCAGGCCCAGGATCTAGTGAAGGGAAAAAAGTTTTATTTCACTGCAACTATTACAACAAAGACATAATAAAATCAAAAAAAAATCAAACATGGGAATCCTATGAAGAATGCCTATGAACACGAAATCAACAGAGGAAAATAATAAATGATAAAAACCAACGGAGCATCAAAGGAAACGATAAAAACCAAATCAAACATAAAAATATTTTCTCGAGATGGAAAGGATACGAAAATAAATACCTGTGAAGAATGCTAGGGTTCTTCGCGTGCTACTACGATTGCGATCGGAAAAACGGGAGGTGGGTTGCGATCGTGGGCTGCTACGACGTGAGGTGGGAAGAAGGCTTCGAATCGCCGCGAGGTGGGAAGAAGGCTTCGAATCGCCGCGAGGTGGGATGATGGTTTCGAATCGCCGCTAGGGTTTCGCTGTGGGTTGCCTTCGCGAGTCGGGGCGCGAGTTGGCGTGAGTAAAAGTTTTAATAATTTGCAATGTAATTTAATTTGATTGTTAAGTGTATTTTTACCATAAATAGTAAATAGTTATGTAAATAGTTAAGATTAATTTTAGAAGGAAAATTTTTTTAACTCTGGAATTAAGAAAAACTTGATTTTTTCTTAATTTTTCAATTTCAGGTACAATATCTTCTTTTGCTAACGTGTCAGAGATTAAATGTTACTTGAGAATCGTCTATTATCTAAATTAAACAGAATTTTTATTGATAATCTTAAATGAATAATCAAGATTATTAAGAAAAATCCTCGTACCTTTAGTTGATATCAATTGCCCCTAATTCTTTGACTTTAGGTACACTGTTGACTGGGGATGAATTGTCGAAATTGCCATGGAATTGACGAATTGTTCTGGCACCAGAACACGTCATGTTGTGCCAATCTTACTGTAAACAATGTCAGTTGCTATGGGATGACATTCTTAGGTGTTATAATGGCCAAAAACAGTTGGAACTGAACGGAACGGCGCAGGTTGGGACTTTGGATTCTTTTTTACAAATTTGGCATGATGATCAAGCACTTCACACATTAGATGCTAAAGAGCACAACTACAAACGTTCAAAGTCATTCCAAAAAAAAAAAAGAATTTTAAAAAAATTCAACACAATTTAAAGGAAGGAGTTTATCAAGAGATGAGAGTGAAGATAGTGATGAAAGTAGCTACAATGATTAAGGACGAGTATTAGGTTAGAATCGAACTGAATTACTGAACCGAACTCAGCTAATTTTTTGTTAACCGATCGAATCGATCAAATTTTTAATATGAACTGAACATACTGAATCGATAAAATATCAATTAATTCAGTAAAAAATTGAGTTGACCAAAATTTTCTAATTATGGTCTAAAAATGTAGTTCGGTTTAACAAAAATTCAGGTTCAATCTAAAAATTTGATTCGATCGAAAATTTTGATTTATTTGGTCTATTTAGTTTAATCGAATAAAAAATTTTAAAGTCTAACCTTAACTGATTTTTATAGTAAAAAAAATCAAACTAAATTTTTAAATTCGATCACTTTATTCGATTTAACTGAACTTTTGCTCACCCCTTATAGTGATGATTCAAATGATGAAAATAATCAACAAAGTTATCAAGTTGATCAACATAACACAGGTATGACATGAGCACAAGGTCATGAAAATTATTATGCAATACAAGATACTGATCATGGGTATCGACTTGGGATTGAGGGACGTCTTTTTTTGGCAAGTTTATCAGGAAATAAAATCTCCTAATGCTGATGATAAAGAATATTCAGATCTTCACAATAGTATATGAGTGTTGAAAAGCATATAAAATATGTAGTTTTGAGAGGAAACCAACGAATTCTTGGGAGTCTTAAGATATTGGGCATGATCCGATTGGATAGCAATCAGATGGATATCGATATTATTATGATCGAAAAAATTTAGATATTTCGACAATGATATAATTTTTGTCTATTTTAAACCTAAGGTCTCATAGTTTTGTTTTTATACTTTACCTAAAAGGCTTCATACCAATGAATATATCTTTATCCTTTAAAATCCATGATTTTTTCTATGTCTTTCCAATGTAGGACTTTGATTGTATTTCCAACAATCCTCCCCTCAAACGAAGGACTATCATTACTCTCATGGTATGGGACTCTCTACAAGCATTTGGTTACTCTTGACCTGCTCTGAATCTCTCCACAAGCATTCAGTCACTCTTGATTTGCTTCGGGTTTCCCCTCAACTTATTTCAAAGACATCCCATATAACATACAGTTATAACCATGACTCTAATACAATTTATTAGGACTGAACGAATTTATATATCTCCATAATGATGTAATATTGTTCACTTTGGGTTTAAGCCCTTATGGGTTTGTTTTTGAATTTTCCCCAAAAAGTCTCATACAATGAAGATATCTTCATACTTTTTAAACACATAACTTTTTCTATATCTTTCCAATATGAAATATTGATTGTATTCCCAATGAGTCCTATGATAGCGATCAATTCAAATATGATCCATTTGATAGTCATCTAATTATTCACCATCGTATACAAGTGGAATTAGATATTATGGATTTGAGATTTATTTTGATAATGTGCGTAATATAATTCTTGATTATTCAACATCTCTTTGGAGTAATATTTGACGACGTTGTGAATCCTCAAGTGTTATTGACAGTATGTTGGTACTAAGATTTTGGAAATTACAATCGTCATGATGAAACATTATTATAATTAAGTTAATCATCTAATTTTGAACATCTTTCATCAACTCAATTAAACGAATATCTTTATAAATAGTTTAGTCAACATGAGGAGAATATAATGAAGATTTGATTTTCTCCATCACTTTTAGTCTGATAAAGTATAATTTGTATTGTATTTTTTTCATTATGTTATTATTGTATGATAATTATATATTTATGTATTGATGTTTTATAACTTCATGTATTATATTTTTTATTACTAATGTAACTTATACATTTATTTAATTTTTTTAATTCTCTATTTTTTATGTGAAATTTATATGCATTATTTCCGACTATTGCCCGTGCTATTTTCCCTCGATTTTGAACTTCAATATAATAGTTTTGTGTCGTTATGATTCTAGATGTTGGGAAATTATAGATAGAAAAATGATAGGGAGAGTGAATGGTAGAGTGAATGATGTGACACTTTGCATGCAGCGATTTCCGACGGGCTCATCGTGCCCCCCATGGTATAATTTGATTCGAGGCGGCGGCCGAAGGCCACCGATGGCGTCCAAGCAATAATCGGACGTGTGCAAGTAAAATGTCACATCATTCACTCAAGTGTCATATCATTCACTCTACCATTCACTCTCCCATTTTTGCTCTTCATATCATAGCTCTTATAGATAATACAAGATAACACTATTTTTCTCAATACCAACACCGGTGCATGAGTTAATAAAAATATGGTATCATCATATTAATAACCTCTTTATGACTGCTTATGTCATTGAGAGGGAGCACAATGAGAATCTAAATTAGTAAGTACATGTACGGATAATAAAATTTTTTATCGAATTTTGATCCCTTCATAATCATTATCTTATACACTTACCAATTAGTCATGGTGACCATTGGTGCGTGTGTTAATGAATAAGGCGACGAGTTAAGAATGATAGTTCTATCATCAACTGTATTGTAAGTAGTTTGTAATTAAACTTTCTTCGCTATCCTGATGTCATTAATTGAAATAGTGGTTGACATATTTTCATCGACAATCTAATGAAGAATGTCCTCACGACATGACATTTATCTCACACCTATTTTAAAATCGTTATTTTACTCTTTTAATGTGCACTAATTTAGTAGAATAGATGCACTAATTAACAACAGTTTAGTAAAAGTAGGTGCACCAATTTTCTAGACTTAATTTGTATATGGTGTGCAATTAAGTATGATAGAAGAAAAATAATATTACATCAAATTTCAGGTGCACCAAGTCTCTATTCTAAAGTTTAGACTTTTAGTAACAATAGATCGATGGACCGGTTTAGTGGGGCAATCAATATAAATTTGTTCAAGTATGAAATTATATTGCTGATACCTCGCAGCCAGTTGTTATACTTGATGAGCTAGTTAAAATTAATTAAGGTGGATGCAGTGGGGGTATCTTTGCATATATAAAATATTCTCGATGGTTCATTTTATGGCGATCATGACGCATATATATGAGATCACATATTTCAAACCATGGTGATGGCTGCAGAAGGTAAATGATATTGGTGCACAAGTTTTCAGTCTTTAGGTTTCCAATTATCATCATGAACTCTTTTAAAAAGTTGGATTGTACACTAAATCTTTCGAGCAAAACCCTTCCAAGCTAAATTCCTAAAGGACAAAAATAATAAATTCTGGACCCCGCCGTCAGCCCAGCAGCAAGGAGGAGCGATATAATTCATTTTGAATAATAACGGGCAAGGATGGTTATTATTGGCTTACTAGATTTTACGTAACGCCGGATAAAATAATGATTATCCTGTGGGCTGATGAGAAGAAGAAATTGAAGAGAAGACAATTAAGAAGAGAAAGAAAACATTAGAAAACCCATTGTTTGCCGAAAAAGAGGAAACTTGGTTAATAATAGAGAATTAATTATCTTACAACTAAATACATGTTTATATAAACTCTAGACCCTGAGACAAAGAAATGAAAGAAATTCTAATTTTTGGATTTCATTTCCTATCTTATAAAGAAAAGAAAATTTCTTACCGGAAAAGAAATAATTTAACAAAAATTGAAATTAATAAAATAGTATCAGAAATATCCTAAATATCATAAAAATAAAAAGTTACTAAAAATAGTAATAAAATCTTCAAAAACTCAGATGGAAACATAAATGGTGGAATTTGGATTAGAATGTTGACAATTATGGATACTCGATAACAAATATAAATATTTGAATTTTACTTACTGGTACATTTTGATTCCGAGTCCAAAATCCAAATTAAAAGTGTTTTTGAAGTTCAAGAAATCATGAGTTGATCTCCTATTCAAAAATCACTACTGCTTCAAACCACATGAATGTAAATCCATTATTTCTAGAATGCTCAATGACCTCCATCAAAAGACTTCTATAAAATTGATGTTGGAATAATTTTGGCTTTGTTATATATGATTATCATGCATAGATGGTTCTGTGCGATGGAAGTGAACCATAATGTAAATGAAGAGTACGTAAATGGCCGAAGGCGAATCGGGAAATATTTGTTGAGACAAATCTAGATGAAATAGACTAAATCTGGTAGGAGATTAAGAATAATTTTCTTTGGTTAACACCCATTCAAGCTTGATATGCTAAAGTTCTCCGGTTTGCATCAAACACAAACACTACAAAAAAAAAATACTTATATAGGAGCGGTTATTTAGGAGTGGTTATAAGACCGCTTTTGAAAATTGACCAATTGAATCAGTTTGAATTAAGCCGGTTCTATTGCCTAACTTTTTTGAAACAATTTTAAAACTGCTCTTATTGAATTGTTTCAAAAGCGGTTTGAAAAAATCGCTCCTGTAAACCGTTGTAAACCGCTCTTAATGATACAACTATTAGAAGCGATCTTAAAACTGCTGCTATTGGGTATTTTTCGTAGCGGTTCCGGGTTACTAACCATTCCAATTGCTTTAACTTTTAGGAGCGATTTTCAAATTGCTCCTATTAGATTCTTTGAACAAAATTTGTATCAAGTGTTGCTATAAACCGCTTCTGTTACTCTAATCGTGTACAATTGATTTTTAATCTACATTAATTGTATAGTTTTAGCATCGATTTATATAAACCGGGATTGTAAATCGCTCTTATTGCTACAACTATTAGAAACAATCATGAAACCGCTATATTGGATACTTTTAATAGCGATTCTCTATTAAACATTTCTATTAAAATTATTTTCTGTTATTCAAATTAAAGTACTCATATATGACTTAAAATTTAAGGTAAAATAATTTATATATATAATAATTATGATGCTAAAAAGAGAGAATATTTTAATCAAATTTTAAAAATACATAATTGTATATCACCATTCAATTTTTACAGAGGATTTTATACTCTTTTAGGTTTTCACATAGTGAAAAAATAATATTTTCCTACAATTAAATAAACTTGTACCATGCTTCAAATTTATTTAAATTTTTAATACATTTTATTTATATATTATGGAAAATGTGATGCTGGACATTTTATATCGGAGCATCTCAAATATTTTTCAATATGAAATTTTTATTTATTTATTATTATAATATAATATCTAAATCCTAAAAATAAGATTTTATTGTCTTAATTATTTATTTTTAAAAAATTAAATAAAAACATTACTCATGCATCCAACTTAATTGTAATTATGTTTTTGTCAATTTGAAATTTTTATATATTTATTATTATTATATAATATCTAAATCCTAAAAATAAAATTTTATTGACTTAATTATTTAATTAACAAATTAAATAAAAGTACTTGTTGCATAATCGCCATAAATAGGAGTTGAAAATTGAAAATAATTCAAGGGAAAAATTTTGGAAGAATTTTCTGAAATTTTTGAAAATAATTACGGATTTAAGTATTTATAAAAAAAAACCTCCGACTCTTCTTAAAAAAAAAAAGTTTAAGTATTTATAAAAAAAAAAACCTCTACTCCCCGTGCCCTAGTTTCTCCGCCCGAACCCATCCTCGCCGACTCTTCTTCGCGCACGGCGATCGACCGATGCCGCGCTGCCCTTCGCCGCCACCTCCGAATTGCCGGCGAGCAATGGATACTAGTCTCCAAGTCCTAAAGAAGCACCGACTTCTCCCCTCGGATCCCTCCCCTCTTCGCGCACGCAAAGGAAGCCGCGGATCGCCAACCTCCTCCTCCCCGATCGCCGCTGCCCTTCCCCGGCGCCTTTCGACCGCCGGCGGCGACAGTCACCAGTCACCAAGTTCCCCAGTCGGCGCAGCCTCTCTCCGGAGTTGCGATCGATTTTTCTTCGATCCGCCGCCTCCTCTGTGAAACACCGCTACCCGCTTGCCTTGCACGACAGCACGCCGGCCATGGTGAGCGCCGCCAGCCCTCCTGCTTCCTGATGGTGGGTTTGTTTTCATCCAAAGATGGTGCCGTCTGATTGCCACCTCCATCGCGTTTCGAGCGTAGCTTGCCCGAGTCGAATTGTTGCCGGAGACATTCACAACGTTGTTGTTCCTTTCCGGCCAAGGACTAGTAAGGAGTTGTTCCTTTCCTTGAATTGATTTGGACTAGAGGCTAAGGTGGCTAGGTTTTAGCAGGTCTGAACAGGGGAAAGAGGGGTTTATCGCAAGTAAGAATTGGTGGTGTTGACCTCGAGCTTCTGATTTTGTGTCCGTGTGTTCTCTGATTTTCTTCACCGGACTCTGAGCAGGTGATTAGGATATAATGTTAGATCCAAATGGATATGGATGATAGATGTATCAACCACTAGATTGGGTTACTCAATTAGCAATGGATTAAAAATGATTAATTGTGATGGCTGATTAAGTTGTTTTTAATAAGATGTGTTAATTGATGATTAATTGGGTTGGGTTAAATTAGTGGATTAATTTCTTGATTAATTGAGGAGTATTGGTTGGATTAATTAGGGTTGATTTAAATAAGTGGTTTAGATTTAGTTGAAATTACCTATGTTTTGTTTTGGAGAATATTTGTTTCTCTATAGATGTGTATTTGTACTTTCGTGTTATTTTTATCGTATTGGTGTTGTGATGGTGTTTGGGCTTTTGTTAGACATTATTTATTTATTTCCACTGGATTTCGGTTTGCTGCGCTTAGTTATAGAGATTTATGTATTATGTTTATTATTTGTTAGTTATTTTATTTAACTGTGTGGTTGTGGATCTGTGAATGCCAGCCGAATGTGACTGAGTTATATATGTGTGGAGTGATGTATGTATGAGTTTCAGATTATCCGTCGTACAAGGGAGGTGCTGTCCGATTTTCGAGCTAGCACAGGCCTCTGGGGGCGTGACAGGTTCATGGAGGCGGTGGAAGGCTGAAATTAAGGCTACTTATGATCCAAATATTCCATTAAATGAACTTATGCGTATCCGTTCCATTCCCCATGATCTCACATCATATGTTTGGGAAATTTTATATCGTTATTGGAAGTCTAATGAGGTAGTTCTTGTATTGATTAATTTTTATATATTGGTATGCATAAATTTGTTGTAATTTTTTTTTGTTTAAGAGGACATCAAAAATAAATCGAGAAAATGGGAGTAAAAAACGAGGGATTCATGCACAAGGATGAACAAATATTCCCTCATTGGAAGACAAATTTGTATGTATTTATTTGATCAATTTGTTATGTTAATATCAATTTGTATGTATTCGAACTATTATTATTTGCATATTCAATCTAAAATGATTTTTTTTGTACTTAGATTCAAGAAAATGGTAGAAAGTCAACTCGCATTGAACTATTTCATCTCAGTCGACAAAGTAAAAAAAAAGGAGGTGTTCTTGTTGATGATGAAACAATAAGAGTTGAGGTAATAATTATTTTAACTTTTCGAAATAACTTTTCAATATGCTATTTATTTTATTGACACAATTTTTGTGTTAGGATGAATTAAATAGAGTTGTGCAACGTCATCTCCGAGACAAGCTTGAGGGAACGCAAATAACAGAAGTACACGAAGATGCATTTCGGTATCCATTTAGAATTTCATTTTTATTAAAATTACTAAATATTATACAATATTAATTATATATTTTTATTCAGGGAGGTATTTGGGTCAGAGCATTCTGGTTGTGTTTGATGTTTAGGAGCTGGTATATTACCTAGCCAAGTTTTCCCAGAGCAGTGTAATCGAAGAATAATTTTTAGACAAGATAATCTTCCTACGTCTGATGTTAATGATAAGTTGCGAGAAATGGAAGAAAAAATGAAAAATATGGAAGCACAGAGACAGACAGAAATGGAGCGGATGAGGCAGATGCATGAACAACAGATTCAAAATTTTACCAATGTCATCCAAAGTATGATATCTGGAATTGTTGGGGGATCTCGCGAGCCTGAATTATTACCTACACAGGTAGTCACATATTGAATACTAATGTTCAAAAATACTTATATAGAAGCATGATATATTAAATTAAATTTATTTTTCAGATGACAACTATCTTGACAGATATTATGCGGCAACATAGAAGTTCTCCATCAAATGCACATGAAAGTGGTCATAGATCTCCTCCCGTATCAGAGTCAGATAAAGATTAGATAGAATTTTGAAAAAAAAAGTATTTGTCTGATGTTAGTACTTTTAGTAATTATTGAATTTGGAACATTATGACTGTTATTTTATATTAGGATTTGGAGTACTCTTATTATTGTTTTGTAGGATAATTGTTTAATAATGTTATGTATTGATTTAGTAGATTGAAATATTAAATATCATGGTTTGAATAACTCCTAAATTTAAAGCTTTAATAGCATTTTAATGTGCTCTTATTTCCATATTTAGAAGCGGTTTAAAACCGATCTTTAATTTTTAGTATTAATAACATTTTCAAATCGCTCTTATATCCATGATGTATAGAAGCGGTTTAAAACCATTCTAACAGCTAAAGGGTTTTGCAGCGGTTTGAGCCGTTCCTAAATTTATAACTACAGAAGCGGTCTGAAACTGTTGTTATATGTATATTGTGTAAGACCGGTTTCAAACCGTACCTACAAAGTAAAAATAGGAGCAGTTTTATAATTTTCACCAACGGTTAAAAAAATCGCTACTATAAGATATAGGGACGGCAATAAGAGGAGCGATTTTTAAACCGTTGGTAAAAGTGTAGGAGTGGTTGATAACCGCTCTTGAAAGTCAAAAAAACCACTCCTATATGGGTGTTTTTTTTTTAGTGAAATTAGACCTTTTAGAATATTGATGGCACACTAGCTAGCTAGCTAGCTATCTCATGATGATGATATGTAAACTTCATGACGATGGAGTAACATGTATAATTGGATTAACCTCTAATGCCACATCGATCGGAAGATCAATCACATATATAGTCCATGGTTGATCTTTGCGTCTATGATTTCAAATCAATACTTTACTTTGAGGTGCAACAATGTGGATAAGTATATTAATGAAGATCAAACAAATAAATATTCACATGCAACTTGTACAAGAGACTAGTTAATCAATCCTATACACAACAACAATGGGAAAAATTTTAAGTAGAAAACCTCACCTTTACGGTCTTTGAAAATTAAAGACACCCGTAGAGAAGAAAATCCTCGTCTACAAATCTCTCTATCTCCCATTGCCTTTTCCACACACTTTATGATGTTTCTAAGGCTTTGGAATGCTTCCACACGGGCTCCCGGTAATGCGTGTTGACGCAGACATAGGAGCCGTTCGACGAAAAGAAAGCTCTACCGGTCTGAACCCACGGGAAGGTGCGGTCGAGCATCATCACTAGGGATGTCTAAAGATGATACATGTCTTTCTACAATCTTCGTGTCATATCGATGAACCTGCCACAGACCACCCTTAAAATTGTACCAGCTGATATGTAGTGGGGGCAACCCTTGAATCTAATTAATTGTGTGGAATTAGTTTTCTTTTCATCTTTGGGACAAAGACCACCTACATGCAAACTAAGTTTGATTGTACCAATTGTTAGGACTTCCTCTTCTAAGTTGTCTTTTAAACTTGTGGGCTTGGTTACACTTGCATCCAAAGTCTAAAGTAACTTTCTAGTAGTGCAAACATTCATCACACAAGCTAGGAATTGTAGGATAATGCGCCGGATCCTTGGGAATTTGCTTCTAAACAATTTGCTGAGATTGGGGACACTAGCACACTTGAGCATGCTAGTCGAGTATGTTGATGGCTAATCGAGCATGCTAGTCGGAATTTGCTTCTAACCCAAGTGTCGCCGAGCAGCTAATCGAGTATGCTGATGGCTAGCATCAAGAATCAATCTCTTCCCCCGTTGGTAGTTGCTCCATTCAGGAATAAAACAAACTTGAGCATTTGAAAACGTCTATTCTACTATTACTTGTTCATGGTTCAAACAGAGTTGAGAAAGATGTTTACAATTGGGGAAGCAGGTCGACTTGGTTCAGCCCGACAGCTCAGCCAAATATGACCCGGATAATGATGACTCAACAAGATGAGTAAGCTAGCTCGGGGTAGGGTTACGTAGGTGCGTCTTGCTGACCTGGAGCGGGAAGGATGTTGCCAGTATCATTCATGGTTCAATTAGAGTTAAGAAAGATGTTCACAACTGGTTATCATTTGTGATGTGGGTATCAACAAAATAATTTGCTTTAACTTTAATGCCCAATTCCTTATACACTTCTTTGATAGTATATTGGTCTTATCTTGATGAGTGTTTTCTGATGGTTTTTCTCCTGTTATGAGATTTCAACAGTTGAGAGATTTGTAAATGAATGAAATCTCTTCTAATTTTGTCAATATGATACTGTAATGATCACTCACATTGGTCATCCCAAGCTTTTGCAGTAGATTTAGAGACATCTTCCAAGTCTTCACCTCACTTAATATCTCAAAGTCATAAAAGATAGTGTCGACAAGTTCCTAACTACTATGTTCCTTGCACATTGTTTGCCATAAGTTAAAGCTAATAAAGATTTAGATCTTTGGAGGAACCATCCATTCCCTTTTGGATTATCCCTTGCATGTTATATTTAATAGTCATTGAACGCATCTCTTTCTCAACTCTCACTTTACTAGATGGCAAGAAGTTTAACATTTTATCAGAGAAATAAACTAAAGAAAAATAGTTGTGCATTCACCAGAGGGGGAAAAAATTTAATCCAATGAAAGTATTCTTAATTTCAATGATGAAGTAGCAAATTGACACTGAATTTCCACAGAATATTCAAATCAATTTGAAAAAAGTGTTGATGCTACTGTAAATACTATTAAATATATTAATTACATTTGTTTATAATATACATAGGTAGCGACTACCTAGGAAGATATCTATTTTGATTTTCTTCCCCCCTATAACAAACTTAAACATGCTTTAGATGGTGTCATAGTTTGCTTTCTTCTGCTACAATTTGGTTAGGAATATGCTTCATTATTGAAGAAGTCTGGGGCCTGAGTTTGAAGCCATCCACGATGAAATTGTATCGACGAGCTTACCAACATCTTTAGATATTTGTGCCCTTACGATCCCCGAGTCTGTGCCCAATGTATTGCTTACTTCTCTCGCAACAGCTTCCCATGGTGTTCCTACTGTTAGGTTGGATAGAATCTCGCCTCCGCGGTTTACAGCATCAGCCATAGCAGGTGGGATATCAGGGAGAATCTGCAAATGATAGATCTATCAGCAAGTGATTGCAATAACAAGAATGACTCCAAATAGCAGCATGGTTCAAAAAATTCAAGACGATTTATTTTCAGGTTAGGCTCTATTAGCAACAAAGAAGCAATACCTTGCGAGAATTGGCAGACTTATTATTTCTAACTATAGAATTGTGGTTAGATTGAACGAAGTAAAATCATGAGAACAGCATGTAGTATGTACCTGCTGTAATGGGAGCCCATGATCTCCCGGCAGTAATCGCACCGACATGTCCAATTGTGAGCTAATGGCAGATCCTCCAGTCAGCAACTGTGACAGTGTCGGAGTTTCGTCGATCGTATCATTGTCAAACTTTATCAAGAGGTTCCTTGAAACACCGTAATATGATTTTATCTGCGAAAATTGGAGGGGAACTGAAGTGAAGTATCAAATTGGATCCATCAACATTTAACCAATGAAGTGTAAAATCTATAAAAGAATAAATGGTTATAGGTAAAAAAAAACAGATGCTGAAGTTGTAGGTAATATGATTTTATTTCCTTTCAACCAATTATTTAACAAAACGAATTTATTACTTGTTACAATGCCATCATATTATTCTCTGTTCTTAGTTGGCGTGATCCTTCGCTTGTTTTAGAATTGAGCAAAAGCTCAGAAATCAATCGACCAGAAAAATTTTAGGTACAAGGCTCTTAGTCAACTAGAAGTTTCACGCAACTAAAATGGCATGCATATCCAACTAAAGAATGTTGAAGCAATCAAAGACTTCTTTTTTTTTTCAAAAAAGCAATCAAATTAATTTGACAGATGATCTATTTATGAACCCATCTTTTTTTTTTTTTTTTGCAGCAGTTATGAAGATATGTATATAAAAGCCCCATCTACTACATAAAACATCTTACAAACTTATTGAGTTATGCAACAAATTGTGGCCTACACAACCTGAAGTTCTATTTTAGAGTTACTTGGATGATTTCCAGTATGATTTTACATAGTGATGGGTAGGCCTATAAATTTCTACTAAATGGAGAATTCTATAGCATAGGAGATGCCTTGGGGAGATAAGAAGTTGTGAAAACTAAGAGACTTGCAAATAAGAGAATGTTAATTTTTTTAGTATCCGAGGAGCGCTTCATTTTCTCCACGGGTGTTAAGAGAGAAGTATAGAGAGGATTGAAAGTTCTTTTGTACAAGGTGTAAGTATCGATTTGTCCAATTTTCATTACATTATATAAATTTGAATTCTCTCTGTCGATGTGGTTTACACTGAAGCACATTAATTTAGTGTAAATCCACAATAGTTTGCTTATCCTTCTCGGTGTGTTTGTGCATTCTACCAAGGAAGATGAAGATTCTAAAATATGGCCTTCTGATGGAAATTATTATGTATTCTAGAGACACTGATTTTGGATTCGCAAAAGGTGACTCGCTCACCCTAAGCGCCCCTCATTGCCAGCCCCACAACGAGATAAAAGGAGTAAATCATAATGACCAAGCGACCTCTCTAAGTGGGAGGGAATTTATTTCCTAAGGGAATGTTCTCCGGGGATTCGATCCATGCTTTCATGTGGCAATTTACCACCTAAATACCAAACTCATGGTTGGAGATGTAAGTTGCAACATCCAAAACATCAACATCAATCAGCTCAATATTTCTTGTTGGTCACTTGGGCTAGCTTATTCTCCTTCTCAGGATATCCATTCCTTTGGAGTCAATCAGTCAAATATCATTTCTAGTGCTTAGCACTGGATAGTGGATATGGGTTTTTCTCTATTGCTTTGGTTCGCCACATTCTCTCTTTTCACGATATTCTAGATAGATGGGTTCCCATTATTTGGGAGCCTAATTACCATCCTAAGAACTGCTATTGCACAAGAATATCCAAACCTTGTGCTAGTCCCCTACAATAGTGTCTTTTCCTCAGCTTATTGGGGTGTTTGAAAGATCTGCTAGCCGCTATCTAGTTCGCATGCTATTGTGTTATTTGTTTATTTTTTGACTTGTCTCTAGGTAAGATAGGCCCTTTTATTTTGCCAACATGACTGATTGGGCAATCTGCTAGCCCTCTTTTTTTTTTACCTTGATACATGGTGAACTGCTTGTTCACCATTATCCTTCATTAATAAAAGGAAGATAGAAATCTCTTAAGCAAACTAGAAGTTCCACACAACCAAAATGACATGCATATTCAACCAAGGCACTATATGAGCACTCACACCTCTATTTCCTTGAAAATGCAATCAAATTAACTTCACTGATAATGCGAAGATCTGTATGAATCTCATCTTTTGTGCACCAGGTTATGAATATTTGTATACGAGTCCCATCAATTATTAAGACACCCCTCAAACTACTAAAAGAAAGGCCAAGCAAGAACAATATTGAGAGATTGAATAACATGAATACCAAAACACAGTACAAGATGTAAGAAATATCATACCAATCGTCGTGTCTCCTCTGGTTTTGGAATGAATTCCTCTCTTCCATTAGCTAAATCCATATACAATGGAGGGAGTTGCTCAACCAAAGGCAATACTTGCTTCATAATTGGAGGACTAATATTCTCGAGCTGCTTCATAGCCATTTCTGCCTATTCATTGAACAACAACAAAATAATAATCCCAATGGAAGAATGAAAGAACAAACACAAGATGACAATATTACCTAAAATTTATTAAGTTCGAATATATTTTATAGCATAATACTTGGCATTAAAATGGAAAAAACTTCAAGCAGCAGCGGAAGGTTTGCTTGACTATTTCAGAGCTAATGACTTGCCTTACAGGAATGAGGTAACTGTAAAGATACAATTAACAGGTTGAGAAATGGTTTGAATGAGTACGAGGATTCAGATAATACATGGATCAATATCCAGATTAATTTCGAACAATATTTCATATATAGATATTGATCCTGTCGACAAGCGAAGATCGGTTCTCACTCGGATGACTCGGTCTGACCAAGACGACCCGGTCTGCTGTAGCTCGGGGGGTCGGATTCGGGCTGAATAAGAGTAAGGCTCAAGTCAATCGGCTCGGACCAAAATGAGGCTCACAAAGTAGTGGTATGGTTGCAAAATGACAGCAATCCCCTCTTTGGAGCCCAAAGAGGGGTTTATATAGGGGAGGGGAAGCTCTCTGTCATGTCAGAGCTGTCCTGTCTCATTAAGGAATGATCAGTTGGCAGACTGAACTAATGGCAGCCTTAGCTGCTCTGTGAGACTGCCACAACCGCCTGACAGTCTGTCTAGGTTGTCCCCTCTGACCCCCATTAATGTTGGCGGCTCTGTCAGGTTATGAGTATGTCAAAAGTCCTCTTCTGACAATGGGGAGATTCGGATTATCTTTACTGCTGCTGCGACCCTTCACTCACTCTAGGGTCGGCCACCTTGGGTCGGCCATCCTGGGTCTGTCACTCTGGGTTGGCCATCCTGGGTCTGTCACTCTGGGTCGGCCACCCTGTTACTCTAGGTCGGCCACTCTGTGTCGGCCACCCTACCAGTCTGGGTCGGCCACCCTGCCAGTCGAGGTCGGCCACTCTGTGTCGGCCACCCTGCCAGTCGAGGTCGGCCACTCTGAGTCGGCCACGCTGTCACTCTGGGTCGGCCACCCTGCGAGTCGGGGTCGGCCACCCTGCCAGTCGAGGTCGGCCACTCTGTGTCGGCCACCCTGTCACTCTCGGTCGGCCACTCTGGGTCAGCCACCCTGTCACTCTGGGTCGGTCATCCTGGGTCTGTCACTCTGGGTCAGCCACCCTGTTACTCTAGGTCGGCCACTCTGTGTCGGCCACCCTGTCACTCTGGGTCGGCCACCCTGCCAGTCTGGGTCGGCCACCCTGCCAGTCGAGGTCGGCCACTCTGGGTCGGCCACCCTGCCAGTCGAGGTCGGCCACTCTGGGTCGGCCACCCTGCCAGTCGGGGTCGGCCACCCTGCCAGTCGAGGTCGGCCACTCTGTGTCGGCCACCCTATCACTCTGGGTCGGCCACCCTATCACTCTGGGTCGGCCACCCTGTCACTCTGGGTCGGTCACCCTGCCAGTCGGGGTCGGCCACCCTGCCAGTCGAGGTCGGTCACTCTGGGTCGGCCACCCTGTCACTTTGGGTCGGCCACTCTGGGTCAGCCACCCTGTCACTCTGGGTCGGCCACCCTGCTAGTCGGGGTCGACCACTCTGGGTCGGCCACTCTGGGTCGGCCACTCTAGGTCGGCCACCCTGTTACTCTGGGTCGGCCACCATGTCACTCTGGGTCGGCCAGTCGACCAGTTGGGGTCGGCCAGTCGGGGTCGGCCACCCTGGGTCTGTCACTCTGGGTGACCCCGACCGGGAGACCCCGATCGGGAGACCCCGCCTGGGAGGCCTATTGCTTACGGAACACTCGTGAAGAGATCTGACAACGCTTCTGCTTTATCCCAACTAGACTTTCCCGACCGGTGATCCCCGACCGCTAAAGTTCTCGGCCGGGTACGTCTGCTCGGGTGCCACTGATTAGGCCCCGTCTCAAGTTGCTTCGAATCCTGATCCTCTTATACAGATTAGTATCTAGCGCACTAATCCGATACTGAACCCGACCCACTTTGTCTGACCCAGACCCAATACGACCGGGCCCCTAATCAGCTCAAAAAACTTACCCGACCAGATCAGATATGAATGCCAAGATACATACAAAGAATCCAGAAAATGGTCATTTTAAAATTCTTGGCTGCACGACTCATCAAATTATTGCCTAACTAAACCTCAACTATAATTCCACAATAAAAAATTCAATTTATTTGAGCTCAAAGTTAGAAACTTATCAGAGCTTGAACTCAATCTAATATGGAGCTTGTACCTCATTATGCTTTAACTCTATTCTGATACCATCAAAATAGCACTACAACAAATTCCTTGGACATCTCTATAAACCTTCCTAAGACATAAAGATGAAATTAGGCAAATGACTCTAATCAAGAGCTACAAATGAGTTTGCTCACAAGTTCATTCCTATGGGAAAATTTAATGTTTCATTTAGAAATCAAACCTTAAAATACAGCTAAAACATGCCCTGTTGAAATATTGTGCTGAGCTCAAAAAGGCATTTAGAAATCAAACTCCACGAAGCTTAGCTCATTTGCAGACCTGCTAGTAAGAACCACCACCAGATTACAACACATGTAAATTGCAACCAGATCCTATTTTGGGTCCTTTATTGGAGATTTGAGAGAATCCTAAACTGATAGGTGAATTTCAACTTTAGAGAAAAACAGATCTCAAGAATATCAAGCTGTCCTAATTTTCTATCTAAATCTAAGTTGGAAACAGCAAGATTTTAAAGAAAATCCAAGAACTTTTGACTTCTCATGACAAATTCTAAGGATAAAATTTCCGACCGAGACCACAAAATAACCTATCTTCAGAATTCAAATGAATTCTGATATGCCAGCTTCTGATGTATCCCTCCACAGCTAACCTGCTTTTGAAAAGCAAAATCCTCAGGTGGCTAAAGAGTGATAAACAGCTTTATGGTGCAGATGCTCAGAAGAATGTACAAGATGCCCAACTTCATCTGATATTTATGTTTAAAAGATGATAAATGGTTCCCCTGAGGTACCATGGAGCATAAAATAGGAAAATATAAGTTTTGACGATGCCTTCTTTTTGCTAAAATTATTTAACTGGTGATCAGCATTTTCTGCTCACCTGACTGGGCTGCATAAATCTTTGATTTAACCAATCTTCATTTGTAGATATACATCTAGAGCATAACATTTAATTCTGTTATTCTAGCAAGTGATAGTCCTTGTTTTATGATAAATTGAGTTTTATTGGCTGTGAATTTCAATGAATTTCATAGCTATAAATATTTAGATGCTAATAATGCATATTCAAAATCAATTACAAAGGTAAGAAACTATCTGCAGCATCAGAAAGGAAATATGTATACTCACACCACGACGAAGTGATGGAGATGATGTGAGTTGAGATAGAAGAGGACCAAAACTTTGAGCCACTGGCACAATGACTGGAGAGAATAAGGGAACAGCTGAGCTTGCTTCCTGTAAAAAGAAAGAAAACAGGATCACCTTTACATATCATTTTGATGCACTTGAAGGATAGAATCATGACTTCTCACTTCAACATATGTAAAGCATGATATATAGTTACATATATGCATGATACATGAATCGATCTCCTATATCAGAATAATCTCCCCTGGTATGTAAAAGCAACTAGTTTGTAACACAATATTCATACAACAAAACACTTTAGGGGGCGTTTGGTTTACTCCATTTTCTATTTTCATTTTCCAGAAAATCGCGTTTTCTCATTTTCTGGAAAATGACTTTATTTCATTCTCTAGTTTTCCAGAAAACACTATATCTTTTTCTGGAAAACAAGGCTGGAAAATGAAAATCAAACACGTTTTCCAGAAAACCACATTTTCTACAGAAAATGAAAATGGAAAATAAGCATACCAAACGCCCCCTTAGTTTCTTTTATGTTTCTTCTCTTCCACTTATATCTATTTTATTTGGCATAAATATCTGATCTTTATTTCGGACAAACTCATGATTCAGAAAATCAGCCAACAACCATGATCAAAGTTTTGGGAACCCAAGCAAGACAAGGCCTAAATTTTACAAAAAAACATAAAATACAAGATTTACAGCTAGGTGACAACAATTCATTTTTCACAAAGAAAATATATTTGTAATATTATCAAAGCACTGGAGTGAATGAATAGGAGGAGACAGAGAGGAGGAAAAGGGAAAAGGATAAATGTTATAAAATACACAGCTGTGGATTCAATTTGGCAAATAAAATAAAATAAGCATTAGCTGGAGCTTCAGGAACCAGGTTGACCTTTCATGAAACTAGGCATTGCAATCAATCTTAAACTGATTAACAGTTGGGCAGTGAATAATCTTAGTGCAAATAAAATAAGCAATGAGAATATCTACATTTAAAGTTAAATCCATATTTAGTTATACACGTGCATGAAAGTATCACCTTGTTGTTGAAAGCCATCAATATATTCCCGCATCTTTGAACAGCATATCTTGAACCTTGCAAATCAATAACTTGCTAAGGATGAAGATACATAGACTAAGAAATAATTGTGTTTTAATTTAGTGCATCTACATATGCATGTAACAACTATGTCTGTATAAAGAAAAAGAGAAGAGAGAAGAAATTACCAATGAGAAGATGGATTACAGATCCTAAAGAATGGCCAATACCAAATGTTGGAAGGTCGTTCACCTGCCATGTAGCAAAAAGGTTAATTTTTTTTCTTTTATGGAAAATAAGCAGTAGACAATCAACTCACACTGCCCTGTAAGAATCTTAAGCATCTGTCAAACTTAAATTGCACTTCATCCGCAATCAAAAAGTGATCAAAACCGCTAGCAAAAGGTGTTGCAATCACCAGCGCCCCCCTAAATCATGAAAATAGCTTTAACTAAATAATGCCCAAAGAAAAATAACTTTAGCGCACAAATAGAATGACACAGAGCCAACTGATGGAAAATATAGCTTAACTTACGAATAAGAACAAACTGATAGTGATCAAAAATATATCAAGTCCGAAAATTTGAAAGAGGAAGAATCGTGATTCCTGAAACATAGTTTTCACTGGAAAGCAGATATATGCTTAAAGAAACACAGTATTACAAGGTGTAAACACCTACAACCTAGCCAATACAACAAGTTCCTGTAAATGACAAGGTCTTTCTGAAGATGCATCATGTACAAGAACTCACTATAGCAATAAGGATTCAGATAAAAGTGTTTCATGATCTTAGCTGATGGTCTATAGTAGAAAGGAATATGAAAAATAATTAACCTTACATACAGCATTGCTAGATGGTATATCCCAAAAACTGAAGAAAACAACATAGATCACTAATAATGAGATAATCAATGCTAAACCTTTATAACAAGATACTGGCAAAAGTCAATTGCTATGTCAGTTATGAAGGTTAGAAGCTAATCCAAATGAATAAAAATGTCTACTTACTTTTCGGAGAGACGCTCAAGAAAAAGGCGGTAAGTAAGCTGTGGAGCAGCTCCAACAAAAATACCACCCACAAAATGGACAACAGCTGTTGGGCTTCTATTTTTAGGTCTAAGCACCCATGCTCCCTGAAATTAAACAGAAAAAAAAAATGACAAAACATGAGTACAGACACTGACAAATTCTGTTTGGATAAATTTAAACCAAAACGAAGACTTTCTAGATTTGTTGGACCTACTGACAGTATGCAAGTTTACCATAAAAGGAAAGAAAGTTCTCCACTTGAAGCATCATTGTGGTGATTTCTTTAAATTATTTTTCATTGAAATGATTTGGACATTAATTTAAAACAAAGAGACAAAAAGAAAAACAAAGTAAAATATCAAATAAGGAACTTCGAATATTGGCATTCTCAGCTGAGAATACACAATAAAATATTGAGTTAGCAGCTTTCAGACAAGTTGATTGTCCTCGTATAAATAACGCAGTCATAACAGCTCGAAACATGTGCGCAGACACTTGTTTGACTTTGTCATATCAGGAAGCCATCTCAATGAAACAACAAAGTACTCTTGTCAACACTTTCTGTTTAACATATATTGAAACAATACTGAATATTTAAGAAAAAACATGATTGAATATTCAGTTTCTTTCCCATACAATAATAATAATAAAAAAGGACAATCGGATGCACAAAGTTTCCCACAAATGCGGGGTCCCAAGAAAGCGTTGAACAATATTGGATCTATTGTATGCGGCCTTATCTTGCATTGCAAGAGGCTGTGTTCGCAACGAGAACCCGTGACCACTAGGTCACATGGCAGTAACTTTCCCATATAATAATATAATTAACTTAAAATTTCCAAAGTGCATACTAGCAAAAGGTGAACTCCCCAGTCTACATTGTCAATGTTTTGATTTGATTCCAATTTTTCAGGAAAATCCCGTAAATAACCCTTATGCCTTGCCGGGTCTAAAAAAAATCTAAATAAACTTTGCCTAATTGGTTGTCTAAAATGAACAAAGTTGTGCACATCAGACATTCATATAATAAATGGAAGACCTCGATCTCACTCCAGTCTCCAGAACCACCCCAAGCTTCTTGTGACTGCCTAGCTGTCTCAGTGATTAATCTGCATGAGCACAATAGATCATAAATTACTATGTTTAACATCGAGTCAAAAGGAAAACAACACAAAACTAAAAAGATTAAAATTCCAACCTTATTGATAATATCACAAACTTGATGATTATAAAGTAATTAAAGAAAGAATTTTTTTTTAGACTATTTAACAACCCTATACAAAATCCAACACAAGAACTGAAGATTATGATTAATTAAGGAATCATAAATTAGTTTATAAGATCCATTCAAATGAAGGTTTTTCTTTAAAAAAATGTCACTGCGGCCTAAAAGGGGTTCATCATTCTAAACTTCATTCTTTGCTTGGACTAATAAATATGGCCAGTAATGCCCACTTGGCACGGTACAATATTCTAAACCTCAGCCCAAGTTTGGTCAAACAACTTGAACCACAGCAAAAGTGAAAGAGCTTGTTTCTTTAGAGTTCTTCCAAAAAAGCAGTGATAGAGTTATGAGTGAAAACAGTATTAATGTTATCAGATGGAGAATTAGACAAATTCCCTATGATCAACTAATCAAACAAACCCATGTCACAACCCCAGATCTATTAAACGCTATTTGTTGCAATGTTCAGATGTGCAATGTTCTCTTTTTAGTCGCTATTTGTTGCTTCAGGAATCCCATTGCGTCGCATGAGTTTTCTAAAGACCGAAGTACAATATGTTTGTCCTTGAAAACTAGGTAGTAGCAATATGCTTTTGCCATAGTAACCAGCATTGCATGAACAACCGGTAAAAGAATAGAACAGTTGGCTATGAAAGGGTACAAAGAAGCAGCAAGCAAGTATACCTTTCAATTTGAGAGTAGAGCTGAATGTCAGTAGTGGAATTATTTCTAGGAGGCTCTGGCCTGTTTCCAGTTCCTTCTGCATAACAGATGGTACTTCTTTTGATCAATGGACTCAGATGCTGCAACCTGCACATTACTTCTAGTATTGAATTCCTGTTAATACCCAGTGACAAGCATTCAACTAACTGTTCTTGTATAATTTTTCATAATCCACACATTCAAGGTCATGCTGATATTGTCCATTCAGCATGGAACAAAGTCTCTTGTGTCTGTAGGGTTTTTTCTCTTTTTCATTCTTGAAGTATATGTTATTCAAAAGGGTTTCAGATAGAGGTCATCGGATAGGGGAGGATGGGTCAAGTAGATGATTAACTTTAACCTTGTATTCTGACTAGTGACTAATCGACATAACCCAATAATTCAAGGCACTCTAAAGTGACCGCATTCAAATTTAAATTAACAAGGCTCCGAAATGGGAATGGTTAGGTCAGTTCACATGAGTTGAATTAGCTGTGCATTTTATATGAATGATGAATCTGCATCAAGTGTTGGAAATTTTCTGTGTTTCTCAACTGATTTGGTTGATCAATCCTTCAGACAAATGCCCAACCTTCTAGTCAAAACCAAATGAGTCACATCTTGGAGTTTGTGTTAAGATAGTGAGGATCATAGGCTTGATGGACAATATAATATTTACTTAAACTGCAAAGCGTTACACCCTTCAGTTACTTCTTAAAAGACAACGTTATATTGTCAACCATAATTTAAATTGACGAATGTCATCACAAGATTGATGTATTATAGGTTCTTCAAAATCACAGCAAGTGACCTTATTGTTCTTCCAAGGATCCATTTTTCCTCACATATGTATATCAACTAACAAAGTACAGATTACAAACTATTATGGCAATAAAAGCATTGTAAATCTGATTGCATATGCTTTTAAAGAGAAATTGAGGGGAAAATCATGAATTAACCAATCTGAAAGCAAAATAACACAACTTCCCTGTTATCTCAAAACTCCATGCATTTTCAGAATAAAATAATTTAAAATCTCTCTTAGTTTTCATGTCACGCTTGCTATATATGGTAAGATGTAATAGTAATAAATGCTCAATTTCTTACAACAGAATGATTGGATAGTTTCAACAAGTAACCTCACCTACTAAGACTAACACCTGAGAATCTTTTCTTTGCAATGCAAGAGACATCAAAATTATGAGATTTATCCATATGACTGCGGGCAAAAGCCTGAAAGTCACAGTACGATAACTATTATTTGGAATTAGTGAAACTACCCAAACAATTAAAGTGCAGTAAGAATTTGAACAAGAAATAAACTTCCGTGGCACAAAAAAAAATAATCAAAAGGTGAACTTTGATTATTTATCATCTCTAAGTGACTTCCAAATCCTTATAGTAGCACAGGGGCAGGAAAAGCAGTAAGTTCGATAAATATACCAAAAAAAAGGTCGAATTGCTTAGATCCCTTGTTAAATCTTGGAAAGATAATGGAAAAACTTTCGCGAAATTCCGTGGAAAATGCGTTCTCTTTAAAAACTTGGCAAAAGAATGGTACTAATCTAAAAATTGGCTCGCAACATGTATCTTGCTCTTATTTTTGTGAAAGCACATAACCAAGCAAGCGCGCAAAACCACGATTTAACATAACAACCAAAAAAAAATCTACAGGGAGTTGCAATTAAGGCGCGCGAACGAGGATTGTAGCAAAATAAATATACTCCAAAAGGGGGGAGGATATCCTCAAGCTACAGTCCAGAGCGAGGACAACAAGCAGCGACAAAAACCGAGAACAACGAACGAGGAGGGGACCTGCGACATGTTGAGGGACGAGATAGGGCGAGGGTTGCGGCCGGCGGCGAGGGAGGAGGTCGCGGTCAGGAAGGCATAGCAGACGCCGGGGGACACAGTGCCCATTTCGATTACCGACGGAGAGATCGATCCCCACCGTGAATTCGTGCCTAATGAACGACTCTTCAATCCGAATCCATCCTTGTTATCTTACTGAATTACCCCCTGATGCAGCGCTAGGGTAATTAATCGTTAATTTTACGGTTCGATCCCCAGTTACGGCACATTTTACAGAAATTTTTCTTCTAAATGGAGCACGAATCCTGGGACGCTGGGCTTCTAGACTGCCCACCGCGAGCGCTTCTCGATTTACCCTGATGATCGGTGGAAAACTTCTGTAGGGTCGGGCCGGGCACCCCAGGTTCAATTTGTCTGCTGCCTGGTTCATCATTTTTTTTTGTTATCTTACTGAATTGCCTCCGGGCTACGGTGTAGTGGTAGGACGATTAGTCACTACCTAAGCATTCACGGTTCGATCTCTAGCTATGACATATTTGTATGAATTTTTCCTCTAAATAGAGCGTGAACCCTGGAACGTTGGTCTTTTAGACCGCTCACTGCGAGCGCTTCCCGATTTACCCTAGCGGTCTGTGAGAAATTTCCGTGAGGACAAGGCGGTGGCCAGAGGTTGGAAAAACTTCGTTAATCATTTTTTGTTATCTTACTGAATTGGCCTCGGGGCTATAGTGCAGCCGTAGGACGACTAGTCGCTATTACAGACATCCGTGGTTCAATCCCTAACTATGGCGTATTTATATGAATTTTTCCTCCAAATGGGGTATGAACCTGAGACACTAGACTTCTAGACCGCCCACCATGAGCACTTCCCGATTTACCATGATATTTGAAAACCCTCGTTAATTATTTTTTTATTATCTTACTAAATTGAGCATGGGCCGGTGTAGTAGAAGGACGACCAGTTATCATCTTAGACATCTACGATTCGATTTTCATGGCGTATTTTATAAAAAAAATTTCAAATAGGGTACAAATTTTGAGATGCTAGACTTTTATACTATTTACTGTAGCATTTTCCGATTTATTCTAACGGTCGATAGAAAACTTTCATGGGATCAAATCGATCGTCCGAGATTAAAAAAATTCTTTAATTTTTTTTATTGTATTGAGCTGGTTATCCAAATTATTTATTTATTTATATTTTTAGTTGGCATCTTATATGCAGCCTAACCCGGAATATATCCGTTAATTTAAGATCTACACAATTGGCCGAGACAGTCTGATTATTCGATCGTGTAGCTCAGTGAGCGTTCATTAAAAAAATAATAATAAATCCATCATCTTGACAAACTCCCATAATTATCCTACACCATAAATTGAAATTAATCATTTCATTAATACTATTGCTCAAATTTATTTCAACTTGTCCCACCTAATCATTTCATTAATACTATCTCTATGGTGCTCAAATCTATTTCAACTTATCCGCGGACAAGATTAATAGCAAATGCATAAAATATTATGACCATAAAATCTAAAATCAAATCCCGACAAAATATCCTACCTTATACGTTAATTGTTATCTGGACCAATAATTTTTTAATATATCTCTTTTATATTAATCCTAAAATAAATTAATGAAGAATAACACATCATTTTTACCACTATCAAATCTATTCCAACTTGCTTAAAAATTATGTAAAAAATCAAAAATAAAATATTATAAATTCAAATTCTATTAAAAAAATGTCAAACATATTCAAATTAACTCAAATTCAAAAATTTTCAAATACAAATTATTTTTTTTTACTCAACTCGAAACAATGATGCGACCAGCCTAGATTAGATTCATTTGCGTCGCTAGTTTAGGGATCCCTTGTATATATTGTCAACTTCTTTGTAAATGTCCATGAAACCAAATACAGGAATTGTAAATTCCTTATGTATTCCATCCCTATTTTATAACTAGAAATAGAAATTGGTATTCCTCCCTAAGAGATGACATTCCATGACGGAGTCAAACATAGCACTGGTGATGTCCTTTTAACCAAACTAATGTGCCAATTTCTAACGAAGTAATAATTATGTCGTGAGAACTGGCCTCAGAACAATAACCAAACGTAGGAAGCAGACCATCAAATTCTTCAAACATTTAATCCAAAAACAAGAAAGTTCAGCTCGGTCGATGGATCGAGAAGACACTAGTCAGACTTTGGAGAACTGTCAAGAACCTTCGGCAAGAGTCCGTTTTGAAGTGCTTATGTATAGAACTGCATTAAGAACACGAAAGAGGTCAGGTAATGCAACACCAGCAAAATAGGTAAAGGAAATGTAGATCCATCCTCGGATGTACCATTATTTCCCCTGATAAATGCATCACCATACTTGTTTTTCAGCTGCCCATTAACATACTCCTCTGTTTGTTCCATTGCAATATTCATGTATCCATCCAGACAGGCAAGAATACCTACAATCCAGGTGCTTCATGAGAAGTATAAAAGAAAATATGAGGATAACAATCAACACTGGTAATGACTCCCAATTCCTTTAGTAGGAAGAAAAAATAAACCCAACCGTATTACTTCATTCATAAGGAACCTTTCAAACGACATAGGCATATTTTCTTTAGGATGCATTTCTCCTACAACAGTAAAAATCTAAGTTGTAATTATAAACTGATGGAGCAACTACCCATTATAAAAAGGCTATGCTTAGAGCTGGCACCTGACTATTCGTCCCATCATCCAATTAAGATGTTTTCCATATGTTCGGTACCACACTTTTGTGGTGCATTTGGTTCATTGAACAAAATTAGATAGGAGTACATCCGTTATTCCCGGGAATAAAATAGAAAAAGAACTCAAAAGGGCATGGGTATCCTTTATTTTTGATCCTGTAATGGAATAGACATAAAATAACTACTTTCCATTTACTAGGAAGGAATATTGTAATAAAAACACAAGAAAGAAGTAGGGTTTCTGCATTGATAATGATGTCTTAGATAAATAATTTGCCTAACTCGTCTTTTCCCACAATCTGCTCAGCCAGTCAGTTCCATCTGACCAATCAGACATTTTGATTACCTCATCCAGTCTGACCAGCCTGATTGGTCTGTTCAGCCCGACTCCTGACTACTACTGACCAACTCAATTGGTAAATCAACCCATCTTGCCCAACTGCCCTGAGTGGCACTTCCAATCTCACCTTTCTTACCGATCCAACTAATCTACCAACCTTATGTGAATACGATTTGTCTGACCTGACCGACTCACTTTGTTTGACCAGCTTCCCTAGCCTGCCCAACTAGTGCTTGGCTCTCTTATTAGTTCAACTACCTACCCAATTTGACTTGCATACCTGGCTCAATTAGCCCAATTGGTCCCTCAAACTCATTAGGCCGAACAAACCCTTCAACGACCTGATCTAGCACATCCTTCTGGCCTCGAATAATCTGTTCAACGAAACAAATCTGACCTGTTCATTAGACCCAACAAATCCTTCCTGTCCACCTGACAGGTCGAACCATTGATCTCTTTGGTCCATCCTATAGCTACCCACCCATTTTCTTCGGCCCTATGTATATGATCAAGCCAATAAAATGTATCATTTGAAGAATACAATAATAAGGAACAGTTATTGCTAGAAGAATAACCATTTCTTATGAATTTAGAACAACTATTCCAAAGGAATAAGTATTTCGAGGTCACTTTTGCAACCAGACATAGGATTGATAATTCCATGGAAAATCGTAGGGAATATAATAGTTATTCCCATGAATCAACACACCATTGAAGTTATAGGCCATGGCCAAGGATAAATGGGCCAATGGTAGTAGTCAAATTTTCAAACCTAGTTTCTTCAAGGTAAACCTGAAGGTAATCTAAACTATATTTAAAAACACTGTTATCATCAAATCTTGTGAATCTCAACTAAAGAATCGCCTACATGGATTCTAGCCCTCCATTAAATTTCATATGCAAGGATTTCAAATCCGATCATCTAGGTGAATTTGGAAGAAAACTGCATAGAATATTGGACATTAATTTCCCTTTAACAACAGATTTAGAGGAAAACAAGAGAGACATTGTTGAGGGGCATATGATTACAAGTTAATGAAGGTAGGGAATGGTATCCAGTGAGCTGAGATATTAACATGGTGCAAAGGCAGTTTCAGGATAGCAACTATTCAATTAATTTCAGATGAGCAAAATACAACATGGGTAACTACGTATCAACTTCAGCAATCAAGCCCTCAACAAAGTTAGCTAAAACATCATGAATAGAAGCGTATTAAATCAAAAATATCATGAGGTTAAGTAAAATATCCAGCATCCCTTTCAAGACTCCAAAAGTTGGAAAATTGCCAAACAGATTTCCAGGGAAGTAGGATAAGTCCCGAAGGTTCAAGACCAAACTTACATTCCATAACCACTCTCAGTAACTTGAAACTACCTGAATCAAAGAAATAGTTCAGATATTTGAACAAGTATTATTGAAGATGCTGAACCCAAAGAACAGTAAGCCTTATCTTTATTTTTCTCTACTTCTTAATTCCAATAGGGCTTCCAATTTACATTGCAAATAATGTACAGCTGAAAAAATGATAATGCAGTCTAAGATCAAAACCCAAGAGGTTGCTCATAAAGGTGTACACTGTTCGCCTTCATAATTTCTCCTAAAATCATGATGTTGAACTTAACCAGCACAATCAATTGATATAGAGCATCGCTACAAATTCTTAAGTAATATTAGGGCACAACCCTACAAATTCACGAATGATCTGGCCTCCAGAACGAACAAACAACGCGAAAAACGCAAACATCCACATGGAAAGAGAAGTTTCCAGCGCAAAGAGGGAAACCCGTAAAAGAACGAAATAAAAAAACTCTACGGAAGGGGGGGGGAGAGCAAGGGGGAAGAGCGACCTCGGTAATCGACCCCCGAGTTGAGCTTAACCACGACGGGACGGCCTCGGATCGACTTGAGGAAATCCGCCGGCGTCTTCACCGAGCCGCCGACTCCACTCCCCTTCTCTCCGCCGCTGGTACTCATCGCCGCCCTCGCTTTTTTCGAATACTTCGGGGGTGGAGCTCCTGTGCCCGTTGAGCCAAACCCATAAACGAGCCGGGGTGGTTATGGCACCGGTGGATCTGCTCTGGCTAGGACACGGTCGTCCAATCACAATTGTTAAATCAAATTATATAATAAAAAATAAATACAGAAATATTTTATAGAAAATGAAAATTATCCTAAACTCGCTGCATGTAAACTCAATTTTATCCTCAATCTCTGTGTCAGAAAAAATTTATTTCCACTACATACATATAATATTTCATATGTTTCGACTACAGATTTATCGAATTACCACTCAATATTTTTAGTTATAAAAGTTTAAAATCAAGTATAATTCTTTTTAAATTCAGCATCATTTAACTAAAATTTAATATATTTTATATCAAATTGAGTATGGCCTAATCAATTCATCCTAAGTTAATCAATTGGTATGAACTCCTAATCAATTGGTTCGGCGGAAAAAAAGTGCTCAATTCGATAGAACATATACTAAATTCTAATTGAAATATATTGAATTTAGGAAGAATTATATTTATTTTTGGACTTTTTATTCGTATAAAAAGTATGATACTTAATTTAATAGAAAATATACTAGATTTTAATTATATGACACTGAATTTAGGAGGAATTATACCTCATTTTGGACTTTTGTACCTAAAAATAAGAAGGGCAATTAGGTATGAACTCCTAATCAATTGGTCCGGTAGAAAAAGAATTGTGCTCAATTTGATAGAGCATATACTAAATTCTAATTGAAATATACTGAATTTAAGAAGAATTATACTTTTTCCTGGACTTTTTATACGTATAAAAAGTGTGGTACTTAATTTGATAGAAAATATACTAGATTTTAATTATATGATACTGAATTTAGGAGGAACTATATCTCATTTTTGACTTTTTGTACCTAAAAATAATAAGGATAATTAGGTATAAACTCCTAATCAATTAGTTCGGCGGAAAAAGAATTGTACTCAGTTTGATAGAAAATATATTAAATTCTAATTCAAATATACTGAATTTAAGAAAAATTATACTTCTTTCTAGACTTTTTACACATATAAAAATGTGATACTTAATTTGATAGAAAATATACTATATTTTAATTATATGATACTGAATTTAGGAGGAACTATACTTCCTTTTAAGACTTTTTTAACCTAAAAATAATAAAGATAATTAGGTAAAATAATATTTATTATGGAGCTAAAGCAAATGAAACTTTGTATGTAGGGAGTGGAAATGAATTTTTTTTGAGATAGAAACTGAAGATAAAATTTTAGATTCAATTAGGAATTTAAGATAATTTACAGATAATCTAATCAGATTAATGTTTTTTAAAAATTATTTTATGGTCTGTAAATTACATAAAATCGTAGGGGCCACAAACCCGCCTCCTTTCGATGTGGCTTTGACCCGGCCCGCTAGCCATCCGCAGCTCACTATCTGTGCGGTCGGCTCCCCCCACCGACGCGTCCGCACCAGCGATTAGGGCGCGGCGCATGTGTCCGATCAAGTGCACAACTGTCGTCCACATTACACCGCCGTTACACTCATCCGCGAAACTGCTCGACGCCACCACTCTCGCACTCGGCCATAGTGGACCCCTACTGAAATTAGCCAATCACAAACACTCTCCTCGCCGTTTTACGTTAATCTATATCGATCCTTAGTGGCATCGTATCCGCCACTAAGATTATAATATATTAATACTCAATTAAACACAATAGTCGCACGGTTAATAAATATTGAATTAATTAAGCTAATAAATAAAAAGCTCTGTTTCCACTTCACTTGTCTGTCTGTCTGTCCGTCCTTCTGCTCCTCCTCCTCTTCCTCTCGCTGGTTTGGTTTCTCTCCTCAAGTTGATTCCCAAACCCTAGGCAAAATGGCAATCTCCAACTGGAGATCCAAGCGTAATTCTGCAACGCGGCACTTCTTCCTCCTCATCATTGGCATCTTCGCTGCGGCATTCTTTATCCTCCTCCCCTCCGCCGCCACGGTGCCGGTGGTGGCCGGTACGGAGGAGAACTCGTCATCGACGTCATCTGCCGCCTCAGATCTGTACTTACCTAGCCTCCATTTTTCGCGTAGATCGGTGCTGGCCCTCCGATCGGACCCCTTAAAGGCGCGGGCGGAGCTGGTACGCAAGCAGGCCGGAGACCACGCAGCCGTTGCCTCTTCCTACGCCTCGTACGCGCGCCGTCTCAATCTAGAGAGCTCGAAGCAGACGCGGGTCTTCGCCGAGTTAGCTCGCAACCTCTCCCTTCTCCTCGCCGCCCACCGCCCTCTCCTCGACCCCACCGCGCCGCTCGACGAGGACTCGGTCCGGAGTTTCGAGCGCGGCGTTAAGGAACGCATACGTGCTACTCGCTTCCTCATTGCTGACGCCAAGGACTTCTTCGACAATCAACTCAAGATTCAGAAACTGAAAGATACCATCTTTGCCGTCAACGAGCAGCTCTCCAAGGCTAAGAAGGCTGGTGCTTTCTCCTCCATGATTGCCGCGAAGTCCATCCCCAAGAGACTGCATTGCCTCGCCATGCGTCTCATGGAAGAGAGAATCTCCCACCCTGATCGATACGTTGATCCTCCTATTCCTCCGCCCCAGCTCGAAGATCCGAAACTCTACCATTATGCCATCTTCTCGGACAATGTCCTCGCGGCGTCTGTGGTGCTAAACTCTGCCGTCAGAAACGCTCGCGAGCCTTGGAAGCATGCCTTTCACGTTGTTACAGATAGGATGAACCTTGGGGCAATGCAGGTTATGTTTCGTTCGAAAGATTACGCCGGTGCCCACATCGAAATTGTGGCCTACGAGGACTACAAGTTCCTCAACTCCTCTTATGTGCCTGTTCTCCGGCAGCTAGAATCTGCTAACCTTCAGCGGTTCTATTTCGAGAACAAGCTAGAAAATGCCACCAAGGACACTACCAACATGAAGTTTAGGAACCCCAAGTACCTATCTATGCTGAACCATTTAAGGTTTTACTTGCCTGAGATGTACCCAAAACTGCACAGAATTCTGTTCTTGGATGATGATATTGTGGTGCAGCGGGATCTCACGGCATTGTGGAAAATTGATATGGATGGGAAGGTGAATGGAGCAGTTGAGACATGCTTTGGGTCTTTTCACCGTTATGCACAGTATATGAATTTCTCACACCCCTTGATCAAGGAGAAGTTCGACCCCAAGGCATGTGGGTGGGCATATGGGATGAATTTCTTCGATCTTGATGCATGGAGGAAGGAGAAGTGCACTGAACAGTATCATTATTGGCAGAATCTTGTAAGTTGCCAACTTTCTAGTGGTATCATTTGCAAAATTACATGTGTTACTAAAGAAAATCATTTTGATAAAATGGAAAACTGAATATAGCTTTTTTGAGGCAACAACTACCAACAATGACTTGCATATGTAGTTCTTTCAGCCTAGCAATGTGCTCTTACCATATTGTGATAGTAACATTTACATTAACAGCTAAACACGCAATTGCTTGCCTTATGTATTTTCTATGTAGTTTAAAATTTTTAACCTATCGTAATTCTTGCCCTTTCTTTGCTAATATTCTTATTAACATAAAAAAACAAATATTTTTTATGAAAAAAGGAAGCCTTCAACCTGCTCAAACATAAAGTTTTTTTTTTTTTTGCACTGTATCATTCAGATATACTAGGAAGAGATTGTTGCATAACTTAATTTGTAGATATGATATCTTATTATCTTTTACCATCGATATTCCATTATCGTTTATTTTTTATAATTATCACTGAAATACTTGTTGTTGCAGAATGAAAATCGAACACTTTGGAAATTAGGTACACTTCCACCAGGATTGATCACATTCTACTCCACAACCAAACCCTTGGACAAATCCTGGCATGTGCTTGGACTAGGATATAATCCAAGTATTAGCATGGAGGAGATAAATAATGCGGCTGTCGTGCATTTTAATGGAAATATGAAACCTTGGCTTGATATTGCCATGAATCAATTCCTGCCTTTGTGGACAAAGTATGTGGATTATGATATGGAGCTTGTACGCCAGTGTAATTTCGCAGCATAAAAAGGAACTTCTACCAACAAATCTTCTGTTGCAAAACCAAAAATGAATAAGAAAATTGTCACCCTTTGGTTGTCCGTAAGGCTTCTTTCTCCCTCTTAAATTCTCTGTTCAAGATCTTTTCATGTAATATTTTCGAACATCCATCAACAACTGATGATGCTGAAAGCCTCCCGTGTATGACCAGTCCAACCTGTCACAAAGATGTGGCATTTGTTTAGCTGAAAAATGAATCATATTTAGTTTTATTCTCTCTATGCCTTTTTCCAGTGCTGTTTATTGCTCTGTTAAGTTGTTTAAGGTGCCTTTCCATCATTCTCAACTAGCTACTTGTGTAATTGATATCATGTTCTGGAAAACAGTAAGCTGTGTAGCAAATTCCAACTAACAATCAGAAACCAGAGGTGGATAATTTGTAGTCAGTTAACTCTAAAAGCATAATCTAACTCATTGGATTTAGATTTGATAGTACATACGGTTCTGGTTTTCATGAAACATTTATGAGAATTGTTTGATATGGTCATGGAAATCATGGTTAATACTCTGATGGAGATGATGACCAGCCTAAGAATGGTTAATACAGAAGGATGTCATCTGGCGAAGATCATTAGTTGTGTGCAGGTTTGGAAGAATTTGATGTGCCCAGGTGGTGATAATCATGGCTGAAAAAAGTTTAAAATTAGGGAAATTGAGCGAGGTTCGACTTAGGAGAGTGTCAAAAATAGAATGGTGCTAGATTCAAGTGAATCTGATACAATTAGGTCCAGTGATGACTTTCGATCAAAACTAATTGATGGTTAAAAAGAATTTAAAAATCAAAGAAATTAAGAATTGGCAGATTCAGTAGAATGTTAGAAATAATGGTAAAAAGCGATTTGCTCGCTCCAGTGCCTCAGTCAATTCATCGTATAAAAGATAAATTATGAAGGTTACTGGTTCAAACAGTGACTATCACATAAGGAAGGATATGTATAAAATACTATCCTGTAATGATAAAATGTGTGATGTATTTAAATTTTACGTGACTCTGCCAAACAGACTCCAGAATGTCTTGGATTGAATGATGTAGGTTTAATGTGAATATAAGAATGTCTTGGATTGAATGATGTAGGTTTATGTGAATATAATGATCTAGGTTCGCCTATGAACAGTTGATAGATGTACGTGTGTTTATTATATATGATAGATTTTGAAGTTAATTACTAACCAATACAATATATCTCGTTGGATATTTAACGAGAATTGAAGTTACTGCTAACCCTAATTAGAAGTTTGATTTGTTTTAACTCTGAAAATGCATAATTAGTATATTTCTTTTCAAAAAATTTAAATATAAAATGGAAAACCAATGTCATTAACATGTTAACAGTATTTTTTTATAATTCGGATATTTAAATTTTCGAATCTATTAGTTTTGGAGATGATGATCTCATAAAAGTTTATCGACTATCAGGATAAATAAAAAGTATAAGTAGAAGTTTATTTTGATAGTAAATATTCTTGGATCTATTATCGGTATAAAAAAAATTCAATAATATGCTACACTTAAATCTCGAACCTAATCACGGTACCCCTCTACAATTACAAGAGATAGTTAATTAACTAACGATGGATTAAGTTAATGCTAAGCAGCTAATATAACTACAGTATAACTGGCGGCGCATCATCTGGCGGGCAGTGGGGCTGCGCGCCGCCGCACGCGAGGCGGCAGTTGGGGCACGACCCCTTCGCCACCGGCCATCCCTCGACGCACTGCCTGTGGAAGCCGTGGCTGCACGCCGGCAGCAACCGCAGAGCGTCTCCCTCTGCGAACTCCGTCAGGCAAATGGAGCACACCGCCGCAAAGCCATTTAGTTTTGTCGCCGCCGCCGAGCAGAGAACCGTAGGCACCTGCATTGCTGCCATCTCGGCCTCCGCTTTCCAGGGGTCATACTCCTCCTCGGGCGGCTCGGGGTGGCTGGGGCGGTTGGAGAGGAAGCCGGCGGCGACGACAATTCCAAGGAGGATCAGCAAGAAGGTGATCAGAACAGGAGACCGTAATTGAAAGCCATGTTGGCGAATAAATCGCCGATGCTAGAAAAGTGACCTGAAGAGACGGTGGCGGTGGTGGGCTCCGGTGCTGACGCCGGAGAATTGGACAGCGAGATCACTGTACGCAGGGCTTCTTCTAAAATTATTGCTTGTTTTGGATCGATCATTGCAAGTGTTGTTATTAATTATATAGCCGCATTTACTTTCTGTTTTTAAGTTGGTATTGGGTATTTAATTTAGAAAAAATTATCCTAACCTAATGATGATGTTGGGAAGTGATAAAGACGGGCTGTCGATAATATTGCTTATGATGTGGTTGGAATATTGATCATCTAGAGGAAGGTGGGACCACCATCGTTGTTGATGAATTGTCCTTATCGTCGGAAGAACCTACAAAGTGATGGGATGTCCCGGTCTTGCACTCTTGATGCTCAAGTTAGATCTCCAACGGTAGAAAAATAAAAAGAAAAATAAGATTAATGAAATATACTTAAATAAAGATCCATATAAGAATGAGTGTTTTTCCCTCGACCTATGTGAATCAATCTATCCCATTTTTAATCTCTTTTTAGTTGAACGAATGAGTCCTTTAATAGGAAATGTCTATGCTAAGATGTCACATCCACATTAAATAGCATGCCCATCATAATATCATTAGGATATATTGTTCATATCTCGTAGATATTGTGAGACCATGCTATTACATGTCACATCCTACTGCTCTATATGTCAGATCAATCTATGTGCAAGGTCATCTCAGTATTTGGGTTAATTTAAGAGAAGCGTTGGGTCAGAGTGAAGATGAACCAGAATGTCCGATCGGCTATGTTGACCGAATAGGAGCTAGAGATTGATTGGTGGATCTATTATCTGCCATGCAGGTTGGCGAATCGGCTGTCTGCCATGTAGGTTTACGGATCTGCTATCTGTTGTGCAGGTTGGTGAATTGGTTGTTTGCTGTGTGTGTTGGCGGATCAGTCTGCTGTGTGTGTTGACAGCTCGGCTATCTGCTATGTATATTGATTGGCAGCTCGGATGTCTACTGTGTCTGTTGGTAGCTCGGCTGTCTGTTAGAGATCAGACTGGGTCCCGTTGATCCCCCCTTGATTTTAACCCAACTCAATTACCAATTTGACTTTTTTTTCTTTGGGGGGTCCATCGCATCTCTCCGGATCACAACTCTCCCCTTCAAGTCTAATTGAAGGAGGAGCTAGTTCGACTAACTAGCCTAAGCAGAAGGCTAAATTGCTCCTTAGGATAACAAATCGTTGATGCACAGTAGATTACTGTGTTGGCGATATGCGAATCGCTTACTTCGGATTTCACTGATTGGGGATTTGGAGTTGCCGATAGAATTTTTCACTTAGATTTTTGCCGAGCTAAATTTGATCAGGAGTTGGTCCCTTGGTTTGTTGCTGCTAGTATGCTAGTTATGTCTAGGGAAGAGCTAACTGTTAATGGCAAGAGAGTGACGAGTGACAATTTTTGTACATGATAAACAACCAAGTATAGGTGCCAAGCGAGTGGTGATAAAGTGATAAGCGAGCGGTTGAATAGAATTGAGCTAATGATTGTGAGTGTCGAGCGTATGGCACAGTAGAGTCGTGCAAGCAGTAAAGTGAACAACAGAGTCACTGAGTGCCGAACAGGCAACTGAGTGCCGAGCAATCAACTAAGCAGAGTGGTAGAGCAAAGCCAATCAGCTGAGTCGAGCCAAGCAGAGAGGCAAAATAGAGTCAAGTAGCTAAGCAAAGCAACGCAAGGTAGCATAGTAGAGTCAAGTAGAATGGCAGAGTGTTGAATATGCGACTGAGCAAATAGCTGAGACATGTTCTTAAGCACACTTATAACTTGCTGAGAATCAAGAGTTTGGAATCAAACTGGTGGTTATATGGAGCGTGCGATGCCACGTCTGGCCCGCCAACCGGTGGGTATGTGAGCAGACACACTTATAACTTGCTAAGAGACAAGAATCTGGAATGTCGATCGGGAGACCATATTGGATCATGAGAAGCCACGTCTGATCTCCCGCGAAGGTGTACCGAGCAGGTGGTTGAGTCGTGTGAGCAACACACTTATAACCTATTGAGAAGTAAGAGTCTAGAAGCGTATAAGCAAGCACGCTTATAATTTGCTAAGAAGCAATAGTCTAGAATGTCAATTGGGAGATCGCCATGATTGTTAGGCGTTTGAGCGAACACACTTATAACTTACTAAGAAGAAATTGAGTTTGAGAGAGTTCGTACGCTGAGCTGAGCAGCCGAGCGCCCATTTGGAATGTCAAGTGACTAAGAAGCAATAGTCTAGAATGTCAAGTGACTTTTTGAGTATTACCGGCCGAGCGCCCATTTGGAAGAAGACCGGCCGAGTGGCTAATTAGAAGAAAATCAACTGAGTGGCTTTTTGCCAGTTGTGTGTGTTGATAGTTCGACTATCTGTTGGGAAATTAGATCACGTTGATCCTCTTAAACTTTAACCCAATTCATCTTGTCGATTTGAATTTTTTTTCTCTTCGGAGTTCATCACATCTCTTCGAATTACCTAATATTATAGCTCACGGTAAATTGCCATAAACTCCCCAATAGCCCTTTGAGATTTGCATTCACTCCCCACACAAGTTTGTCTTTGTTTTTACTACCTGATGGAACTGAGTATAAAAAGGTGAAAATTGAGTATACATCAGTGAAAACTGAGTATAAAAGAGTGAAACTTGAGTATAAAAGAGTGAAAATTGAGTACATAGATATTGATGTTGATCCCGTCGACAAGCGAAGATCAGTTCTTCCTCAGATGACTCGGTCTAACCAAGCCGACCCGGTCTGCAATAGCTTGGGAGGTCGGACCGAAATAGCGCTCTCAATATGGTGGAGTGGTTGCAAATTGGCGGCGATCCTTTCTCTCAAGTTCAAATGGGGTTTATATAGGAGGAAGAAAGGGTCTCCCCATGCGTGAGCTGTCCTATCTCATTAAGAGAGGACCAATTGACATATCACGATAGTGACAGCCGCATTTAATGCTGTGAAACTGCTATAGCCGCCTGACACATTGCCTAATGTATCTCTTCTGTCTCTCTGTAATTATTGGCGACTTTGCTAGGCAATGGCCTCGCCAGGCAATGATTATGTCAGGGGGGGATTATCTTCTGAATATCTGATAGGACAGGTTCGTGCGACGGGAGAGGCTCGCCGTTGTCTGGTTGTTTTCATACGCTCGTGAGTATCTGACCTAGGATGACCGGCTTCAAGGATCTTGCCCTCAAATGACTACCCCCGGGAGTTCAGACCTTGACCTCGGGCGACCGACCTCAGGGGTCCTGACCTCGGGTAACCGACTCCGAGGGTCTCGTTCTCGAGGCGACCGACCTCAGGGGTCCCGACCTCGAGGCGACCGACCTCAGGGGTCCCGACCTCGAGGCGACCGACCTCAGGGGCCCCGACCTCGGGTGACCGACCTCAGGGGTCCCGACCTCGGGTGACCGACCTTGAGACGACCTTTGCCCGGGCCTATTTACTATCGGTTCAGATCGGCAATCGACCCCGACCGAGCTCTCGATCCTTCTAAAAATCATACGCCCGGATCAGATGTGGTGGATGTAACCTGTCATACTCAATTTTTTAACTTTTATATATAAAAAACTAATCAAATTAATTAATTAATTAATTAAATGGGATGGAGACGTGAAAAAGAAAAAGCAAAACTCAAAAGCGTCCTTTTTATTATCTATTCCTGTGCATTTTAATTACTTCACTTCGAGTGTTCCTTTTTATTATCCATGATACCTGTGTTGAGTTGTCCAAGTGGAGCGGCCATCTAAGCTGAGCTTGCTACAGTAGCTGGAAATTATTACTCGAGATATCAATGATCTTCTCTAATAACTACTGTTTATTGGATTCTTTAAGGGTACATGTAGTTGGGGTTATACATAACAATCTTGATTATTCATCAAGATTATCAAAAGATATCTTGTTTGATTTGAATATCAGTGATCGGCGACCGACGATCGTCGATCGGTGATTGATAATGATATAATTTTTTAAAAATTAAAATAAAAATAATCGTAGATTGTTGATATGACGATTGATATAATTTTTTAAACATAAATCGAGAATATAAATAAGTATAAAATATTTTTTTATTTTTAATTTAGACAAACATATAATATTATAATATTTATATTAAACTAATAGATAATACGATAAAATATTGTACTAGATTGTATATTATTATCGTCAAACAAATAAAATCATCTAAATTAAATTAAATAATATTAAATTATATTTCATTTAATATTATATTTTATTCTCTATAATCTTGATTATATGATTATTTAATAATCACATAACTAAAATTATACATGATAACTTTAACTAAATATACTCTAAGAGACATACTATTAATTTTATATCATGCACTTCTTTTCTATACCATTTTACATTTGTTTCCCCTTCATGTTTTGTAGTTTTTGATCTCAAAGCTACTTGCTAAGGTTTGTATAGAATTAAATGGAGTCAAAGTATGCATTTAGATAGTTTGATTGACATTTGTTTACATATTGGACAAATAAAGATATGATCTCTTTTTTATTTGAAAACACGTGTTATTCTTTATGAAATAACAAACTCTTCTAATAAAAATTCTGACAAATTTTTATAATTTATAAAAAAATAACAAATTAAATAGGTTTTGAATAATTATAAATAGAATTAAAATTCTTGATTGGATTATATATATCTAGCTAGCTTGTGCGAAACATGAGATTACAAGGTTTAAGTGACAAGATGTGTTTTCATGAATTATTTAGTTGTATTTCCGCACTTCCTAATTGATCGATCTCTTCTTATAGTCGTGGCGTGGTTGATTTATACATCTTTATTTATTGTCGTATGTCAGAACTAAATTCCTCGATCAAGGATCTAATGTGAGAGTTAATATGAGAGGAGAGGATCTTGCACTAGAAAAAAGACTTATTGTGATATTTATTTTATGACATTTAATGATAAATATCATTATAAACTAATTATAATGATACTTCTTAAAACAAATTAATTTTATAAATGCAATATTTGATTAAACCTTCTATCACGATATAATTTTATAAATATCCTTATAAAATAATCAAAATTATTTAATTTATTTAACTTAAACTTTTTCCTCCCCTCGCCTGCTCTCCTTCCGGTCCAAAACATGAGAGGATCTTTTATCGATCTCTATGAGAGTTAGCTGTATGATTTGTTGTAGATATCGATAAGTAAATTCAGGCATAGGCTATGCCTACTTAGCTGTCTTTATAAGACGAATTGATGATTAATACGTGGACATTGTCATTTTGAAGTCCGAGAGTCTAAATTTGACAAGGCTAGTATATCCGTCCTTCTATGCTTTAGTCACAGTATCCGGGTTAATAGATCCGTGATTTATCTCTTTCGTGTTAGTTCTATGACAGATTGACAAGGACGTTGAGATGAACAAATAAACTTTTGTCACCTATGACTACCTAGGGCCCCTATTATACGGAGGTCATCAATTTTATATATATATATATATAATTTTGAAAGATAAATATTTAAAATTATTTGTTAAAATAAATTTTAGACTAGATTGTTTTGATCGGTAATTTTAATATTTTTCTATCAAAATCTAAAAATTTGATCCATATTTATTAGTTTTTTAAATTTGACAAATATTTTTTTAACTTTTTTATAAATCAAAATTAAATTTAATCATTTTTAATTTTTTACTCATTAAAATAAGATTTGGTTGACAATTATAATTTTTTATTGTTAAAGATTGATTTGGTTAGTAATTTATTTTTAATTTTTTATTAAAATTTGATCTGTAATTTTTTATTTTATATTGATAAATATTTAATTTAATGACCAAAATTAAGTTTGCTTAATAAATAAAAATATTTATTAGTTATAGTTATTAATAAATGATATTTTTTATAAAAATATTTTTAAAATTTAAAAACATATTAATATTGTATATTATTTTTCTATAAATTTTATTTTTTATTTTTTTATTATCATTTTTATACCGTTATTATTGTGTTCTTGCTTCTCCACATATTATTATGGACACTTTTTTTGTGTGTAATTTGTATGTCTACCTGTTAAAATTTTTTGGCTAAATAAATTTGATTGATAATTTATTGAAGTTAACATTAATAAAAAGATAACTCGGTACATAAAATTCCTATAAACTCCTATAAGTTAGGATGAAGTTCAAATTGATTGATCAAATAAATTTAAAATAACAATTAAAATGTATATTAACAGTATTACAATATTTTTTTACAAATTACTTAGCATTTTTAATATTTTATTAAATAAATTTAATCTCATTTATTTAATTAAAAATATTATTAGGCAAATATAGTTTTTTTAATAAATTAGGCTTGAAAGTGCAACATAAAAGAATTTTTATTTTTAAAATTTTATTAACAAAGAAGTGAACTTTGGTATAATATATAATTATTACAATATAACTTAGTTGTTTAGGGCTTCTAATTACAAATTAAAAACATTATCTTGCAATGTACCAAAATTGTCCTTTTAAATTTTATTAATAAAATAATTTTCTTTAATAATATTTTATATAAAAATCTATTTTTTAAAAAATAGAATATTTATTTTTAATTTTTTATTAAAGTCTTAAAATTTTGTCAATGAGTTAGGAATAGTCAATGAGTTAGGAATACTACACAATATCTCTATATTTAAGGCTATCTCTAATTGTTAGAGTTATAAATAAATTTTTTATAGTTTTCATATACCATATCAATATTATAAAAACTTATTTAAATATCTTGGTTAAAATTTTAAATGAGTTTTTTTTGTCATCTAATTTGTATGGCTTCATTGATATTACATCAATTTCAACATAAGATAAGAAGGTTTGAATTTTCACTATAACTCCTAAATTATAAATCTCAAATTTCACATTTATAATGGTTAAAACTTTTTTATTCAACTTTTTAAATTTTATAAGTCTTCGATAAATTTTACGTTAGAGAGGTTCTAAATAGATAAGAAAAACATTAATTGTAAATTGTTTTAAATCCCCAATTAAATTTTAAAATTTATTCTCAGTCCTTATGTCAAAAAAAGTTCATTTTCATTCTCTGCATGTAAAGTTCCATTTGTTTAACTCCCTAATATATATTGATTTACCCAATTGCTCTCATTATTTTTAAGTACAAAAAAATCCAAATGAGCTATAACTCTTTCTGAATTCAGTATCATATAATTAAAATCTAGTATATTTTTTTATCAAATTGAGAATCACCCTTTTTTCGAATACAGTAACAAGTATATTTTTTTAAAATTCAGTATATTTAAATTAGAATTTAGTATATTTTCTGTCAAATTTAGCACAATTATTTTTCTGCTTGACCAATTGATTAGGAGTTTATACCAATTGATTAACTTAGGATGAATTGACTAGGCAGTACTCAATTTGATGAAAAATATAGTAGATTTTAATTAAATGATACTGAATTTATGAAGAATTATACTTTATTTCAGGTTTTTTTACCTAAAAAAATTGAGAATAATTCGGTAAATCTTAGTTTAACACATAAAATTTTGTATGTAGGGAGTGAAAATAAATTTTTTCTTACACAGGGACTAAAGAGGGAGTTAAGTTTTTATGCAGAGAGTTGAATTTATACGTAGGGAGCTTAGGATAATTTTTCTAAAGATTAAAAGTACCTTGTCAAATTATTAATAATAATAAATCCATTCACCTATTCTAAAGGATAAGATTTTAAAATAAAAAATTATTAATTTCTAATAATAATAAACCTAACCCTAATTTAAAGAATAATATTTTGAATGGATGATTTGCCTATATTAGCCTTGTTATTTGAGAAAATTTAGGATTTAAAAGAGTAATAATATTTCAATAATAAATGAAAATTATAGAGGTTAAAATGGAAATTAAATCGCCTGTTCGAGCGAGAGGCATCCCGTCCTTCGACTATAAATACCACGTTCTGCTCCCTCACAAATTAGCCCACGAGCTAAAGCGATGAACGCCGTGTTGATATTTGATTGAATTTCAAATATTTATGGTGTATGTTTTAGTCCCACATTGCTAAGCCAAGAAAGTTGGAATGGCTTATATATCAAACCATTCATACCATGCTTAGATGGCTTAGGGGGACCTACACGCATGCGCGGGTTGAGCCCAAACCAGGTGGTTTCAGGGGGTCTGGGCCAGAAATTCATAAAGGAGGGAGAAGAAGGGGAAGAAGCAATTAACTCACAACTTCTTCTCCTCTTCGAGTTCGAGCATCGTCTCCTCTCGAAGTTCTTCCTGTCTCGAAGTTTTTGGAGTGCAAATATATATATACCTGGTTTTTGGAGTGCAAATATATATATATGCCTTATTATCTTCCATGAAGATAATAAGCTTGTAGGAATCATCTAAATTTCCTCCTAGGATTTTCCTGTTTATGATTTTTGCAGCAGGGTCTTGAACATTTGAATTATTTTAAAAATCATGCTCATTATCATTGATTTGGGTTCTTGTTTCCAAGGTATGAGTTCAGAACTGCTATCCTTGTTAATCTAATGTTGTAGGGTGTGTTGGTGGAAAAATTTCTTTTGTCACGATTTGATATGTGGATTTCTCAATCAAAGTTCGACAATATTTGATACTTAACATGCCCTGAGTTTTCTTTCTGTAACTGTAGCTGAGCATCTTCTCTTTTGAACACTACCAATCTTGCAGGCAATATAACTCTAAATTTAGAGCCACGAGAAATATTGTTTTCTTGCATTTGTAAATCTTATGTTTAAACCCTATGAACAAGATGTTTCTACTTTCCAATCTTTACATGGATATTTTGAGATTTTAGCCTATGCTTTCTTCTCTGAAAGATCTTTTTGTTGCTCTACAAATTTGAGAATATTCTTGAAGTACACTTCCAACCTCTCTTATTTATATCTATTGGCAAAAAAATTCTGTAAGATTATTTTCCTTTGTTTAAATTTACTTTGTTTATTTAGTTTGTTGTTGATTAAACAACAGAAGCCTGAAGTGGTTTTTCTTTTTGACTTTGGTCCTAAAGCATTTTGAATTTTGAAATGAATCTTAGTTTGTGAATTACTCTTTTCTCCCGGGCAGGAAGTGGATGACTTATATGGTTGGAGAAGTCAGTGCCATGATCAGCTTGCAAAGTTAAAACAGAGGAGCAAGAATGATTCTGAAGGCAACTTATCTTGGGGAGCTCGGATGCGCATGCGATGGGCTGAATCATCTTAGTTAATTGCTTCACAAAAACAAATGTATCTCCCATCTTCTACCTTATTTCTATAGTTCCAACTGTGGAAGAAGAGCTCTACCCCTTATCAGCCAGGCCTTCAAACTCCACTCAAGCACTAAATTTAGCTATAAATTCACAAAGCAGAATTTCCATGAGGGTAGGGAATGAACTGTGGTTGTTTTACCTTGCAGAGGTAAAGAAATTGTAAATGCGAGAACTTGAATGGAGAGTTAAATATGAGGTGTCTAAAGGTACTTCTGTTTTGTATACAATTTTTTTTTTTGGTTTTCCAACTGAGCAAATAATAGCTTTTAGCCGAGATTATTGGCCTATTAGAGTTTTGTTCCATGTTTTCTGCATTCTTTTGTGTGGCTTATGATAAAAGCATTAGGGCTGAAGCTGCAAATGATGCCATTTGCCGACGCCATTAACCGTGGGATAGTAGACCTCTAAAGGAGTATTAAGTCAAAAACCTTGTGTTGTGAAAAATTGTATGGTAAGGTAAATGAACAAAGGTAAGGTAAGATTAAAATTAATTAAGTTGTTGAAATTGTTATTTAAAGTTTTGGGAAATAGTAATAGAAATAAAATTAAGGAAAAAGATTACAGTGATCAAAAATCATTTTAGATTTATGTTTGGAAGATGGATAATAGAAGTTTTATATCTTTTCAAATAACTAATTGAAAAGTATCGAGAACAAAAATAATATCTACACATCATATTCTTTGACTTAAAATAAAACTTATGATAGAGTATAGAAAAAAATTATATGGGAAATTTTAAAAAAGAAAGTATTAGCGTAATATATATTAAACTAATTAAGGATATGTACGAGTGTAACAACCAAAGTGAAGACTTAAGGCAGATTAACTAAAATATTTCCAATAAAAAATAGGACTACGTCAAGGATCAATTTTACATTTCTATCTTTTTACACTAATCATATATGAATTTACTAGAAACATTCAAGACACAGCATTGTGACGTATGTTGTTTATATATTATATTATTCTGATAGATGAGACATGTGAGAACAACAACAAAAAATCTGCCATTAGCAACCAAAATTTCAGTCGCTAAAAGAAAATAGCGACCAATTGGCAACCAAATATTTTAATTGCATTCTTTTGGGTTGCCTCCGTCATTTAGTAGCCATGGAAATAATTTCCCATCACTAATTAGCAACGTATAAATCAACTTTTTTTTTTGGCATATGCTAGTGATGGAAAATAAATTTCCATCAAATTACCGATTGAAATTTATTTTTCATACCTAATTTTAAGCTTTTTTTTTTGCAGAACCTCCTCAATTTCATAATATACAACCTATTTACATCGACGTTTATACAAACATACAACGATACACAAACATATCCATGATACTATCACAACCATATCCATGATACACTTAAAACACATTCACTACCTACACATTCACAAACCATCACACAAACATCATTCACAAACTCATTAACAAACCACCATCATAATTTTATTATATTTAAAATTAATACTTCATTTATATTTAATAGGTTAATTTTTAAAATTTTTCCATCTAACTAATATATATATATATATATATATATATATATGATTTTCATTTTTAATATCAATTAAATAATTGTTCGGGCATAAAGATATTTTAAAAATATTATAAAATCACACATAATTAAGATAAAATATATTACTAATTTTTATTTAAAACAAACAATAATACTTAATTGAAAATACAATATTTTGAAACTTTAACATTCAAAATTACTAATATAATTCATAAATGTAATTATAATTAAATTATATTAAATAAGTTATAAATAAAATTTTAATAAATTAAATATTTATAAATATGCATAATAAAATTAAAATATACTATTAAATACACTTAATTTAAATTTATAATAAATAATTAATATCACTATAAATAATGATGAAAAAAATAATAATTACAAATTTTTTTATTTATGATATTTAATAATATATATTATAATAGATTTTATTAATTATATAATATAGTTAGATTTTTTAAACTTTAAAAAAATATAAAATTCCTACACCAAATATGATGTGGGAACAGTGTATCACCATCTATTCCTACACCAAATATGGTATATAAATTTAGTGTATTGGTTGGAGTCAAATTGTGTAGATTTTACATTAAGGTTACGTTTGGTAGGGGGTAATATAATCGGGTCTGTAATGTAATCAAGTTTGTAATGTAATGTAATATAATCTTGATTACAATATTATGTTTGATAATGAATTGTATGTAATCTTTGATAACCATTATACGTTGGATTCCTTTGTTTGGTGAGGGGTAATTCATAATGTAATGTAATCAAGATTGACGACCGACGACCGCCGCCGACCGACCGGTGACCATCAATTGGCCGCCGACCGTCGCCGACCGCCGTCGTCGGTCACCGGCCGCCGCCGGCGGTCGTCGGTCGCCGGCGGTCGCGCGGCCGGCGGCGGTTGCCGGTCGCCGGTCGCCAGTCGCCGGTCGCCGGTCGCCAGTCGCCGGCCGGCCATCGGCCGGCCGGCGACCGATGACCGTCGCCACCCGGCCGACGACTTTACAAGTTGTAATGTAATCCAGATTACAGAGGTTATATTTTGTAATCCCGATTACAAATCATCAACCTCTTTTGTAATCGAGATTACATTATATTATAATTTTAAAATTATTTCTGTTGGTGCAATCCTGGTTAGGTCAGGGTTGACCTAGGTTGACTAGGCTCGGGTGAGCCGATGTCTAGTAAGCTTGGTGAGCTTATGTTTGGATATTTTGATGTTTGATAATTATGTTTGAATGACGTATGGTGTCAAGTGGGTCAAGGTTGACTGGAGACTTGACTAGGTGAAGTCCAGGTGGATCGGAGAGATCGCACGCTGGCATGGGAAAAGATCTAGTGGGACTAGGCACACCTAGTGGGACTAGGTGAAGTCCAGGTGGATCGGGGAGATTACATGCTGGCATGGGAAAAGACCTAGTGGGACTAGGCACACCTAGTGGGACTAGGTGAAGTCCAGGTGGATCGGGGAGATCGCACGCTGGCATGGGAGAAGACCTAGTGGGACTAGGTGAAGTCCAGATAGATCGGGGAGATCATATGCTGGCAAGGTGGAAGTCTACTGAGAGACTAGACCTAACTCGAGTGTTAGACAAACCTGGTGGGAAATCAGGTTAAGTCCTAGTTGGGAACTAGGCAGAAGAAATCCAGGTTGGTCAAAGGGGTTGACCGTGAAATCGAGATTGGTCAAAGGGGTTGACTGTGAACAAAGTTAGGTTGGTCTCAATCGATTGGGTGATCGATTGGGTTGTTGTCTCGCGAGAACAAAAAGAATCTTAATCAATTGGGTAATTGATTAAGAAGGACTATAATCAATTAGGTAATTGATTAAGGAGGATCTTAATCAATTGGGTAATTGATTAAGAGCAGTGGTAATCGATTGGGTAATTGATTAAGAGTAGTGGTAATCGATTGGGTAATCGATTAAGAGAATTTTGTTGCGAAAACAGAAGGTGGCTGAATCAATTAGGTAATTGATTCAGCCTTCCCTTAATCGATTGGTCAATCGATTAAGGGCAGTGGTAATCGATTGGCTAATCGATTCAGGTTCAAAAACTAGCCGTTGAACGGCTAAGATGACGTGGTAATCGATTGGGTAATCGATTAGGAAACCCTAGGCGTCGGGTATAAGAGTTTTCACGCAGGTTTTGAGCCACAACTCTTCTCCCCTTTTTCCTCCTTCATTGGTGCCATCTCAAGGGAAGTCTTGGAGATTTTTGCTCCTGCATTTCCAAGGTTCTAGAGGCAACCACAAGCTTGAAGATAGCAAGGAAAGCAAAGAGAGTTTATTCATTATAAATCTTGTAAGATTTCATTTTGTGTTTGCTTTAATTCTTGTTGTATCTTTGTGAAAGCTTGTAAGAGGTTTCTCCACCTCAAGAAGGAGATCTTTCATAGTGTATGAGAGAGTGAGGAGAGTGGATCCTTGGATTAGTCACCCGACCGGGGTGGATACCAAGTAAATCCTTTGTGTTAGCGTTTGCTCGAGTCTTCCACCGCGACAAATCATCACGGAGCAAATCGGAGCTAATCACCCCCCCTCTAGCTCGCTTACCGGTCCCAACAAGTGGTATCAGAGCGAGGTTGATCTTCTTTGGACTCATCGCCAAGAGGGCAAGAGCTAGAGGAAGAAGAAGAAGTTGGAAGAAACCCTAATTTCAAAAAGTCATCATCAAGAGGGTTCAACTTCAAAAATGGAGTTCGACTACGACACCCGGGCACCTCCACCATTCGACAAGGAAAATTTCGATCTTTGGAAGTCAAAGATTGAAAATTACTTCATGATGGAGATAGAGCAATGGTTTGCTCTAATGGAGGGTTTTGAAGCTCCAATAAGCACCAAAGGAAAGCTCCTCAAGAAAAGCAAATGGAATGAGGAGCAAATCAAGAGATGCGAGGTCAACGGCAAAGTGACCAAGTTATTGGTCAATCTATTGCCAAGCACCATCTTGGACAAAATTAGAGAATTTCAAGATACCAAAGAGCTTTGGAGCAAATTGGCAAGGCTTCATGAAAATCCCTCCACTGTACAAATTCAAGACAAATTCGAAGAGGGAGATTCATCGGAGGAGGAAGATTCGGAAGTTGAGAGGTCCTCAACATCCGAAGATGAAGCTCAAGAAGCCTCCACTTCAAGGGTTGAAGAGGAGCAAAATTTGACATTGACGCCGGAACAAGAAGAGGTTTCAACATCATTTTCCAATGTCAATGAAGAGGAAGAATGTGTCACCCCTACAAGCAAAGGTATAAACATTTCAATTTGTAAAAATAAAGATCACATCATTTGCTTTGAGTGTAGGGAGAAAGGGCACTATAAAAGCAAGTGTCCCAAATTGGTCAAGAAGAAGGTGCAAGTGGCACCCAAGACCAATGACAAGCCAAAGGAGGTCGGCCCCAAAGTAAAGAAGGATAAGAAGCACATTGTGTGCTTCTCATGCAATCAAAGAGGACATTATCGGAATCAATGTCCAAAGGGGAAGGACTCGACCAAGGCAAAAAGGAGGAGCTCAAATCAAGGGGGAGCCTCCAAGATCAAGACTAAGGTACCATTAGGTAATAATACTTATTTAAATCATGATAATATGCATGCTAGAAACAATTATTATCATTTTAATGCTATTTATCATGAAAATAGGAGGTATGAAAAATCTAAGGAAAAATATAGAGTCTTCCATGCTAGGTCTACCACATCGAAGGATAGGGAAGAGTTTAGATCATTTAAGGGTAGACCTACCCAAAACAAGGACAAAAAGAAAAAATACCAAGGCTATATTAGAAAACCAAGTCTTAATGAGGTAATGATTGAAAATCAAGTTTTGAGGTCAAAACTTGATAAATTAGAAAAATCCCTTAAGAAAATAGAAAATTTATTTAAGGGGTCAAAAATTCAAAACCTAGATTTTGGAAATCAAGGACTCTCTAGGAGTAAGAAAGGTTTGGGACACAAACCTAAAACCAAGGATGATGGTCCATCCTATCATAGAGTTCCATATAGGTATGAAACTTAATCTAAGTCAAGAAGTCAAGAAGTCAAGTCAAGGTCGCAAGGGAAGCCATCCCTAGAGTTGACCAAGACAAGACAAAGGTGACTAAGGCTTCGGAGAAGCCTAAGAAAGTCTTTAGGAAGGTATCAAGGGAAGTCATCCCTAGTGAATACCAAGAACACCCAAGGAGCACCAATAGGTTTTGGGTTCCTAAGAGTGTGTTCGCCACACCCTAGATAGGTCTAGGGAGTGTCAACTCTAATTGGAAGGGTAGTTAACCCAACCTTGATGAAGTTGGCACTTTGGGACATTTTCAAGGAATTACTATCCTTGAAAATGAAGGATTCATTTATTTACTCTAGGAGGAGTAAATTTGTGCCAAACTATATTTTTGGAGGACTAAACTTGATAAAGTTGGCACAACTAGGTTAGAATCCGAAGATAGGCCAAGTTGGGAGAGTTTTGGCATTATCTTGGAAATTAGGGCAAATTTAGGATTATCAATGACTTAGCGATGAGTTATTGATACTTAGATAGGAAATCTAGGTATTTTTTCCTTTGCTATTATGCCATATTTTTTTTGTATGCCCTATCACATGCCATGACATCATATTTCATCATTCATATTTATTATGAAAATATTACATGTCATGTCATACATGCATCATCTAGTTATAATTTCCTTTGAAAATCCTAATATGATGCATGTCATGGTAATTAATCATGCATAAATTAATTTTTATTGAAATTAAGGGCATTGACAATAATTGACATCCTAGGTAGATGATCAAGGATTATAATGCCTAGGTAGAAATGCATGAACCCTTAGATTAGGGAGAACATGACTTTCACATTTCACTAAGACTATAAGATGACTTGTATGTGTTTTTGAGACACATTAGAAACAAGTGAGATGTTAGGAAGATGAACAAAACTCAAAGTGTTGATAAAATGCACTTTTTTGAGTTTTAGTATCATCAAAACATGAGATTCAATGAACTCCAATCAATGGGAAAGCTAATGTATAAGTCATGTGCATTTAGCCCAAGGAACATGGTTGGATATTGTTTTTGAAAAACATTTTAAAACTATCGTGGAAAACCTTGGTGAAGACTATCTTTTGATAACACTCATCATTGATTAATTGGATACAAAATAGAGTAAAACATTGAAGTATTTCAATGGTTTCCAATTTTGTGTCAATCTTTGAAAAAGGAGGTTATTTTTATAGAAAATTATTTTTCCTTGATAGTATATGGTATAAATAATGTCTACACAAAATTTTAGAATTTTTAGAATTTTGTAGAATTATTTAGGGGTTTTTGAATTTCGGATCTGAAATTGTTTTCAGATTTCAGAAACTCCCAATCGATCAGGTGATCGATTGGGACCATAGCCAATCGATTGGTCAATCGATTGGTCGACCTTTTTGCGAGAACAAGAGCTCGCGTAATCGATCAGTTGATCGATTAAGGCATAGTGTAATCGATTGGCTCTCAACACCAATCGATTGGTGAGACTGAAACTGTCAGTTTTCAGTCCATTAACCCATTTTTGAGTAACCTACCAATCCCTAACCTCTTGGAATACTTTTATAAGTATATTTGGGTAAATTTCATTGTGAAATCAAAAAGGGAAATGGTTCGGTGAACATTTTAGGATTAAGGACAGGTTCTGATTCAAGTTTTTGAATCTCAAAATCTCATCACCTCAAGTTGAGTTTTCCTAAAGGTTTAGGAACTCAAAAATCATTGTTGGTGCGATGATAGAGGTTTAGAGCATGTTTTGAGGGGGAGGTCTTCCTTAACAACATGTGGTTGAATTTTTAATTTTTTTTTGAAAGAATAGAGATTGGGAATCTTCATGAGTGCTCAAGGTTGAGCATATGTTAAATGAAAAGTATGAGATTTTCATTGCGTATACCTTTGACCATATAGACTCTCGGGGAGAGTTTTTGATGTGTGTCAAAGGGGAAAAAAAAATGAAAGGCTAATAGGGATTAGTCTTTCTCAAACATATTGTCAAACATCAAAAAGGGAGAGATTGTTGGTGCAATCTTGGTTAGGTCAGGGTTGACCTAGGTTGACTAGGCTCGGGTGAGCCGATGTCGGGTGAGCCGATGTCTGGTATGCTTGGTGAGCTTATGTTTGGATATTTTGATGTTTGATAATTATGTTTGAATAGCGTATGGTGTCAAGTGGGTCAAGGTTGACTGGAGACTTGACTAGGTGAAGTCCAGGTGGATCGGGGAGATCGCATGCTGGCATGGGAAAAGACCTATTGGGACTAGGCACACCTAGTGGGACTAGGTGAAGTCCAGGTGGATCGGGGAGATCGCACGCTGGCATGAGAGAAGACCTAGTGGGACTAGGTGAAGTCCAGATGGATCAGGGAGATCACATGCTGGCAAGGTGGAAGTCTACCGAGAGACTAGACCTAACTCGAGTGTTAAGCAAACCTGGTGGGAAATCAGGTTAAGTCATAGTTGGGAACTAGGCAGAAGAAATCCAGGTTGGTCAAAGGGGTTGACCGTGAAATCGAGGTTGGTCAAAGGGGTTGACTGTGAACACAAGTTAGGTTGGTCTCAATCGATTGGGTGATCGATTGGGTTGTTGTCTCGCGAGAACAAGAAGGATCTTAATCAATTGGGTAATTGATTAAGAAGGACTGTAATCAATTAGGTAATTGATTAAGGAGGATCTTAATCAATTGGGTAATTGATTAAGAGCAGTGATAATCGATTGAGTAATTGATTAAGAGTAGTGGTAATCGATTGGGTAATCGATTAAGAGAGTTTTGTTGCGAAAACAGAAGGTGGCTGAATCAATTGGGCAATTGATTCAGCCTTCCCTTAATCGATTGGTCAATCGATTAAGGGCAGTGGTAATCGATTGGCTAATCGATTCAGGTTCAAAAACTAGCCGTTGAACGGCTAAGATGACGTGGTAATCGATTAGGAAACCTTAGGCGTCGGGTATAAGGGTTTTCACGCAGGTTTTGAGCCACAACTCTTCTCCCCCTTTTCCTCCTTCATTGGTGTCATCTCAAGGGAAGTCTTGGAGGTTTTTGCTGCTGCATTTCCAAGGTTTTAGAGGCAACCACAAGCTTGAAGATAGCAAGGAAAGTAAAGAGAGTTTATTCATTGTAAATCTTGTAAGATTTCATTTTGTGTTTGCTTTGATTCTTGTTGTATCTTTGTGAAAGCTTGTAAGAGGTTTCTCCACCTCAAGAAGGAGATCTTTCATAGTGTATGAGAGAGTGAGGAGAGTGGATCCTTGGATTAGTCACCCGACCGGGGTGGATACCAAGTAAATCCTTTGTGTTAGCGTTTGCTCGAGTCTTCCGCCGCGACAAATCATCACGGAGCAAATCGGAGCTAATCACCCCCCCCTCTAGTTCGCCTACCGGTCCCAACAATTTCAAATAAAGAAATCTAACTTGTAATGTAATCTTGATTACATTACAGGATGAATTATATCCTATCAAATACAGCCTAAATTTGATGCATGAGTTGGAGATGCCCTTAGGGTTAGGGCGTGCTAATGGTAGGTTTTTTTTAAAGTGATTATGACATGAAAAAAATTAAAAATATGGTGGAGTCAGCAAGAAAGATAATAAATAAAAATATGGGATGTGATATTATAGAGTTGAAAAAAATACAGAAAGATTTTTTTATACAGTAGAGAGTAATAATTTTATATATTTTTAACGGTATTGATATAATACATTAGAAATAATAAAATTTATTTATTTTTTAGTCAACCATAGATATTCAACTTATGTTAATTAAATTTAAAATAATGAATTTGATTTTATAAATTTTTTTATTAATTATCAAGATAAATAAGAAAATACTTAAATAGACGATCTTTCAGTTCAATATTTTCATATTAATTATTAATTAAAAAAATTTATTCGTTAATTGACATTTAATCTTAAATGGATGAATAATTGATAAATCATTGTAATATTATTTTTGAGAAAAAAACTCATTCAGAATGAATTTTAATTGGAAGATTTATAAGTTTAATGATAATCTAATAAGGATTAAGTTATAAAATCAAATATATCATTATATACTTTGATTCCAATTTCGATATATCATCCATTATAAATAAAAATTAAATAGATTTCATTGTCATTCCCGTCTTCTGAAGCCCCTATCAAGCGCCGCCAGTATTTCTTCCAATGTATAAACATGCCCTTATTACCACATTTCGACGATCGCGTTCCATCTCAATTGGACGGTCCTGATGTGAGCCAATACCCAGACGGCCAGACCGATCTCTAAATATAACTTTCCGTCTTAGGGTTGCAGTCGGACTCCTGGGACGGCAGCGGTGCCCAGGGACGCAGAGGTGAGCTGCTGCAATTGGTTTATTCAATTCGCTTGTAGCGGTCGTTTTTGATGCCGTACCTCATCTACTTGATTTTTCTTCCTTTCTGTTGTGCAGCTCTTTGCTCTATCTGGTGGTATCCGATTACATACGAGGTAATTTGTTCTGTCCTTGATATCTACCACGATATATCATGGCATTGTCGAGTGTTTGAGTGGATGGAGTTTTGTGTTGTTTAAAGGTGATTGCTTGATCTTAGTTGAAGGAAGCTAATGTTTTATGCGAACCAGGAATGGCGGTCCCTCTGCTTACGAAGAAGATTGTGAAGAAGCGCGTGAAGAAGTTCAAGAGGCCTCAGAGTGACCGCAAGATATGCGTGAAGGTAACTGTTTTAGAAACAACTTTGTTCCAAGCTCAGCGGTACTGATTTTACTACAAAACTTTCAACCTGTAAGTATTTTTGGACAGATGCAATTGCTTCAAAGGTAGTACCTTTTTGTTGATTCTCTTCGATTCTGTATACATGAGTCTGTTTGCTCTTCTATTTGTATCAGCATCTCTATTTGTAAGAAGGTTGGTCTACTAGATTAGTTCACACATAATGACGAAATTAGTTGTCAAAAATTCATATGTATTTATAAGTGATATTTGACAATGACAGTAGTTTCTCAATTGCTCTACAGAGAACAAAAGTAAACTTTTGTGTAGGATTTTGACCCCCACGCCTCTTAATTGCCAAAGTGTATCACTAAGACATGCATGTTCCTTTCGTGTTTGAAGGTCCTTGGAGATGTATATAATTCACATTTAACAAATATGAATCATATTTTTTCTCTTTCCAATCGATCACTATCCCAATCGGAGATGTTTGAAGGGACTTGTAGTTTGTTCTTCGTCTGTTCAACAGTTCGTTCATTTCTTTATTCTTTTATTACTTTTCTCAAAGTTTTATAAATTAGCGTAATTGTTTTGTTTGCCCATAGATAACTATTTTAAAGATTGTTTTGCCAGTTGAGGGTAGTGTGAGGATATGTTATTATGTGCTTCAGGCCTTATTATGTGTAATTATGTGCATTTGGTAGGGTGAATGCTATGATCCCTTTATAATTCTATTCTGATGTTTGTTCGAACAATTTGAAGGAATGATGTATTCCAAGAAACCACCCATCTTTTTCATCCATTTCATCCTTTATGAGATAGAAAATTTAATTCCAACTCTATTTAAATATAGCAATACTTAATTAGTCATCAATTCAAAACAAAATAGAGATAAATGCATGAGTAGACCTGGAGAGTTGGGAAGCTTGAACGGAGTGGGCTGAATGAGGCGGATGTACCAGGCATGTGGTTAAGCTTCTTGAACTTGATGAGCTGAACATGTTTGGTGGAACTGTGTTGGGTGGATTGAATCACTTGAGTGGGTTGGCAGGATGTTTAGGGCAGACCAGACCAGCCAGGAGGCATGTGTTGAACAGATCGGTTAAGCTGGTTGGACAAGATGAGCCAAGCATGTTCTATGGACCAACAGGGTCAAATTTGTTGCACGGAAGACATTGGGTGGATGAGTTGGCCTTTGCAGATTGATCTGATGGGGTTGGCCAATCAGATTGCCAAATAGGTTGAGTTAGGCGATGTGGGTTGGTCAAATTGGTTTTGCAGTGTGGATCTAGCAGATGAATTGGATTATTCAGGTTAGGCAATTTGGTTTTGATAATTTCTCTTCTTATTCCATTTCATTTCCATTCTCATCTACCAAAAGTACCCATAATTCATCATGTCTCCCTAACCTGTCACAAAAATGCAAAATCCGGAAACAATTTCCCCTTTTCTCTCTCAGGATATTGTTTTTTGGCTGTTGTTTTGCTTTGATTTTTCTGGATTAGATACTTGTTCATTTGGTTTTGACTTTTGATATAATAGCTCTTTCTTTGAGCGGTACTTCTTAGGGTTCATATTACATGATCCCACACCAGAAATCCTTAAATTCTAGTTTCTCTCCAGTTTGTATGGATCATTCCGTAAATCTTTTTCATTTGATATCATAGTTTTTATTATTATCATCACCAGTTAGTTTCACTAGAGCATGCTCTTATTGATTGAATTTTTTTGTTTTTGAAATGTCTTGGTGGTAGGCAAATTGGCGCAGACCCAAGGGAATTGATTCTCGTGTGAGAAGGAAGTTCAAGGGCTGCACCTTGATGCCCAATATCGGTTATGGCTCCGACAAGAAGACACGCCACTACCTTCCCAACAGATTTAAGAAGTTTGTGGTACAAAATGTTGCTGATTTGGAATTGCTAATGATGCACAACAGGTACACTCCATTTCGAAATGTACTGCAGCGACTTGCATCCAAAATGCATACATTCCGTTTCAAAAAATTATTTGTTCACTTTTGTCAGGACCTACTGTGCTGAAATTGGGCACAGTGTTTCAACCAAGAAGCGCAAGTTGATCGTCGAACGAGCTGCACAACTCGATATCGTGGTGACCAACAAGTTAGCAAGGCTTCGCAGTCAGGAGGACGAGTGAGCCATTAGTTTAGTAGCGTCTCTTGTCACCTCTACCATGAAGTTTTATCTCTAGGAGATTCTCCTAATAGTCCGTCTTGTTCACTGCAAACGTAATAACAAGATTTTGGCTTCCTTCTCTTATTATTATTTTCCTTGAAACACATTAAATGGAGCTTCTATTTTCCGAAAGCTATAGTTTGTCATGGTAGCTTGTTGACTGCTGTTCAATATTGTGTGCTGCCTGGGTCAATATACTTCTGGTGGAATTGATCCAGATACTGTCTTCATCAGCATTAGTCAAATATGTTATATATATATATATAGCGCTATCTCATGCGCAACATTTTTGTGCGTGATATCCCATTCCAATCGATTCATGGAGGTGTCGATCGATTGGAGGTGCCAATTGATTGAGGGCACCTGTGCGCACCCGGTCGACAGCGTCAGCGGTATTCGGCCATCTGGTCCGATTCAAATTATAATCCAGGAGGGATTGGTGAACCCTAGGTGAAACGAGATTAAATTTCAATCGAAATCTGACCGTCGGTGATCGATTCCGCCTTAATTGATTAAGGCATAAGGCATTGCCTAAGGCACGATTTAGGCTCTGTCTTAACACGCGCATCAATCGATTGGTGAATCGATTGATCTGGGGGACAGAGTGCATGAACGCGTAAGATAAGACGCACAGTATATCATTTTCGTATATATATTCATATATATATAAAAAGTCAATCTTTAGTGTGTGAATCAAGGATAAGCTGGCCATCTTTCAGAATCTAGCTTTTCTGTCGTAGAATCTTCCTTCCTAAGAACAACTGTTCCAAAAAGGAACAAAACAAAAGAAAACAAACCTGTCATTAGCACATTCAACAACAGCCAATGAATTGCACAAATAATTGGAAATTCACAGTTCATAACTCATCCAAACAAATAATTAAGTGGAAGAAAATGCTTAGCTGTTAAAACATTTAATGATGGGAACAAGGATAATTGACAAAACAAAGTTTAAAATATTGTCTGAAACGCATATTTTTATTTAAAAAAACAATGAATAGCTTTGTTTCAAAGTTTCAGAATGTTTGTACAGGCTTGCTTCCTCAGGATTCTCAGTTTTTGCAGTACAGAGAACTCTACTGTTATTTCTATCAGTATGTTGTCAGTAAATCAAATTAAAAGTCTTCCTCAGACATCTAAAATGACTGATCATTCAGATCCCCTCGATGTATTTAATTGTCAGAAGGCAGTGAGGAAAAATAAAGTAGAATAAAATCTGTTAAAAGGAATATAACTAAGGGACCATTCCATTCATGCTTTATTCAAAACAATAATAGTCAATGCAGTAGGAGCTCAAGGAGAAGCGGGTCGTAGGTAGAGTTCAAACTTGACTTTTGAAATCCAGCATCATGATGGATTCTCAACTCCAAGTTAAATGATGGCAAAATTGTAGAACTCCACAAGATTCAGAAATATTTGGCATCTCTTTCCGTCAAATAAAATCTGATGTTTCGGCTCTTAGACTTATTGATAATAGTCTATCCTCTTTCCATAATGCTTTTATTGCAGGAATTCAACACCACTGATGGATGATAAAAGACATTTTACTTGGAGCCCTCATCTATCCCTCTTCTATTTCTCTTCCACTGGAATATTGTCCTTCTGAAACATTGCAGCCATCATGTATAGAGGGATCTTATTAGGCTGGGAATATTGCTCGAGATCCAACCATAGCCATCTTGCTGCTGATCATGACTGACTGGCAATATCATTACTGGACAAAATGGACAATTAATGTCCATTTCCAACAAAAGTATCCCATAAAGACAAAAAAACATCACCTAATAGTTATTTGGATGGTGTTTCAGTGCAAATTTCTACACTGATGGATGGAAGTACTACCAAGATGTTGTGTATACCCACTTGAGCCGACTTGGTTTGTCAATTGTGAACAATGCAAGTAGAGTAGTCTGAAAACACAGAACACAATAAATGTCGTGTCAAAAAAAAAAAGGCGCGCAGACACACAGTTGCTAACATTAATTGGCAATTGGAAAAGCATACCATTGTTATGCAGAAGGAACATCTCCAAATTTTGTTTTTGGTGATGCGTTATCCAAGGTATCCCATGTTATGTGCGCTCCCATTATTCATAAAGGGAACATGGAACAAGACAAGAATGCAGTATAAGAATGTCTAGCTCCCGTCAGAAGGTTCATCATAGTGCCAATCTATACCCTGTGAAAAAAATATTCTGAATTTGAAAAAGAAAAGATTTGATTGACAAATCAAATTTTAGAAAATCTAAAGCCCAACAAGCATGCAACCAGCGGGAAACGTGTTGGCAATCAAAAAGCTGTAAATTTATGAACAACTTGTGGAAATAGTAACCAACAATAGGGTTGTTTGACCAGTTCAAAAATTCTTTTAAAGAAATCACCGATAATGATTAATGAGAGGGATCAACGATGAACAAACCATGTGGTATGCACAGTAAAGAAGCTGGAGCCCTTCTTCCCATTTATTAGCCATTAGGAGTCCCTTAACAAGGTAAGAGAAAATTACTAGTTCCGGCACACATCCTCTTGTTATCATCTTACTGTACAAATCAAAGGCCTTCTCAATCTGAGATGATAAACAAAGACCCTCAATAACTGAACTGTACATTTTTCTGTTTGCAACACTTGAACCTGACAAACTGTCTTCTATCTCTCTGTGCAATTCCAAAGCCCTTTCCAGATTACCAGCTTTTGAGAAACTAAATATTAGAATGTTGTAAACAGGAGCAAGTGGTATGGTTTTATAGTTTGTTATCTCATCTAAGAGGCCAAGTGAACTAATAAACTTCTTGCTGAATCCTTGGATGACATTAGAATAACTGAATATGTGCCTTGGCCAATAAGTCTGCTTCATCTCCTCCAGAAGCTTGTGAGCATCATCAAGAAGGCCAGCAGTGCAACAATGGTTTATCAATATTCTGTAAGTGATAAAATTTGGGGCACAACTCTTTGCAGTCATTTGTCTAAAAAGCTCTAAGCACATATCGATTTTACATGCTTTCCCAAACCCATCTATTAGGGCAGTGTAAGTCACGACATTAGGAATACATCCTTTTTCTTCCATCATAATTAAAAGCTTATGGGCCTCCTCTGTTTTACCTACCTTACAAAGGCCATCAATCATCTCAGTATAAGTGACGACATTTGGAGAACAAGAGCTCTCTAACATTTTGGAGAGAACTTTCAAAGCAAGATCGAGACGATTATCCTTAAATAACCTATCAATAAGGGAGCTGTATGTGTATACACCAGGAATATAACCATTTTGAGACATTCTAACAAATACCTCCTGTGCATCATCAAGTTTGCCAACCTTGCAAAAGCCATCGATGAGGGCATCATAAACAATCTGATTAGGCTCACAACCAGCGGATGACATTGCATTGAGTAAATCACGAGCCTCAACTACTTTATGAGCTTTACATAAGCCATCAACCAATGCACCATATGTGAAAACATTTGGCTCTAAAATTTCATTGCTTCCATCATTAAAGTAATTATCAGTAATTTTCTCCTCGCAATTTCCTCTCATCTTAGCATAGATATGACAAGCACCATCAATCTCTCCAGCCTTGCAAAGACCATCAATCAATGCAGTGTAGGTGATGACGGTTGGAATACAACCCATGCTGATCATGCTCTTGAAAAGTTCATTAGCCTTGGAGACTTGTTTTGTTTTCAGGTAAGCATGTATAAGTGCAGTATAAGTCACTACATTCGGGGTACAACCATTTATCTGCATTTCATTGAACAATCTACTAGCCTGTTTAATTAGCCCCACCTTGCAAAAAGTGTCGATTAAAATTGTATATGTATAAACATCAGGCACAACACCATTCTTCTTCATTTCCTGAAATAAAAGGAAAGCCTCCTCTAATTTACTTACTTGGCAAAGAACATCAATAACCTTTGTGTATGTGCTAGAATCAGGAGCAAATCCCTTTCTCATCATCTCCTTTATTATCTGAAATGCCTTATCAAATTTCCCCATGTGACAAAGGCATTGTGCAAAATTGCCTACATTTATTTTGTTTAGCACAAATCCTGCATTCAGCATCTCCTCATATGCATGTTCTGCCAACTCCAGCAATTCAGAACTTGGGAACTCTTTATTTCCACATATTCCCCCAATAAATATGTTATAGGTCACATAGCCTGGTCGACAACCACAAGCAATCATCTTCTTTAGTAGCTTATATGCATAAGCATAGTCTCTGGTAGAACAGTATGCGTGCATTAGAGAATTAAACAAAGATGGGCTTGGATTGCAGCCCTCTGTAATCATCATTTTAATAATTCTCTTACACCAGCCAAGCTGCTTCTTCTTGAGAAACCCTGAAAGCAATGTCCTATATGTCACAACATTAGGGACACACGAATTAGACCTCATCCTATGAAGGAAAGACATGGCTTCCTCAAAAAGAGAAGCTTCCAACAATCCACTAATCATTTGAGTACATAACACTGTATCCAGAGTAAAATCTTCTCTCTCTATAATATTAACAGCTTCAACCCACCGTCCTGCTTTGCACAAAGATTGGGCAAAGCAGCCAATTGTGAACCTGTTCAAACCAAACCCCGCATCAGACATCTCTTTATGTACCAAAAAAGCTGGATCTAGTTGGTCGGCACTCAAAAGAACTTGCAGCAAAGCATTGTATGTCACCTTGGATGGCTTGTATCCAAAATCCTTCAGACGACCAAGCTCTTCCAGAGCCTCATTCCAAAAACCATTATGACAGCATTTCCTTACCAAAACATTTAGCAGCCTCTCGAGAATTTCTTGGTCATCCTGTTCAATTTCTCTAAGAAAATCCTGAGGAACTCTGTTCTTCTTATCAAAGCCTAAAATTTCTATCAATGCATCATACACTGAATCCGTGTGGCTATAGCCAATCTGCCGACCAGCCCAAATAAAGAATCTGAGAGACAAATCAGGAACTTTCACTAATCTTAATACCTCAATCACCAACGACTCGTTCAATTTTCCTCTGAATTGCCTAAGTATCTCCACCGTCTTGTGATCAAAGCCACTTCCACATGCCCTAATAGCGTTGACGATCAAAATGGCATCCTCTGAGAAGTTTCCTGAACCAGCAGACTTCTCGTAGAGGGTATCACGATCTCCAGCAGCGGCTTCGTGTAAAAAGGCGAAGTCTTTCAGCGAGATCGATCTCTCCTGATGATCCTGTCGATCGGCAGACTCACCGTTCGGCAGAAATCCGAACTCCGCATCGACTAATCCATCCAAATCATCGTGGGGTGAGGAACAGCTACTACCGGTGCTGAAGAGGTGAAGGCGGGGCCTATTCAAGGGATTGCCGACGGAAATCGGTGATTGAATCGGAAAGAAGCAGCGTTTGACGCCAAACAAGGAGAAAACGGCAGGAGACCGGAAGAGAATCACCGCCGCTGCACGTCGGCTCATGCTGCTGCAGCGGCGTGGAGATTGGACCTTGGCATAGGGAAGCGAACATAGATCAACTCGACATCAAGTTCATGAATAATATGGATGTTGGGAAGAGTATCACGGCAAAAGGGGCGATTTTATGGCACCTCGGAGGTTTTGAACGTTGTTCTAGTAAAACCCTAGAAGACCAGCAAGATCGCAGCATAAATATGAGGGTATTTTCGGTACCAAGATAACATTGTGTTTATTTGGCGCACGTTTTCGTTTACTTTTTGTTTTTTTTTAATCGAATCATAGATAGGTTTTTTAATGGAAAATTTTCATAAACTATCCGTCCTTAAATTCATCTTTACATATAATCCCCACTTAAATTTTTCTTTACATGCAATCCCTGATGAAATTGATAGAGCAATGATATTGAACGTGAAATTTTAGCGTGAAACTCAACGTGAATGACGTGACACTTTTTATATACACGTCCGATTGTCGCTCGGACAGTGGCGGCGGCCTCCGGCTGCCGCCCCGAACAAAACTATAACCTGGGAGGACGGGTGAACCCGTCGAGGATCGGTGCAATTGGGTTTCATGTTGGATTCACGTTGAGTTTTTCATGTTCTCAATCATTTTCCAAATTGATAAGACAGTTTAATGAGTATTATTTAAAGAAAATTGAGTATAAAAATTAGAAATTTGAGTATGTAAGATTGTATCCACCACATCAAGAAACTATGTATTCAATTTTCACTCTTTTATACTCAAGTTTCACTCTTTTATACTCATTTTTCACTAATGTATTCTCAATTTTCACTTTTTTATATTCAATCCATTAGAGAGTGAATGGAAAGAAAATCTCAAATGAAGAGTGCATGTAAAGTTCAAATGGGGATCAGGGAATTTTCTATAATTTACTATTTTTTTTTAAATTAATAAATCATATATTCAATTGTAAAATTATTAAATTATGTATTAAATTTCATTTTTATTCCTATTAATTTCTCCAGTCAACGGCTACAAACGCACCCGTAGCAATGGATCACTACCGTAACAAACGATTAATTTTTTTTAACGATTATTTTTTTTTAAAAATATAATAATTCATATTTAAAAAATTATTATTTTAATATATTAGATTAATTAATTTTTGAAGATATTTATAGAATCAGAAAAATTAAAAAAATATATAAAAATTAATTTAGTATCATTTTAAGATTTCTAGGTTCATTGTTTCAGTCGAAATTCTTTAAATTCTTAGGCCAAAATCGATTAATAGACCTAGAAAATTCAAAATACATGAAATTAAGATTTATCAGTTCATTTAATTTTTATGATAATGTTTATAAATATTAGTTTGATTTAATATATTAAAAATAATAATTTTTTAAATCATAAATTAATTACTCATCTCTTCGCTCATTTATCTCTGCGTTTGAAAAAAAGATGGAATGAAGAGAACTAGATCAGGAATCCACTATTTGCTCATTCATTTCATGATTGCCACGCATTCACAATTAGAAACTTCGCAGATTTCATTGGTCGATGGAGCTCAACTAATTGGTCAATCGAATTTTTTTTATTAATCGGGAGAATTTAAGTATATTGCTCGACAAATCTCAACTGTATTGTTCGATAGAATAGATTCATCTTCGAAGCATCACAACTTTGCTTACTGTCACTTACTGTAATTTTTTTACTGTAGCAGTATGCTTTCGAAGCATCACAACTTTGCTTAATTATATTGGTTTGTGAATGGGGTTAATGTAGCAGAACTACAAGTTACTGTAGCATACGGAGAAAGATATTTATTTAGACGAACAACACGATGCTCGGAATTCTATAACAAAATTACTGTAGCAAATAGTAATATGTTATCTGAAAAAATAATCATAATCTAATATTTAGCAGAATTGCTATAGTAGTTGAGTAATATATTATTCGAAAAAATAATCGGATGATTTAGAATACTATAACATGATTATTGTAGTAATTTAGCAATATATTACTTAGAAGAATAATCTAATAATTTGAAATAATGTAAAAAGGTTACTGTAGCACAGTTACTAAAGCACCCGAGAATGAATTGATCGAGAGAAAATTTTAGTGACTTGGGACGCTCGGAGATAAATTTGGATATCATCAGCTAGGCTTTTTGTTTGAGGAAGATCATGTGGTCTTTCGTTTAAGCAAAAAATTATTGAGGTTACAATGTTGCAAACAAAGTCACACATTGAAAACATATAAGAAAGATCATAAATTTATATGAGAAAAATATCTCCATTAGCATGAGATTTTTTTTTGGATAAAGTCCAAAAATAAAATCATGAGAGTTTAAATTCAAAATAGATAATATCATACTATTATAAAAATATCTATAATGTTTCGATCCTACCAATTTTATGCTCTCAATCTTATTACTTGAGTTCTATCAGATATATAATAGTTTGATCAAAACTATTATATTAGAGTAAAAGATGAAAATTTTAGTATAATAATTTTTTGAAAACATTCTGAAATAGAATAAATCATAAAGAGATTTTATCTTAGTATAATAATTTTTTATATGAAAAAATTTAGACATCCAACGAAATATATACCTGTTAAGAATTATCTCCTTATTACAATAAATATTCATATAAATATCAATTATACCAATCATTGTCGAGGATCAAAACTACTATATGGATCTGTAATCTATTACCCTAAACGGTAAAGATTTATATTTAAAAAAAACTTGTCTATTACATGACCAACAATCTTCATGCAACTCACCTAGGCTAATTTATCGCACAAGGTCATCCCTTTCATCACACTAATACTCAATGCATATTACCATCGACCATCCCCTTCGTCACACTAATACTCAATGATTTTCATTGCATCCTCCAATGACAAAATCAGTAATTATAATCTGTCTAGGTTAAACATAACCTCCTAATCGATCCCCGAATTATAAAGACCTTTTTTTTTTAATTTAAGAATTCAAAATCATGATGAACATTTAAAATTAAAATAACTTCTAGTTGGTCCCCGGGCTACCGTCCGAGTAAGCATAGGGCTCGCCCTCAGGGCTATGGTACAACGGTTGAGCGACTAGTCGCTAACTTAGGCATCCATGATTCGATCCCCAGTTATGACGTATTTACAGAAAATTTTTCTCCAAATGGGGCGCGAACCCTGGGATGTTGGACTTCTAGACCGTCCATCGTGAGCACTTTCCGATTTACCCTGGCAGTAGGTGGAAAATTTTCGTGAGACGGGATCGATCATCCGACATTAAAAAAAAAATCTCATTAATTATTTTTTTTGAGTAAGCATATGGTTCCGTCCTGGCATCCTCTACCTTAAACAAGGAGCTTGATCGTGTCCCCTCTATTGCCTTCTTTAAAAGCTCAACGCTATGCTATGTGGATTGCGTATGACCGAAGAGCTTAGTGGCAACCCACTACATTAAACACACAAGATTAGATGATGGACTTTGGATGACAAACATTCACGAGTAAGTTTTTCGAACAACTCCAAATATTATCGATTAATTAGGACTTTGCGAGTTGCGAGTTAAAGAGGGATGAATAACTTCGATTCGTATCGTTTGAAGATTTTGCACAGCGGAAGATTCCCAAAACACATCACACGCAATTGCTAACTCGGGTAGTTTTTTTACTTGATTCGCCATCTCCCAAAGTGACTACACCCAAAATTAAATCTAGCGTTCTACTATTACTAATAATTTCTTCTTTCTCAGATTAAATCCTAAGATAGAGAAACCTATTACAATAATATCAGAGTAGATCACCGATTTCAATAAAGAGAGAGAACTAACAAGCAGGGGCGGATTTTGGGGGGCCCGGGAGGGCCACGACCCCCCCAAATTTTTAATAATATTATTTTTATATAAATTTTTTTATTTTTTTAGTATAATAATTTTATTTTCTTAGTATATATATAATTTGATTCGCTAATAAGTTTATATTTGTAGTGGGTTTAATGGTAAGTCTAATTTTTGTTTTAGCATACATCTAGGGTTCAAATCCCTTGGATGATTAAATTTAAAAAAATATTTTTTTTTTCAAATTTTAACTCAATTTACATTATCTTTGAAAGATTAGAGAAGATATTATTATAATAATTATTTTTTTGATTATTATTATAATAATTATTTACGTTGATCCGTTCGAATTTATAATCCTAGATCCACAACTGCTAACAAGAGAGAAGAGAGGAGTTAAAGTTTGAGCACAAGACTCTTCCTATTGGGTGGAGTGAAATCATAAGGACTTATTCCATCGATTGAAAATTTCTTTTAAGCAAACTTGAACCGGCCTATTTCTGAATCTTTTTGCCGCTTGTAATTGATTGCTATTAGTTATCAATTGATCGTTAGCCATTGACTACTCGTTGAACGATGATCTAGAAGTTTAACATCCCAGGGTTCATGTCCCATTTGAAAGAAAAATTCCTCCAAATACGTCATCGTTGGGGATCGAACCACAGATGCCTGAAATAACAACTTTCGTGCTTTGCATCCAGTCATCCGACTGACAAGAACTTCTCCTTGCCAAGAATTCAACCCTCGACCTCCTTAGATTTCTCCAACACAATTGTCGTACAAGTGAGATTCAAGTTATATACCTAAACTTAAATAATCGTCAAACATCAAAACTTCTCATTTGGGACATAATTGAATCTACATTATCTAGGTTAATAGCATGCATACCAATTATAACAAAAATGGAGCCTGTCAAATTCCTTTTAAAGAGTTTATATAACCAACATCTCATAGCATTAATAATATGTTGGTCTTTGCTAGAGGAGATGAGTACACCATTACACACATAGCAGATTGCCTATGAATATTTGAGAATCCTATGGGTCTATGAGCTATGTTGGTTCATCTTGGTGGTGCAATCTGAAAGCAAGCGGATTGATAGTATACACCGCTTTAGCGAAATCGAGGCTAGAGTTGGACTATATCTCTTTAAGACGAATTTGTCTCACACACGATGCTCACGAAATGTGATAATTGTCTCTGAAGATGCAACATCTTTATCTTGCGATAATAGCATTGTAAATTGCCAGACCTACGAATCGAAGAGGTTTCTTGAACTCTCCAAATGCAAGTATGGAATACAATATTTGTTTTGGCTTTGAAAGTGAATGAATTGAGTGAGTAAAATAAGATTACGAGGGATCTTATTTATACTAAATGAAGGAGTATAAGAATCTCTTGGTTCCATTAGAACTCATCCATTCATCTTGAATTGGATAATCTAGATCGCAAATCTCTTCATTAGATGCATCCCTTTGAAAATAATAGTTTAGATTGAACCATTCAAGAGACACTAAACCCTTTCGAAATTAATGTTTCAGATTGAATCATTCAAGAGGCAAAAAAACCTTTCCAGTTGGATGGACAATATTTGTCAATCTTGATCCAACGATCTAGATTTAATTCCTCATTTAAGTTTTCAATAATCCCCCATATGAATGAGAATAAATGCATGCATATTATCACCTAAGGAGAGTTCAATCGAAATATTATTATATTGGGAAAGGTTGTTTATGACTTTGAACCTTCCGTAGTAGAGTACTATCGGATTTACTAAGCTGCTTAGTGAACGTGATGTCTTAAACTACTCAATCATTCATGTAAACCCAGACAATGATACTTACATAATAACATTTCTCGCTTCTTTATAGTTCTCACTGTTTTGTTTATTTTGGCCATGAACAACATTTGGATTCATAAGTGTTTCACTGAAGTGACCCACCTTCACACTTATATAGGTGATCTTCTATAAAGAGTATCCTACTATACTATACTTTTTCAAGTATAGGAGTTATTAAAAGTTAATAACTTAACCTCACTACATATCGTAGGTAGCATTTTTTTCATCCTAAGAATGAGAGGAGAATTAGTTCAAGTGCTTGCATGAACTTTCATAATTTCGTTATTCCATTAAACCAAGATCTTTGGATCTTTAATCAACAAGGTTGGGTTACCACTATGAATGTTCTTGTTTGTAAATTTTTAATCTCATCACTCTTGATTTGCAGTGTATTTGATCTCTATTCAAACCTTTTGTAAACAGATCCCCTAAGTTATTTTTCTATTTGACGTAATTGATATAGATAATTCCGTTAGAGATCAACTGCCTAATAGTATTATATCGTCGACGAATATTTCATGACTTACCATTATACATGCTATTTTATGCCCTCACAATTGTCAATTGATTATCACAATATATCATTACGATAGACACTGACTTTGCCCAACATGAGATATCCTCTAAGAAGTTTCGAAGTCATTTAACTTCTTTTGCAACTTTATCCGAGACTATAAATCCAAATTCCATAGTTGATCGAGTTATACATTTATTTTGTTGATTTCATGATACCACTCACCACCAATGCATTCCCCTTAGTAAACCTGGGCCGGCGGTTCCACCTTTTTGGCCCTTAGTATACCTGGGCATTCCCTTGGCGGCAATGAGATTGTGTACTATTAGGATGGAGACGAAGAAAGCGTTTGGGCTGCCAGTCACATACATATCTATTACACCGTCCTACGATGACACCTTCATGGAGCAAGTCATCGCACACTTGAAAAACAAATCAACTCGATCCCCTCAAATCTAAACCCAGCCTCTCTAAACTTAAGATCTTGAATCCGTCTCTGTGCACAACGGATTAGATGCTTCACTTCCAAACCGAGACACACCTTATTTATACTGGGAAGTTGGAGTTGGGATAGTCGTGCAGGCCATGGAGTCTATCAAATCCTTTAATTGTGGCATTGTGGGTTAATTATACTCTATCTGCATTCTGCGCCGCTATGTCTCTTTGGATAAAGGAAGCGGGATATGGTATGTGAGCTTGGAACTCAAATTGGATGCTCATACAGATCCAAATCATGTATTTAAATTTATGACATCCAATTACTTGTACATTTTTCATGGTGCATTAATATAATTTACTTATAATGAACTCTTATATGGAATTTGATTTTTTTTTCTTATTATTATTTTATTTGCAATAAAGTTCCTGGTATTTTGTAGTTTCGATTTTTACTATTTAATATGTGAAATATATAAAACTTTTTCATGAATCAATACATCTGATAAAAAAAATTCCAATTAAGCCTATTTTTTAATTCTTGTCAATATTAATAGTGATGTATTTATGTGTACAATAAAAAAACCCATATTTTGAATTCAATTACGTTTTCTCTTATAATAATAATAATAATTTCCTAAATTAGTTAATTTTTATTTAAATGCAAAGAAATTATTTCTTAAAATTTTTACATACCATAATTCGCTCGTTTCCATTTTCTTTTTAAATCCATTAATCAACCTTCTTAATTTTCACTTATTTTTCGGCATCATTTAATTACATAAACTAACAGTTGTTTTAAAATAATAATATTATTTAAAATTTATAAAATTATTACATTTAAAAACTTTCCTATAATCAACCTTCATCCGTATATGTATATATATCCGTATAAAACTTGCGAAGAAGCAAATTAGCTTAACCCAGCCAGCCAAAGGAATTCTCTTCCTCAGCCATGGCGGAAGGGGGAAGTGTAACCCTGGAGGAGTTAAGGAAGAAATTGGAAGATTTTGGGAGGGTGAGAAACTGGGAGCCACACCACACACCGAGAAATCTCGTCCTCGCTTTGGTATATATGAATCTGAACCGTAACATGCATAAGTAGCTTCTCGATCGATCTGTTTATATAATTATCTTTTTAATTTGTAGGTTGGGGAGGTTGGAGAGCTGGCTGAGATCTTTCAATGGAAAGGTGAGGTGGCGAGGGGAATCCCAGACTGGAAGGAAGAGGAGAAGCTGCACCTGGGGGAGGAGCTCTCGGATGTGCTGCTCTACCTCGTGAGGTTAGCAGACATGTGTGGGGTGGATCTGGGCAAGGCTGCCCTTAGGAAGATCAAACTCAATGGCATCAAGTACCCTGCTCCCGTTAGCAGTAACGACAGCCATGAGGGTTCCAGCAGCGGAGTGAAGGAGGAGGAGGAGGAGGAGGAGGAGGAGGAGGAGGTCTGAATTAAATTGATGAACTCTTCCATGTACCGTACGTTTTGATCTCTAATTCCTCCATCTGATATATTATGCATCGGATACGTTGTTGGAGTGGCCATGCATGAGTATCTGAAGAATAAGATAATGATGATGCAACGTCTGTGTTCTGTTTCAGAAATGTATGTTCGTGCGTGTCCTTTTAAACAGCCACAAGGAAGTCTCGATAAAACTTATAATTGAAATTGAACACACTTAACGTAAGATATGAATATCTGAAATAAAAAGAAAAGAAAAAAAAAAGAAACCTTTTTCTTGTTAGTTTCATCTTGCGACTGCACAGTCATAAATTTTTTATAGCCAAAAGAGCAAAGCACAATGATCACGCAAGATTCCACAAGCTCTTTTTCGTCTCACCCACCTAATTTTTTTAGCTTATTAATGTTATCTTCATAAATGTTCTCTTTATTTTATCGAATAGATCGAAGATATTTATTTATTCTTAGAACTCAAAATATGCGTCGTTTCAGTGGATTCTTCCTAGTCCGCTTGTTGTCTTCCACGTGGAATTTGTCTCGTAGAGCTAGTTGCCCTACCGTCCGATTTTTGCAGGGTAACACGTAGGTGTTAGATCGAGGATGTGACGGTGGCTGACAAGCCACTCTGATACTGAAGTTAGAGACTTGTTAAAGTACAGAAGACTTAGAACAATCACTCACTCAGTCCATTTACTACTAGTGCAGTCATAACCGCCCTTACCTCTCCATTGACTACCCATGTAACTGCTCTAACTGTCCTTTCATTAACTGCCCATGCAACCATAGCTGTCCGATCCTCATGCGACTCCGTAATCGTTCTTCCATTAAGGCAGTTGTTATCACTTGCATATTCGAGTGAAACTGTACAAGCATGCATCCACCCAGTAATTAGGAAGGATGTGTTAGGAATGTTCTCGGGCGGGAATGCTCATAAGGGCTCATGACGGGATGTGTGGCAAGGATATTTCGAACGAGGATGTTCTCAAAGGATATACAACGGCGGTTAAAAGGTGAAATGTGTCGCTCTAGTGTCCCGCGTCTCTGTCCAGAATGTTTCACATCATTTGGAGGGAGTAAATCAGGTACTAAACATTCCCATGTGGGAGGGTATTTTTACGGCTTCGTCAAGATTTGACTCTTGCTTAATTCTTCAAATCTATAACATGGTTACGCCTTAGGGGTACGTATATGAGAATGTAAGAGGGACGTGAATGTTCTCAACGGATGCACGATGCAGATATTCCAAATAGATGTAAGGATGCACAAGTGATCAATTGGTCAGGTTAACCCATGCATATAGAGACTAAATCCGAGGACGTACCTCAACAATCCCTTCGAGGACCCCAACTAACTTGGCATCTCTATTGGGACAGTGGCGATGATCAATATGGATTTATGCAAAGATGGCTTGTCTTTATGTTCCCTAATTAGGTTATCATGAGCACTCTAAACACTTAATTATGTGGCTGCCATGTAGATTTCTAATTGCCAAAAAGTTTACAAAGTGGACCCTTCTGACTACGAATTGCACGTCTTGTGATTATAAACAGTGCACAGCCTCTGACCAAGTAGATATTGTAGTACCGATGCACGTGGGAGGAAAGTGAATCATGTGTGTTTTAAAAATTTGTCTGTTCAAAAATCAGTGCATAGCGGAAAACTAAGAAGAATGAAAAAAGAGAGAATGAAAAAGAGATAGAAAAACACACGGTTCAATTTTTACTTGATTCAAAGTTTTCGACGACTCCTACTCTAAGATCCAAATCTCTTGGACTTTTCCGATGAGTAATCCACTAAATCTCTCTACTGATAAACTCTCAATAAAGCAGTCGAGTACAAAAGAATACGAAGAAAGTGTAATACCCTATGCTTCCTTTAAGTAATAAATTAAATAATTTAAATTTGTTACCCAACACATAGATGTAGAAATGTAGACGGTCGGGTGTTGGTGTTAGTCTACTGACAGCGGTCGGTTTTCGTAGAGCAGTAGTATGGCGGCGGCATGAAGATAGGGTAGCAAAAAGATCGCAAGAGCTTGTGTAGAAGATATCTTTGGCTTGCTCGAACACTCCTTATAAAGGGTGTTTAGGGCTCCTTCAATTCGACCCAGGGTACCCTCAATCAGAAAACTTAAGGGCGCCTTCAATCCACTTTGAGACACCTTAAGTCCCAATTGAGATGCATTCACTTCACTCCAGGGTACCTTCAGTCCACTCCAAGGCGCCTTAAGTAACTAAGGCCTATCTTTGATGCTTGTCTAAAAGGAGGCACCCTCAACTATCCAAGGCATCCTCAGTATGAACTGAGGCACCTCAAGTCCCACCTGAGGCGCCTATTCATCTGAGGTTGTTTTTGCAATTTCAACATGTAAAATGTGTTAGTCCAAAAATAAAATATTTTACCTGTAAAACAAAGTTATCACATTTAAAATAAAATTATTATTAATTAAATTCTGTCTTTCCAAGATCAGGATCTAGTCAAAGTCTCAGCTTAGACATTCGAAATGACTTTAAGATGGACCGCACTTAAAGTCTCACTGGGACATATCCTCACCGGATCTCTCTCCTCCAGTGACTTACCTTCCCTTACCAAATGCAATCTTTACTTGGCTTCTTTGACCCTCCAGGTATTCCTGTTAGATACTCTATCTAGGCTTCAGCCAGCTGTTAGATCCCGCAAACCAGCTGGACTTCCTGTCATATATCAACCTACCTGGGTTTCAGCCAATTGTCAAGCCCCGTGGATCCAATTAGACTTCCTGTCAAGTATCAACCTATCTGAATTTCAACTTGGTATCAGGTTCTAAACGTTTCAATGTTGCACACTTATAATAAGGTTAGACAAATATAAGATCTAACTTTAATTATTTGTTATATATCAAAACGTAAGCTTGATTATTAATGTAAACTGCATCAACAAATACAACTTTCTTTCAATGAAAACCAAGGGTTATACAGTGCTTAGAGATTGATTAATAGGTTTACAAGTAGTAGAAACATGACTATTTAGTTTCAGTTTAGCGAAGTTACTACATACTTTGGACTAGTTTTCTCGAACAGTATTCAGAGATGGTGCTAGTTCATATGCAAATCAAGTGTTCGGCATCAGCAAGTTGACAAAGCTCTACGGTATACTAGTGACATTCTTAGGACCCTTAGATTGATGATAGATGTAGAAATTGAGGAGCCATCAGACCGGGCCTACAGTTGGCATCAAGGAGGCTTCCACAGTCTGCACCACTCTCTCTCCCCCTTGAGCTAGTGTTGATGGTTCGAGCGTAGCTTTCTATTTTAGAAAGGTGGTGAGAGAGTTTTGCGCTCCAAGTCTCCAACTGAATGATCGAAGGAGTCAGGACATTAACTTCTTTTCTTCTAGTGAACTGAGTTTTCTCCACGTTAACATATTTAACTGCTCAGTCTAACAAGCCATCAATATTTATCGGGGTCTTCTTCACTAGGGATAAAGAAATCCTCTTCCACCAGCGCCTGAGAGAAAACACTCACTAGTATATCTGAAGCAACCGAGGAACATCCAGAGCAATTCAGTTGAATTATTGAATGTATTCTTTTAAGATTTCCTTCAGCTTCTTCTTGAGGACGAACAAATTAAGTAGGATTTTATGGTACCTTCTGTCAGGGGACAAAGCTAAGATTTTGATTCAGTATCGACAATAATATAATAATCAATAAAATATAAAATAAAATCTTATAATCATAAAAACCCACAACAATTATTTTACAATTATTCCTTTCAAATTTTTATATTTTGAAATCTTTTTACAATAATTTTATTATCTACAGTTAGAAATATATTTTTCTCTACCCAAATAATAAAATTATCATTCATTCAATTGTGCAACCTATCTTTCATAATTCTCATGGCAAAAAAATACTTTTTCTACAATACTCATATTCACAACCGGTAAAATTAATGTCAATATCAAAAACTTATAAACCAACGAGCACATAATATTTTTCTTTAACATAACTAATTTCTTTGAAATATTATCATGGTCTTTCAATCCTTGAAATACTTTATTAGAATAAAAATAAGATACATATAAGCTTCAAGTTTGATCATCAAGTACGAGGCAATATAATCTTGAAAATCCTATAGATAAAATTAAACTAGTTGTATCCTTTTTTTTTATCAAAACGTCAAAAATAAATTTTATGGATATAAACAAATTATACAATGTGTAACTTCGTATCCAATGATAGTGCTTGCATGAGCCTCAAAACTTAGAAAATAATAATAAAAAACTATTAGTTCCAACCCTTTCCTATACTAGTCCGGTTGTATACTTAATACTTGTATTGGTACTATATTCCATTTCTAATCATTTATTATATTCCATGTTTTTATTTTAACATGAAGAATCGAGATTAAAAGTACATCATCTAATAAATTTAAGATTTAATTTTATCAAAATTGTTCAAATTTGTGTAATCCTCTGGGAATCATATATGTGCTAGAGCTAGAGCTAGAGTATTATATAATAGCACACTGTTACCATATATAAGTATTATATAATAGTTTAATACAATAATCTATATATATAATACAGTGTTCTGTAAATAGAATTCATATATATATTATATATATTTTTGGACCTAGTGTGGGTAGCTACCCACACCGAGCCAAGGCCAGCTCCGTCCTTACCTTATGCTATTGGCGAAATGATGTAAGAAAGTGATATTGAAATCTTCGAAAAATCGAATGGAGAAAGTAGAGAGTCGAATAAATCATCTGTGAGTTGAGCCAGAGAATGTCGTCAAAAATACTCGACATTTGATGCTATCAGTATATTAATGTAGCAAGACTGTATTTTCAAACTTACACAGGTGATCTTCAAAATCGGTTGCTCCCGTGTATTTAGTGAACTGTGGCTGTCGAAAATAATGTGGTAGCTCTTCTTCCATGATATTTCTATGAAAAGGAATATCTCGAGAGTCTTTTACTTTAGTCGTGGGGCAACCCCTTTATCTCAGAAAGGGTTTCAATGAGATGTTTCTCTCGACGAAGACTCAGGAGATTGCTCATGTCTCATGCACATTCAGGCGAGAGTTAAAATCAGAGCATAAGGGATTTCAATAAGCTGCAATAGCCTTGGCATCTTGTTGGGCACTTGAGGTACCTCATTTGATACTAAAGGACTCTGAAGGCGAAGGGTTCAACGTTTGTTGCTTTTGCAACACCTCTATCACTTTGGCCGCAACAAGTTGTTTGAAGTCTTCTTGTGTCATGGTGATGCCGATAGGTCTTCCAGTGTCATCTATCTTTAACATCTCAGTTTAGAACTTTAGTGTGACCACAAACCGCGTCAAATATATTATTGTCTGAGACCGCTAATAGATGAGCGATCGGTGAGTTGTTGCCTGTGTTGATGAAGTCGTTGTATATTGAAATGGAGACCAATCGCCAGGGAGTCCCCAAAGTCTGCAAGAAAGAGAGGGAGAATAAAAGAAGATTAGAATGAAGGTCAAGGGTGCCCTGACTCAGCCACTATGGTGCTCAAGCCAGGTTTTCAACTAGGAGAAATAGAGAAGAATCACAGTGCGCGTAGATGAGTAGATGCGTATATTTGTGAATGTGTACCTCCGTCCACAACCGCGAATGTCTTTTTATATAATAGGTATCTGATACCTCTTTCCTCTAGGTATTAATTGATGATGAGATGTCTATCATACTTCAATAAGGAAAGTATCACATCGTATCTAAAATCATGTCCCTACATTTTGTATTGTAGAGGATCATGCTTCACGAGTGATAACACTCCGAATGCACGATATTGTTCGCAGGCTCTAATACCCATGTCATTAGCCGGTAGGGATGGAGGATTTGAGCATATTAGGTCGCAGAGTGTCAGGCTAATCAAATCGAATCGAATAGACTTGAGAACCCCAACTAATTGGCATCTCTTCGAGAACAACATGAATTTATGCAAACAAACCGGCAACTAGCTTGGCATCGTGATCGATATGAATTTATGCAAAGATGGCTTGTCTTTATTTTCCCTAATTAGCTAGGTTGATCATGAGCACTCTAAACACTTAAATTTCTGTGGCAGTCGTGTAGATTTCTAGCTGCCAAAGAGTTTACAAGCAGACCTTAGGTCTTATGTTTAGAGCTTCCTTCCAATGGAAACTAAAGGGCCATGCAGTAGTAGTACTTGAAGAGATCGATTTACAGGTTTACAATTGGCAGAAACATGACTATTCAGTTTCAGTTTGGACTGCTTTTCTCGAACAGAGATGGTGCTAGCTCATATGAAGATCTAGAGTGTTCAGCATCAGCTGCATTACTTTCAGCAACTTACTAGTCTCTGAAACACACACTCAACAAAAATAGGCGTGAGACACTATCATACTGGTCGATGTCTCTGTTGTTATCTCAGTATATAGTAAACACGGCACTTAGCCATGCAAAAGGTCACATGGCATGCACTGCTATTTCACTAGCAAAATTATGAACTCGGCATCACCCTGCCAACCTACTTTCCAAAAGGATGATAATAATAATAATAATAATAATAAATTAATAAATATAATTTCTTTTAAGATAGAAAATGATGTTTAGGGTGAGAATGAGTGAGCAAGCAATGATGTGGGTCCACTGAGAAGCCTCCAACTTGGGTAAATGGATCCAAATGCTTTTGAGTGGGTGGTTCTTGTGAGTAAAGAGCTAAGATTAAGTTATAATTAACCATTTACTAAAAGGTTTAGTAAATGGACTAGGTGATTTTGAAGCTCTACACAAGGATAATATAATATGTGCATTGTATATTATTATTATTATTATTATTTTGTATTTTTATAATTAACTAAAAGAATAAATTACACTGTGGTAAAAGTTTAACCCTGGTTAGGGTTAGAAGAATAGAATAAATAATAAAGTTAGGTTAGAGTTATGCAGGGCTTGTGAACTTTTTCCCTTTTTCTGTATTTTTCCTGCATTTAAGTATTTTGGTATTTAGGAACGAGTGTTTTGACTAAAGGAGCTCAAACTTGCCCTTAATTTTTTTGAAGAATTTGGGAGGAAATTTTGGCGTCCGCTCGGATCTATCTATCAATTCCTTCAATTACGTGGATCTTCTCTCAAATTGGTGATCTCTCTTTCCCTTAATTTCGGGTCTCATCTTCGGTTTGATCCCTGTTTTATTTTCCGCTTTTTTTTTTTACTAGAAAATTTGGTCTGTAATGGCGATCAGGACACCTAGGGTTTCTAGGTTTGAAACTGGATGGAAATTCGTTTTCACTGTTTGCTAATCTTTGAATCTTCACTTAGTGTTTCGGCTGCTCATCTACTTCTTTCGAGGAAGCCTCAGGATCTGGGAAATTTTTAGTTTTTAACCAGACACTCAGTAAAAAGATTTTTTTTTTTAAACTTCAGTTTGCTTGTTTATCAGTAATAATGCTAGTTCGTTTTAGTTTTGATCTGCTTGAGCTGTCTTCCTGAGGTTTCTGTTACTGGATCTAGTGTTCTATGGTTCGGAATATGTGCTACCTATTCTTTTTTTTTCTTTTTCTTTTTCATTGATAATGTTCGATCGTTTTGCAGGAGAAGATGATTTTTCATGTTGGCGTTGGTACATGTGTACTAAGAATTTTACATTGTGTTTTGAATTTTTCTTTTTTTAATCAAGATCATTCATAGAGTAGGCGTTGAAAGATTGTGGTATGGATTGTAATAGAGAGGAGGCCCTTAAGGAAAAAGAAATTGCAGAAAAGAAATTCAGTGCTAATGACATCAAAGGTGCGAAGAAGTCAGCTTTGAATGCGCAAAGCCTCTTTCCATCACTTGAAGGCATACACCAAATGATTTCCACTATGGATGTTTATCTTGCAGCAGAAAAGAAGATTAATGGAGAGAACGACTGGTATGCAATTCTATCCGCAAATGCCTCAACAGACGAAGAGACACTGAAGAAACATTACAAGAATTTGTCACTACAGCTCCACCCTGACAAAAACAAGTCTATAGGGGCTGAAGGTGCTTTCAAACTAATTTCACAGGCTTGGAGTGTGTTGTCTGATAAGGACAAGAAAATGACATTTGATCAGATGAGAAATGACAATGGCTTTTGTAACAAATCTTCCCGACTGCATGGTGGTATTTCTGTCAAAAATACAGCAAATGGTTTGTACTCATTTTCCAACACCACAACATCTAGCAAAAGGGCTCGGAAGAGCAAAGCTGCTGCTCCATCTGCTGCCTCTCAAGCTCATCCTGTTAATCTGAACACATTTTGGACATCATGCAGTCGATGCAGGATGCAGTATGAATACCTCAGGATATACCTTAATCACAATCTCCTCTGTCCAAATTGTCACCAAGCCTTCATGGCAATTGAAATTGGAATTCCTGGTAATGCAGCAGATTCTTCTCTTCATTGGCCAACCAAGCAGCACCAGCAAAATTCAAACCATAAGTACACTGGTAAGAATGGATATAGTTCTGAATCCAGTACCTCCACATTTCACAGGACAGGAACATTGGAATTCCAGCATGCTGCAAATTTTGAGTCTTATAATCATCAAAACTTTCATTGGAGCACTTTCACAGGATCAAGTGTGACTACTGGTACAACAGATTCTTCATTTCACACTGCTTACGGAAACCACAAGAAATATGAAAAGATGAGAAGAAAGTATGAAAAGGCACAAGCGGCAGCTCGAAGGGAAGAGTCATTCCGGACAGATGTACATGTCCACAAGAGCTCAGCTAATGGTTCTGGAAGTTATGCTACTGGCCAAGATCAGCCTATTTTTAATGTTGGCAGACCAGAAAAGAAGAGAAACAAGGTTGATGAAAGCATTAATTATCATGGAAGAGGTGCATCAGAAAATTTTTCCACTGGCATTGATCAGAAAATTAGTGCTGCGTTTAACCTTCCTAGGTCTAAGATTGTTGCTAGACATGATTCTTTCAGGGAGTTCTCACAAGTTAATGTACGGGATATATTGATAGAGAAGGCTAAGACGGCAGTTTGTATCAAGTTAAAAGAATGGAAGTTATCTAAAACAAAAAGGTTGAAAGGAAAGAACCAATTAAAGCAGAAAACTGGTCAAGAAACAGCCGAAGTGCACAAAACTAAAGGTGGGCAAACACTTCTATATAATTCTGGTATGAAGGAATCAACCAACAACCATGATGCAAACTTATGTGAGAAAATCCCTAGACCTGTATCAATTGATGTACCTGATCCTGATTTCTATGACTTTGATAAGGATCGCTTGGAAAGGACTTTTGAAGGAGACCAGGTGTGGGCTACATATGACAGTGAAGATGGTATGCCTCGACTATATGCCATGGTTCAGAAAGTTCTGTCTCGTAGACCATTCAGAATTCGCATGAGTTTTCTTACTTCTAAGTCCAACCATGAACTAGGACCAATTAGCTGGGTAGCCTCTGGATATGCAAAGACATGCGGAGATTTCAGAGTAGGCAGATATCGTATAAGTGACACAGTTAATATATTCTCCCATAGAGTTAGATGGGAGAAGGGCCCCAGAGGAGTAATTAGAATTCTTCCCTGTAAAGGTGAAATCTGGGCCTTATACAAAAATTGGTCTGTAGATTGGAATGAGCTCACACCGGATGATGTGATATACAAATATGACATGGTGGAAGTACTTGATGAGTATCAAGAAGAATATGGTGTTACTGTCATGCCTTTGGTGAAAGTTGCTGGTTTCAAAGCAGTGTTCCATAGACATATGGATCCAATCAAGGTTAAGCGGATAGCAAGAGAAGAAATGTTCCGTTTCTCACATCAGGTTCCTTCATATTTGCTAACAGGTGAAGAAGCTCATAATGCTTTGAAGGGCTGCCTTGAATTGGACCCTGCAGCAACACCTGTTGAACTTCTTCAGGTTATTACTGAAGTAATGGAAGATGTGAGTATGGAATTGAAAGAACAACAATCTGGTAAGTGATTCTGAATCTGTGACGGCCAACCTTCAGAATCAAAAATTTACTGCTTGTCGTGGAAAGAATAGAAAAAAATGTGTGACTCAAACATAGTGGTTGTTTTCTAAAGACTGAAGCCTCATTGATCTTTTAAGCTCCTCATCATCTCTTTTTTATGATGGCTTGGACTAGGAATGTCAGGGTAGATGAGTTGCTCACATATCTTGCTTGACAATGGCTATTGGTATATCTAATCATTAACTTTTTCTCCATTTGGAGTTTTCTTGTGGTAGCACTTGATTTCAGGGCTGACAGTGTTCTAATGTTAAAACTTAATTTCACCCTTGAAAGCCAAGCATATTATTTGCTGTTTTAACATAACAGTATCAGCTAATTGATTGCTTGTGAAAATCCTAGGAGACCTGCTCCATCTGTTTTCTAATGTTAAAATTTAATTTCACCCTTGAAGACCAAGCATATTATTTCTTCAAAATTTGGTTGATGTTTAGCATAACAGTATGAGCTAATTGATTGCTTGTGAAAATCTTAAAAAGATACCTGCTCCATCTGCTTCCTTTTCTCTTCACATATTCCATATTTTCATGCATTTTTTTGAGACACTTTAATTTTGCACCTTAGCCCGCAATTTTTAACATTAATTTTATTTACTCATTGTGTAGGATGAAACACTCGGCTGTATTTTTTTTCCTTTCCGTAACATCTGCACATAAACAAATCTGAATTCAACATAACATCTAGTTCATGGTTGATGCATGTGGTTGATTCATGTGTTAAAGTAATCCAAGTGCAAATTCTTTGTTTTTTCTTAATGTCCAATCAGAGTTGGTTGTTCTATTTTTTCTCAATGATTGACAACGAATATACTTCACCTTGTAATGAATGATCCACTATGAAAAGTTAGACTTGCATCATCCTGCCATTTCCATGTTATCTGTTTTATTTTCAAATAGAAGGTGTCCTTTCTCAAGGTGCAATGACCTCCTTTAATCTCATAACTATTAGAACAATAGTTTATATTTCTTTTGTTTTGTTATAGATACCCATTTTTCTGATTTCCTAGTTAAGAAAGTAAGTGGGCATTGATTGTGAAGATTTCCAGCTAACAAACTGTTGTATCTTGTTCTCAAAAAAATATTCTTTTTCACTGTGTATTACTATGTTCGAATAGCAGTTATATCTTCAGCACTTGGGCTACTAGTCTCCGCACTCTTTCAAGATCAAGAATCTACTCTTAGTTCACGAAAGCTTGCTGAATTATCCATAAACATAGTGCAGAAATTACACACTTCCTAATTTATTGATGATATACATTGGCACCATAACAAGTTGCCACACTTGCATCTTGTCAAGCTAAAAGTAGTAGCTACACTCTCAAAAGCATGGAGTAGAAAGCATATAATACCATCCAACATCTTAAGCATATACTAGTGAAACTGCATCTTCCACACAAAGCTAGATTCTAACAATCTGCTGCTGCAAACAAAGCTGAAATAACTACTAACATCATCACTGATGCCTTTCTTGCTGACTTCATCGCCTCGCGCCTGATGGCGGCTCATGCAGTTTCTCTGCTGCAGTATCACCAAGAGGCTGAACCTGTGCAACTCCATGGACAGGCTCCATTGGGTTTGGCCCTGAAGGAACAGACCTCTCCCTCGGAATCACATACTGGTTGTCACCATGCTGCTGTGCAACTAAAGTAGCAGAAGCAATCTGCACACGCTTAGAGGCACTCTTCAGTGCAGTACTTGTTTGGCTGCCCTTCTCAACTCTGATTCCCATCCCATTGCCTGAAGAGACAGCCAGAATAACTGCTATGATGCAAACTACTAGACTCTTCGCCATTTTTTCTCAAGTTTCGGATGCTTTGGAGTGGGCGAGTCTCTGAGCTTTTTGTAGGCTCTTGATGTGGGAGGAAATGATAGCATAGTCGACACATGAGTGCTTCCGAGAAATATAAAAATAAAAATTAGCATGTCGTGTGTTTGTTTAGCTTCTTTAAACTTAGCTACTTTGTTTGCCATCTACTTTAATTAGGTACAGATCACTATTCTAGTTTGTGAAGCTCTGTTGTTTCTTCTAATTAATTAGGTTAGGTGGCACTTTGCCTGTCACTTGGTTTAGTTTTCGTCTAATTAATGATCATTGCTGTTCTCAGTCCGGTGATGTCCGAACAAGCAATTAGTCCTGATGTAAATTGCTAATGGCTGAGACTCTTTTTGACCATGAAAGATAGTTTGGTGTTGTGCCTCCAAATATTGGCGACAGGTCGCGTGCTAAATGTTGGAGTTGAGTTTGATTACGCAATTTAATGAGGTGACACATGATCATACTTTCTTTTTTTTTTCCATTTTCCCATGTTTGTTAATTGTACAACGTACATTGTGACGAGAATGAGTTGAGTTGGCTCAGAAGCTAAAATTCAATCAATTTGCCTCCACGATCTAGCTGGCACAATACTAGAGGTAAATAAAAGTTCAGTTAAATTGAATAAATCGATCGAATTTAAAATTTTGATTACTATCTAGCTGACTCATTACCCACTTATGGTCCAATTGATATGATTGTTTACACAAATTCTTCGACGCAAACTTTAAATGAGATTTGTGCTTGTAAATTCACCATTTATATAATCTATCCGCTTTCTACCCAATCATCCACACCCCTTAAAGGTTGCAACCAGTTAAATAAAGGCGAAATGCTCCAACAACCATCAAGTCTAGTAGTCAAGAATCGATAAAGAAATGCTCACTAATTATCACTGGAAGAATGAATGAGCTTTATTGAGACAGTGCTCGACGTACCATTATCATCCTTAGGAAAGTGAGGGCACGCATTCTTAAAGCTCAAATCCAATTAGGTACCTGCATAGCCTATCTTATAATTGAATGTGGAGCACCCACTCGAGAACAAATCAAATTAAAGATTGAGTAAGAAATCTTTGAACTTGGCAAGTGCTCCTAAAATCACTAAACTGAATAGGATCATTAGCTTTGATTTAAAATTGCATCCTCCATGATGAGTTGTCTCCTTACATGAAGCTTCCTTTCAGTCTCTGAGTGGAACACATGGAGAAGCCCCTCGCTTGGTCCGGCAAAAGCTAGGCCTCGAGTGCCAGTTTAACAGAAATGTTTCTCTTCTTATTTCTGTAGTTCATACAGATCAAACTAAAGCCTGGAATGGAGGCAACAAGCAATCAATTCAGTATTCAGATGTGCATCAGCACAGAATGAAAACTAGAAAATTGGAGAGACTATGGCAGATGATCCTTTTAGTCAAGAAAAAAAGGACCTTGTTAAGACCACTGGAAGCTCACCACTGTCACTGATGACAACCCTCTTCTTCTTGTCCGATCGGTCCGTCTCTTGAGACTAAATCAACTTCACTGCGTCCGTACCCTCAAGAACTTGGCCAAGACAACATGCCTCTGGTCCAACCATGGTCTGCCAAAAAAAATAAAAAGCAGTTCATACAGAGCTGTATTTTAATTTGCTACACTGGCTATAACAAATGGCACTGTAAGGTAAGCACAATTTTTTGTAAAATTGGGTGATTACTGTTGCAATGGTTTAAGAAGAATTATTTTTGCTGTAGAAGTTTGTTTTCTTTTCTCCAGAGTGGCAATGACGTGGAACGTTCGAATACTTAGCTAGTCAGAAATCTAGTTCAGGGAAATGTTTTAGAGAATCCACTGATATAATGTATGCTAAAGGGACTAATTCCAAGATAAGCAGCAGACTTTAATTTCAGATGTTGAGACAGTCATTGCTATAATTTTGGGGCAGCCAGTAAACAAATGTAGCAGTGACCAAATTTAGGAGAACAACGACAATGTCTGACAAATGGTACAGCAATCTATTGGATCATTCTAACAGGCATTAGTTTTCTAAAGAGCTCCTACCATATGTTTGTTTTGAGTTGCTGAAGGTTCATCAGGTCAAGCCATGATCATTACACTATTACAACGCCAACAGGATAAACATAACACAGGTCAGTGAGGATTCTCCTCTAGCCAGCTTGATGCCTATGAGATTAGGAAAATTAAACTACCTTACGTCTATTTCAAGAAGCCACACTCATCCAGTAAAACGATAATCATACTAGCAATCAATATTTTACAGTGGAATTTTCATGAGGATTTCCAATTACAGTTTCCAGGGGCATTCAACTAGAAGACATAATGCTATACAGTGGTGTGAGTAACAAAAGTGTCTCCGTTATAATAATAACAACAACAACCTAAATCTTATCCCAGGGCCGACTATATGGATCCCTCTATGTTATTGGATCTATCCCCTACAATATCATCATCTATACTTAAATAAATTTTATCTTGTTTTATTGTTGCTAACCAAGTCTTTTTTTGTCTTTCTTTTCCTCGTTTGATGTGCGTATTTGTCATAGTTTCACATCGCCTAACCAGATCATTTATTGATCGTCTAAGTACATGTCCGTACTATCTTAAACGTATCTCTTGGAGTTTTCCTTCAATAGATGCAACTCTGATTTTCTCTCGAATGCTTTCATTTCTTATTCTATCCATCCTCATAAGTTCACACATCTACCTTAATATTCTCATCTCTGCAACTCTCATCTTCTGCTCATATGCTCGAATCATAGCCCAACATTCAACGTCATATAACATAGCAGGTCTAACCGTCATTTTGAAGAACTTCCCTTTAAGTTTTAGAGGTACTTTACGATCACATAAAACACCCACGCCCTCCTCTATTTCAACTATCCTGCTTGTATTCTATATAAGACATCTCTCTTAATCCCTCCATCATTTTGCAAAAATTATCCTAAATACTTAAAGTTCTCAGTTCCAAACAACTCGTTATCTCCTATCTTAACAATTATCTCATTACGTCTAATATTGCTAAACTTAAATTTTATATATTCTATCTTTACTCTACTAAGTCTAAAACCTTTCACTTTTAGTGTTTCCGCCGAGATTCTAGTTTAACATTTACTCCTTTACGTGTCTCATCTACCAAAATAAATCATCTGCAAACAACATGCACCACAGTAATGTGTTTTGAATGTGTCGAGTGAATTCGTCCATGATTAGTATAAAAGGATAAGGAGTTATAGCTCATCTTTGATGTAACTCTATCTATATTAGAAATGCTCCAGTTAATCTACCTGTCTTCTCTCTGATCTTTATATTCTCGTACGAATCCTTAATTAGTTCAATATATACTGCGCTAACACCTCTTTCTTCTAAAATTCATCATATAATTTCTCTTGGAACTCTATCATAAACTTTTTCTAAGTCAATAAATACCATGTGTAGATCTTTCTTTTGCTCACAATACTTTTCAATTAGTTATCTGAGAAGATATATAACTTCTATTGTCGACCTTCCAGGCAAAAATCCATATTAATTTTAGTCACTGTGGTCCCCTCAATTTTTTTTTCTATTACTCTTTTCTAAAGTTTCATGTATGACTCATTCGTTTAATACTTCTATAGTTTGCACAATTTTATACGTCTCCCTTGTTCTTATATAATGGAACTAGAGCACTTACCCTACATTGATCAGACATTTTTTTTCGTTTTTAATATCATGTTAAATAATTTTGTAAGTCATTCAATATCTTATTATCCTAGGCACTTCCATACCTCTATCGAAATATCATCTGGTCCCACAGTTTTTTCATTTTGCATCTCATTTAAAACTTGTTATACTTCTGAAGTTTAAATTATACGATAAAATTTTAAATTTCTATACTCATTTAACCTACGTAAATTACCTAAGTTAAGTTGGTCACCTAAACCTTCGTTAAAAAATTAATGAAAATATCTCTTCCGCCACTTTTTTATTTCTCCATTAGTTACTAGTACCATATTGCATTCATCTTTAATACACCTTACCCTATTGCATTCATCTTTACTATATCTTGTTTGGATAAGATCTTTTGTCTTTCTCTCTCTCACTTTAGCTATTCTATAAATGTCTTTTTCCCATTCTTTTGTATCCAATTTCTGATATAACCGTTCAAAAATTTCATTTTTTGCTTCATTCACTACTTTCTTAACATCTTTCTTGGCTATTGTATATTTTTTTAGGTTTTCTCGTTCTTACAAATATATAATTCCTTATAGGCTGTTCGTTTTTCCTTTACTTTCGCCTCCACCAAGATTCCTTAATTGGTGGTGATGCATACCCCTTTGACTGATACATTCTTGACTACTATTTTCAACTTGGATATCATCTTATCTCATATTGTATTTGAGTAATCATATATTTCGTATAATGATTGTACTCCTACATTCTCCTTAAATATGTTTTGTTTCCCATCATTTAACTTTCACCACTTAATTCTAGGAATTGTGTATATTTTCCATCTATTGATACTATGATTGAAGTGTATATCCAACACTACTAACCTATGTTGGGTAGTTAAGCTATGAACTTGCCATCTTTACAAATGTTTTTTTTTCTCTTCCTAATCATAAGAAAGTCAATTTGTGATTTAGTATTCCCACTTCTAAACATGATCAAATGCTCTTTTCTTTTATTAAAGCGCGCATTAGCTAGTATAAGGTTATATGCTATCGTAAAATCCAATATAGTTTTTGTTTCTTCATTTCTTATTCTGAACTCATAACCCTCATGCACCCTCTCATATTTCTCATTTTTCATATGCCCATTTAGATTGTCTCCTATTAAAATCATTTCATTTGGCGGAATATTTTGTAAAATTTCATCTAAATCGTCTCAAAATCTTGATTTGGTATTTTTATTTAATCCTACTATATATTCTAATTACATTCATAGTTTTGTTTGCTACTACTATCTTAAGAGTATAATTTTATCCCCTTTCTAACTACTCCTACAACTTCATCCTTTAACGAATTATCTAAAAAATATCTACTCCATTTCTTGTTTTACTGTTTCCTGTGTACCATAACTTAAAACCTGAGTTCTCTATTATCTTTGCCTTCCCCCTACCTCTTTTGTCTCTTGTACACATAAAATACTAATTCTTCTCCTATTTATCGTATCTACTACCTCCATTGCTATGTTCCATGTTCCAAATATTAGACTATTAGCTTTCCTATAATATTTGTTCTTATCCAACTTATAGGTGAGAACTCTTACTGATTTAACACTACACCTAAGATGCAACGGGCTCTGCCAATACATTATAGTCGGACCCTACAACGCGAACTGTTACATATTTAACACTACATTTGAGTTTTAGAGATATAACGGTCCTTGCCGAGACATTACAGTTAGACTCTGCAATGCATTCCTTCTGAGGAATAACCTAGCATTAGCACAATAGTTTAATGGATTCATTCATTGAACATTTGTCATAGTTTAACGCTAGCTAGCAACCTAACGCAATCTTCCTCCTTTATCCAGGCTTGGGATTGACTATGATGGGGTAATTCATTGCGGAGTTAACAAAAGCGTCGTCATTAAACTTTAAAAAAAAAAAGCAGTTACAAGTTATACAGCTCCCACCAATTTCTCCACATCAGAAGGTTCTTTTGAAATGCATTTTCATGAAACTCCTTCTGTAGATGCTTTGAGAAGGTGTATATTTGCAGAAACAACAAACAACATCCAGTCTCATACTAAGTTTTAAGATCTCTTTAGTAGTTAAAGAAAAGAAGACTTTTGGAAGGAAAATTAAAATAGTATATAGAAGAGTTCAGTTCCATCACCAAATTTTACAGACAATGGAACATTTTGTAGAAACTATTTTTTTCATCACTGTCTGACCATTCTCTGGATTATGTACATGAGTTATGCACATGAGCTATAAATAAAAAGGAAGTAATAATATTAAGTGCTGGAAACAAATAAAAATACTAGGTCCTTTTTTCTCCCACAGCAGAATGAGAAAGCAAACTCCGCCCATGGTAAATAAACTCCGCCATAGCCGATCCCAAGCCCAAGTAAAGGAGGTATGTTATCAGTCAGCATAAAAGATAGACAAATGTTATGTATGGACTTCAAACAGAATGAAAGTACAAAACAAGCTTTGTCCTGCCTTCATCATTCATGGACTTCAAACTCCAAACAAGCTTCTAACAAAAGAACCAAACCCCAAATTTATTGTGATGATATTAAAGGCAGGAAAAAACTTGAAATAGAGGGAAAACAACATGCTTTGTTCTCTTTCCACCATCTATCAACTCTCCCAATACAACTTTATACCAAGCTAATGCAATCCAAACTCACTCCTGCATCCAGCAGACAAGCAATGATATTTTCCTAGGACAATAGGTAGGTTATAAAATCCCTATTAAATTCAGTTAGGGATAAGATAAAACACAGTATAACTTAACAAACATCTCAATGGAATTACAAATATTTTCAGTTAATGAGATACCATCATGTAAATAAATCAGTATGATATTGCCAGATAACTATCAAAGTGTCCAGAATGGGAAAAACACCATTATAACTGAAATAGTTTACTGCATGTTGAAAATGCTGGAAAATTTGCAAAATACTAGAAGCAAATTTCAGAAATCAATTCAAGCATAAATTTACTTTCACAGTGCAAATGAAGAACTGACTTCCGTTAGTGTTAGGCCCTGCATTTGTCATACTAACCACTCCTCGTCCCACATGAACCACTGGCAATTCCCAAGTAAATAAGCATCCTTTTATCCATATAATACAGTTATAATAAATGCCTCATAATGTTCAGCTTACACTTGAAGTTTTCATCTTTAAATGTGCGGCCATAAATATTTTTACCACCAGTCCCCTGAAATTAAACAATACAATCTTCTAATAAACATTTTACCTCATGTGCATTCACATAACAATTACCATCCAAAAGTGACTCGTTACGGCTAACCTACTTTTTTCAATAAGACAACAATAGATCTCCATCAGAAAGTCGCTGATAAAGCAATGGTTCAGTCTGCTAAATGATTTCCATGTAAAATTGATCTTTCCTTCATCGGAATTGATGTTGCTCTGCAAACTAAAAAATGCCCACACAACATTTAACAATAAAGACATTGATAACCAACTAAATAGAAAATACGAGCTTCCTTACTGAGGAACTTGCTAGGTACTTCCTAAGTAAATCGCATACCAAGTGCTATCATTCAAATATATAAGAAGACTCCAAGATTATGTGATACTGACCATTAAAATTACAGTTGAACAGGATGATACATGAGCCAGGAGGTATACTTGATGACTTTTCTGCTGTAAAAATTCAACCAATTCATTCTCTAACTTCAGTTAATATAGTATTTAGCATCCCTATGTGTTTCTCAAGAGAGAAGTTAAAAGACATCATATATTACTGTAGTTATATCTGCTACAATCAATGACTTAATTTAAGTTCACTACGTAAACATGTTGGATCATGTAACTTGTATAAGACTGTCGTATTATTATTTAACCTTGAGATTGTTATTACAAGTTCCTGGATATTAATTATTTATCTTCACATAAGCCTTGTATGTTTGGTATGAGTTGTTGAAGTTGTTTCAATAATATGATATGAACAAATATTATTTAATAGTGCTGCACCTTTTTTTGGTCAAGAAATATTTCTATTTCAAATTTTCAATCCGTTTGTGTAATATAATCATTCTTTATAAGTTATAACCGACCTTAAAGTATAAAATTCATCAGACTACTTTTACTATTTACACATCCCAATCACAAGTCAGCAGCAGCAGAGCCTACATTTCCCTTGTCGAAGTCTCCTCCTTGAATCATGAAATCCTTGATCACACGATGAAATGAAGATCCCTTGTACCCGAAGCCCTTCTCACCTGATCAATGAGCAACAGCAAAATGCATATACTGTCAAACGAAGCAAATAAAAAGGAAAAAAGAAAAGAGATTTCAGAGGATGAAGACAACCTGTGCAAAGAGCACGAAACACGAAAGTTTGGCTTCAAAAATTCAAAATTTTAAGAACCAGCATGGGAAATCTCTTTATCCATCAAACCTTCAGCTCCGCGCGAGGCGAATTGGTGCAGCGGGCTTTTCTTGGGAAAACCGGCGCTGATCGGAGACTGAAGGTAGACGAAAATTCCGGCCTCGGACAGGATTTCAGGCCCACGAAGACGTTGGAAGTACTCAGAAGTGGATGCCGGGAAGAGATGCATTGAACACCAGCAATTTTTGGGCGTACGCCCGCCTGGCACACAGAGAGAGATTGTAACGAGCGGAGGTTAAGGCAGAAGCAGTGAGCAAGGGAGAGATTCGATTACGATGGAGGTCAACGGAGCCGCCATCGGCGAGGAACTTGGGAAGACGGCGAAGGTGCCGTGGATTACGAGCTGCTACAACCAGCGACCGGAGCGATGACAAGGGAAGGCGGCAGAAGAGCTCATAAAAGATTGGGCTTCGTCGAGGTTTTATAGGCACTGATAATGGACCTATAATGGGCTCACAATAAACAAAACTGAAAGACGACGAAATTGGGCCTCCAATTACTAAGTTGCAAACGAAGAAAAAGAAAGGAGCAATATTCCTTTTTATATAAAAATTTAAAGTGTATAACAATATTATTAAGAGATTTAAGCTTATTATTTGGGAACAATATTGTCACACCAACATAGTACATCAATGGGCAAGATTCCGCAGTTAGATAATTATATGGATGATTACTCTAATAAATTTTGAAAGTGTCCTTAGATCATTTTCTGATATGTAAAAGGGTATTTCGCTTGGTCTTAGAATGAAAAGAATGATCTTCTTATGGAATTTAATCCTTTCCTGGATATATTTATGATACCGATAGTCAGTGGTGACGATACTAAGCTATTTGGGGTAAGTGTTATCATCTTTTGCTCCAATTAATGAGTAAGATTGCAGTTGATACATATATATATATATATATTATATTATATATATAATATATATATATACGGTTTGATCACCGCGCGACAAAGACGCCGCCTGCGCAACCGATTCCTGATCGGTCACGGACGATCAGACGGGTTGTGCTGATAGGTCACTTGACCGATCAGGCACTCTCCGAGGCCGAGCTGGTGACTAGCAATGACGGCAGAGAGTGCGAAAGCCAACGGGTTCACCATCCTCTTGGTTATAATATGGTTCGGCGTCAGCAGCCTCTCGGAGTGCCTGATCGTCCGTACCGATCAGGAATGTGCCTGATCGGTCCGCGACCGATCAGGCGCTATGTCGGCACGGTGGCAATTAGAAATAATAAATAATAAAAAATAATATATAAAGTGATACTAATCTAAAAAATCTAATGGGTAAAAATGTCTGATCTTTTCCATGCAAAGGACGACTACGTTAGGGGAAAATGCCCCTTGTGGAACCGCCACATTAGTGACCCCAGGTCACTCACTACTATTGAGAGGAGGTAAAGCGGGAAAGCCCAAGTGTATAGGTGGGAGTCTATAGAAGCAGTGAAACCCTTTGTCAAGTTTTGACTCCCCAACCACTACGACCTTATCTCAAGCACTTACAACTGAACCATGCCTCCAAAGATAAGTGCCCTCATGATTTACTTGCTTATATTTTGCCATGGGACTTACGATACTAGACTACTTAGGGCGAGTGATCTTTTTTGCTCCAACCAATGGGTAAAAGTTTGAGTCACGACTGTGACAAATAACTCTCCCACTTGGGGAATCATTCAGTATCTGATTTATTTCTCTTTATCTGACCGTTGGCCCAATGATGATGGATGTTTGCATAAGTGTTATCACATTTTGCATCAATTGATGGAGATTGTGTTTTTTTAAGTAGAAAATAGGAAAAAAAATAATTATGGCCTTGTTTAAATGTGAGATTAGGAATGAAATTGGGGTATTTAAAAAATAAAAATGTTAGATCTACAATTTTAGGTAAAAATTTCTATAAGATAGATGAAATAGATGTAAGATTTTATCTATTTTTTAATTAATTCACAATTTGTAGTTTAAGTTTATAAAAAGAATAGTGTTATTTACATAAGTAGATGCTTATGTGAAATTGTCAAATGGCTTGAAAGTAAAAGTATTTGATATTTGTTTGAAATGTTTTTTTTTTTACATTTCAAAGAATTGTATTAATTTAGATAAGAGTGATTTATCGTATGAAATAAAATTATAAACATATAATAATCTGATTAGATGATATTAAAAATATAAAAAATAAAGCATTTCAAAATGACAATCATATCATCATTTAAGTGTCGGCAAATTATTTATCAAATAAATAACTTCAATAATTTCAAACACGTTTTAAAATGCCACTTGTAAAATCTTAATCATTTTTATTTAAAATTAATAAGATAGATGATTTTTTTTAAATGCTAAATTTAACATTTCCATAATTCTTTTATAAAATATAATTATTTTATTTGCATTTAAGTTATGATTTAACTAATGTTTATGTCATGAAAATTATCAAAACATTGATAATTTTGCTATAATATATCTGTTAGATATATTAGATAGATAGACAGTACAACTGAGACAGCATTAACATTATCATATTAATTTGCAATTAAGGCAAACAAATTATACAGACTAAAGGGCAGCTCAATGCAATACGGGATCTTAAGAAAAAGTCTATTGCACACATCCTTAACCTACTTTACCGTTGCACTAAGACTCCCCTTTAAACAAATTATACAAAATGTTTAAGAAATTTGTAGTGTATAAATGAAGGCATTCTCTGCTACAAGGCATTCTCTTCCCATGCCAGGTACCAGATTCAAGACTAACAACAAAGGACATCGCCAACTCAGATTTCGAATTTCGGCAAAAACACAAACAGGATGACATCTCCTGTAACGAAACAACTCGATGTGTCAGCCAATTTCCACTTACCGGCATCAAACAACATAGCAAATCACACTTGCTGACGGAGAGAACAATCGCCTAGTCAATCGCTCTACAATATAGAACAAGAGCAGGAGCAAGTCATCTTTGGCGACTCTTCGACCTTCTTTTCTGTGGGTGTTACAAAAGGTGAATAAGAGACAACATTTTGAAAATAAGAGGATGAATCATCGAGTGAGAACTTAGTTATATTTAAAGATTGCTAGCAAGTAGTTAGGAGGAACATATCGCTACCGATACATGCTGTCAATAAACATCATACTATTAGCTCGCGGTCATTCATTTTTCCTTAGTGTTTACCAGTGATTTTTCTTGATGGTATCTATCAACGTATTGTTGGCTAACCTTAATGGAAGTAAGCCTACCAATTCTTTTCTGTTAATATAATTCAATTTCGTTCCGTGAGTAGATCGTTCTATATTATTGCAACTTAACCAAAGTAGTGTCACATGCTCGTTATCAATTGTGAGATCAGAATGTTAACAAGAGCCCATGCATTGGAATTTAGGTACCCGACTAACAATGACAAATCAAGATAAGATGCAGAAGTAAGATTTTCAGATCACAGTAGAACTAGATTCTGCCCACTTTTTTCTCAGTTTAAAGATACTAAATGCATCAAAAGAATTGGAATTTTAGGGATGATAAATCTATTTAAACATGGAGATGTGCTTAAAAAAATAAAGACTGCCATAGTGTGCAACAAATATAAGGCCCACATGAACATTTCCAGCTTACCTGTATTCGTTTTAGCCGATGTAGGTTGCACAATGACATGCATCGTAATAACTCCTGCTGAGAACTCACCGAAAGGCGATCGACATTGGCCAATTGTTGTTCCATTCTCTAATACTTTGCCAGCATTTATGAGTTTGACATCATTAGCAACTTTTGGTACCATTTTCTTGTCTACATAAAACAACAACGCAAGGCTAACTTATACGATCGTGCAAGGCAACAAGAAGAGCTTAACATGTAAAACCATCAAAAGAAGAAGAAAACATAACTTGGTGGGTGTGTATAAGAACAAAAATGGACGTGGTAAAAAAAATAGAAAGAGAGAAAAACACTTCCTCCCAGTGATCATCTGAAATAAACCACTACAAAATTTTCAACTACTTGCATGTAATTCATACAGTGTCACTTTTATTTAGGTTAAAGTATCTTATATGATGTGTTTGCTTCTTTGGTTCCAAGACCATTCCACTTCAGTATCACCAAAAAAACTCACTTTATAAGATGCGGTCATTTCCATTAAGGAGAAAATCTTTCTTAGCAGACTTAATAACAAAGTAAAGCAATCAGTAGTTTCTACCTCCTGCTGATAGATCAAGAGATTTCTTCTGCCTAGCAAGGAAAGATCGACACCAATGACTACAATGTCAGAAGAACAAATGGTCATCCAACAAACTGTATGACAATAAGTTGCAGCAAGGTTCTATCACGAGACATCTGGAATGACATCCCACTATATTCCTTACCCACAATCGACACTAACTCATATCTAGAAGAGAAAAGTCATTATCAAGAATATTCATTACAGTTCTAGATTCAATGCTATTTACTAGCCACTTGATGAACATTCTCCCTTGGATACTAGATAGTGTAGTCGCTGACAAAGATCATAATGTGGATCAAACAAAAAGAAGAAATGCCAATATACTATGATAAGTATTAAAGACAAGTACTAACTACACATAGATTGGAAAAATGTGTCAGAAAAAATATTCTAAAAAAAACAGAAAATATAACACATATTGAAGGAAAACTAAAGGCTGAAGTGGATACTATAAAATATTGAAATGTCCAATTAGAGCATTACAATTAGAAGCAAAGCAAGCAAGGGCAAAGCTTCGAGGTATACGGCTTAAAAAGCTTCAAACTAGGTGATAATAAGGCCAATCGGTTCAAATCGAACCGAACAAACCAAAAATTTTTTGAACTAATTGAATATACCGAACTTTTCAATAAAAATCGAACAAATCGAACCAATAAAATATGAAGAACAAATTAATAGAACTTTTCAACAATGATACATTTCTATCTGATTTTTGAAAGCGAGTGCTTGGCACAACTGTCTCCCGTGCTGAGAAGAAGTTCAAGTGACTAACACGGCCATTGCGTGTTTGAGGACCGGGTCGGCGGAAAACGTCGGTTTATTTAGTTTAACCGAATTTCGACTTTTAAAACCAAAATCAAACCAAAATAACCGATATTTTAAGGGAAAAAATAAATTTCCGAATTAACCGAACTGAACTTTTAACTTTAGTCAGTTAATTTGGTTTAATCGAATTATTGCTCACCCCTAGGTGATACATAGTCATGCAAAAAAAAAAACACTAACAAGATGTTAAAAGATACAATAACAAGTAAAATTGGCAAATCTCACTAGGATCTAACTCTTAGACATTCCTCTTGAGATTTCACAACTCCATGGTGTTTAAAACAACGTTCTAATGCCTGAATTCCAATATCATATGAGTTTTGACTTTTGAGGCAGGGTTCTCGGTTGATTGCTCATACAAAGTTGAGAAAACAATTGAAATTTTACTGATAAGAATTTCACTTACAACTAGTTGCTAACAATGTTAAACAAAGTTATAGTCCACTTTGATCCACAATGTTATAAGGAATACTATGAATCAAAAAAAAAAGTTATCGAATCTACCAAAATAAGGATTTTGACATCAAAAGATTTAAGAACTAAGAACGAAAATGGAAACAAAAGGCTACCTCTCGTCTTAAATTATAAATTAAGAAAAAGAAAAAACACATATTACTTTGATAAGAATGGAAGACAAAGAAAGCGAGACTCTTACCTCGCGGCCACTCGGAGATTATCCTTTGTTTGAGCATGGCGACAGTGGAAGAAGAAGAGTAGCGAACGGGGCCGATGTCCGATCCATCATATAGCCGGAACTTGAGCTCGACCAGATCTTCTTCCGGCATTTACTCTCTCCGATCTAACACCCACAAGAAGAAACCATCCAAGACGTCGATTATAAAAAACCCATCGACCAAAGACCAACTCCACAAAATCCAGCGACGAGGAGAAAACAAACCTTTCGCAACGGAATCGAGCAAGGACAGTGAAAGACCGTTAAGCCAAAGCAAATGGAGGGGGAAATCCGACTATGTAAGAGAGATCCCGCAAGGTTCTCGATCGCTAGGGCTAGGGTTCAACCAGAAGCATTCGATCCGAAGATTAGGAAAAGGAAAAGATACAACAGGCAAACACGATGAAATCGTTTCGACTTTCCAAATTAATAAATTGGAATATTTATGTTCGAAAGATGATGATGATGATATCCGAGAATTTTGCTGGTTACCAATTTTTTTATATAGATATTTTGTCATGTATTCAAAAATCAGTGGAAAAAGAATCAGTTAAAATAATAAATTGTTTTGGAAACTTAAATAACTATGATAGAACAGATTTCTGGAACGGGAACAAGTGTACTGATAGTAAAAAAAAAATGTAGAAGTTAGGATAATATTTATAATTGATTTCGATTAAAAAAATTATTCATAAAAATTATTTATAGGATAATTTTTTTAATTATTTCATATTTTTTTATAAATTTTTTTATATAAAATATTCAGGTATGATCTTATTCGACTTACATTGATTTAAACTTTAAACAAACTTAAACGTATTGTATTATTTGACAACTTCTGGAAAACCCCTAAATACATAATAGATAGCACAATTCGAGTTCTTATAACACTATAAACTCATAATATTTGAATTATTATAATTTTTCTAGGTCCGTCGATGAATTTTCACGGAAACTCATTGATGGACCTAGGATATTTAGATTTCTCAATACTTGATAATCCTAGGTAGGTTGAGCTAAGGGAAAATATTTATGGTATCAAAATTTAGTTCTAACAACTAGCAATGTAGTTCTCATACCGTATCAGTTGATACAGAACAATACAACAACTGAATTTTATTAAATAACACATAATTATTTTTCTTAATATACAATTATATAGATGTGATAACACTAATCACAATTATTTTTCTTCTGGTGACAACACTAACCACAATTGATTATATACAAAATATAGAATTTGTAAACTAATACAATATCATCTTTTAATTGAACACTATTGGTATAATATTTAAGTAACTCCTAAATTCTTACTCTGGTAAGTTATTTTTATTTTGAAGTAAGTAAGATAGAAATCACCGATGCTTTAGTTAAATTAATAGGGATCAAAACATCTCGGTCGCCAATACCCAATAATAAAGCAACATCTCTTTTGGTGAGCGCAACCGATACACCTGAAAAATTTAAAATAATTAGTTATCTTTGAGAAAATAGGTATGATATTATCTAATATCAGACCCAACATGAGCCTGAAATGAAATAATTTCAAGTCTAACATGGGACTAAAAATCATTTCATTTTAGGTCCACTTTGAGCTTGATATGACGATCATATCAAACTATTTTTATTCCTATTTTATTTAACTATAGTTCATGCATGTTTAAAATTCATAATTAAGAGATGTACTTGAGAATCTAAAAGTCTACAAAGGTTGGAGAATGAGCTCACGACTATGACACAACTATCACTTTTTGGCAAAGAGTAATAGGTTACCTACGCTGAGAGAGAAAGGAGAAAAGAGATACATGTATCCGAACCATAATATATTATTTTAAAATTAAAACTATGAAAAAGTAGTTTGGATGCCTCAGAAATATAACTGCGAAAGGAGCTTATTGGCGGGAGGGGTATAAGGGAAATAAGATAATTTTTCGTGCGCCCTTTGGTAAAAAAAATAAACTGGAGGACCCTTTTTGGTAAATATGTTTTCCCATATACGTTTTTGGGTAAAAAATTGTTTCTTTAATAATGATTTTAAAATTTATAAAAAATAAGGTTGTGTTTGATACACTTATTTGTTATTTTCATTTTTCACAGAAAATGGGATTTTTCAGAAAACATATTTGATTTGTATTTTTAAAATTTATTTTTCAAAAACAGATATAGTCTTTTCTGAAAAACTAGAAAATCAAACAAAGTTACTTTCTAGAAAATGAAAAAAAAACATTTTTTTTATATTCTAAAAAATTATTTTATTTCATTCTCTAATTTTTCAGAAAATGTTATATTTTTTTCTGAAAAATAGGTCTGAAAAATACAAACCAAACATGTTTTTTGAAAAATCACATTTTCTATGGAAATTGAAAATAGAAAACAAGCCTACCAAACGTAGCTTACCGATTTTCTAAAAAATAAAAAAATAAAATGGTATAAATCAAATGCTCCCTAAAATATTCTAATTGACTAGTTATATTCTAGGCATTTAGCACTCTTTAGGATAAAATTTATAATTGATTTTGATTAAAAAAAAAGATTTATTATATAATTCTAAAATTATATATCATAATCATATGTGAATCGAGAATTTTAATTTAAGGTCCCGGATTGATAGTTTCCTAATCGTGAGATAAATTATTCTATGAAAATGTTGTCGTAAGGTAGTCAAAGGTCTAAATTCTTCCTTAGGAGGCCATGACCTCTTAGGTCCGTCCTTGATGATAATTATTCTAATATCAACGTGACTCTAATATTTTCTTAGATTTTTAGACATTTAATAATTAAATTTTAATTTAGATAAATTATTATATAAATTATTCTTAACGAGCGGCTAATTTAAAAATATTGGACTAATGGATGGAATTATTTTCAGATTTTTATTGATGATTGAAAAAATAATTATAAAACCGACTCTAATATTGATCTGAATCGAAAAATTAAATATATATCTTAGCCAAACGAGATGTCGTGCGAACGTGACTGACATAAATGGAGCATTGTTTTTTTTATAATATATATATATATATATATAAAAGAATTTGATCAGTTGTGGACCGATTCCTGCGGATCGCGTGCAGACTAGCGCCTGATCGTTCTGATGACCGATCAGGCGCCAGTCCGCACGCGGTCACCGCTTGCTTGATCGGCCACCGGAGGCTCGGGAGCATCTCCGACGGGTTCACCCGTACCCGACGGGTTCACCCTATCTCCTAGGGTTCATCGCACCCCCTGGGTTATAGTTTTGTTCGGGGGCGGCGACCAAAGGCCGCCGTTGGTGTCGAGAAGTCGCAGGTCGTGTGCATGATCGACCACCGGAGGCTCGGGAGCGTCCCTGACGGGTTCACCCTCCCCCCTAGGATTCATCGCACCCCCCGGGTTATAGTTTTGTTCGGGGGGCGGCGGCCGAAGGCCGCCGTTGGTGTCGAGAAGTCGCAGGTAGTGTGTCTGATCGATCACCAGACCGATCAGGTGCCAGTCCGTACACGGTCCGCCAGTCGCACCGGTCCGCGGCTGATCAAAAAACACACTCTCTCTCTCTCTCTCTCTCTATATATATATATATATATATGACATTCAATTACAATTTGTTTAAAAAAAATTGAAAAATTTCTCATTGCATAATATTAAAATTATTACCTTTAAAATTTAGAATTAAAAAAGGATAAACCTCGAATGTTGAGATTGTAAAAGTCTTTTAAAAAATTTGATATTACGATTGTCAATTTAGTATCAAATTTGAGACTTAAAAAATACATATTGTATATAGCAACATAACCCTAGTCCACCTCACAATTGGATGAATCTTGAATATAAAAGTATTTAAGGTGTAGAATAAACTTTTTAGACATGCCAGAGTCCATTGGAATTTCAAGAGGATTTAACACTAGACATGTTGCATAAATCTCAACACATTCCAAAATACAGAAATTTCTACTCCCAGTCAGACTGACACCGTAGCACAAAAATTAGATGATCTTAAGGTGCAATGATGAGTCCGACTTCTACAGTCTCTATAACTAATTGATACATCGAGTCCTAATTTGGAGACACAATCAAATCTCATGTCAGAGGAGATGGATTGTAAAGATGAAGATGACTTTATTTATGATTCAACGGTTCTACAAAACTCTTCCATTATTTTGAGTGATGAAGGTGCATCTGATGAGACTCCAAATGTGAATGGGGAATACATGTAGTTGTGAGGATTTGCTTGCCACGTAGAGGGAGTGTCCAAGTTTGTATGACCGAGGAGCCTTCGTGACAGAGGCTACCTTTAATCGGACATCTCGGGCATTACCTCGAAAAGGAGGTCAATCCCTTTGTTCCGGAAGGAGTCGACGATGATGTCCAGTCACCGGGGGTCTGCCCACTTGGAATCGCTATGGAGGGGAGGAACTCTGTGCCCTGCGAGATTAACACGAGCGTTAGGGGACACGCCGGCAGGGGTCCGGCGGAGTCCACTCCGACACTCAAGTCAGTGTATTGATGGATAGTAGAGGCAGCAAGAAAGGAAAATGTATGTAAGGTTGAGAGAGCGTAACCCCTTTACCAGCGGGGTTCGATTATCTTTTGTACCAGAGGCCGCAGAGACGATAGTACGTGTCCCCGTGCTTCTCGCCACGTTCCCCTTATCTTCCGTTACGAGATCTCCCCTGTAACGGTCCTAGCCGTCATTGAAGTCTAGTGTGTTGTAAGGATGAGGGCATAATGATCGTGGATTGCGGGCCCTGATCCTCTCGTCACTGTTGGTGATCCTTATCCAGGGGTCCGTAAATGTGGGGTTCGTGATTTGAGGGTGAAAGTGACTTGGTTTTCGATCCCCTGAGGTGACCTCGGGGATTCCAGGCACGAGGGGCCATGAGTGATCTACCTCCCCGGGGTGATCCCGGGTCCTGACCTCCCGAGATGATCCCGGGGGATTTGTTCGTCCCGGGCACAACTATTGTTCCTCCCGGACCTAGCTATTGTTCTTCCCGAGCACAATTATCCCGAGGGAGGGTCCTGAAGCTCTGGGAGAAGGGTCGTTCCAACCAGTCAGGTTAGTGTCGTGCAGCTTCTTCATCCCATGTGTCCACCCCGGGCTACTTAACCCCATCGCCCTTAAAAGAGATTAGCTAACTCGACTTAATGAGTTCTCCCTATCCTGTGTTAGGATGTGTTTAGTGTGACCAAGAGACATATGACCGGGTGCTCTTAGTGGCAAAGAGTTACTTTTAACTGAACTTTCTAGGTTAGCTACTCTACCTAGTGGCATTAGATGCTTAAGAGGAAGCACTCTGGTGCACTTCTATAAGGTTGACACCGGTATTTAATTAGGATCTCTAGAAGAACATAGACATAGGAAGGTGAACCCTAGGGGTTTTCTATTTGTATTTTTTTTTTTTAGTTTGAACACTATAACCTAATTAGGAAGGTAAATCCTAAAGGTTTTTGATTTTTAAGTATAACTCAATTGAGAAGGTAAACCTTAGGGACTTTTGATTTTTAATTTGTTTTTAACTTGAACACTATAACTCAGTTGGGAAGATGAACTCTAGACTAAAATAAAAATAAAGTATTAACTTATGACTAAAAAATCTTCGAATGTTTGGTATCAGAATTATAAATTTAGTATTAAGTTTGATACCAAAAATACCATTTTAGAAAAATTTCTAAAAATAATAATTACCAAACTTTCCGCTTAAATAATATTTTCATAAATAGAAAATCTAATTAATAAAAATTTCTCAAATTCTATTTATAAATAAATTATTATTTTTTTATTTTTAAAAAGTCATTTTTTTATTTTAAAAGATCACCTAACTTTAAATTTCTAAATCTTCATTTGAAAGATCAATTAATTTTATTTCTCTTGACGTACAATATTTATTTATCATATTAAATTAAATTATTTTTAAATTTTATCCACTCAAAACATAATAAATTTTTGATATTATGAAATTGTAAAATCATTTAATATTATTTTTAAAATTTTAATACAATATATATATATATATAAACAGAAATGTTTTCTAAAAATCGTAAGTATATTAAACTATCCTTCTAAATAATATTTTCATAAATAGAAAGTTAATAATTTAAAATGACTCGAATTCTACGTATATAAATCATTATTTCTTCCATTTAATTGGTCAAATATTCATTTTAAAAGGTCAATTAACTTTGAAGTACTTCTCTTGATTACTACGTACATTATATCGGAATTTTAAAATAATTTTAAATTCTTTTACGATTTGTATTATAAACAAATCAATTTACTTAAATTATGTGAAATGAAAAATCAAATCAAGAAGAAAAAATTTGAAATATTTATTTAGTTTTCACCAACTGTTCCATATTTATTCTAACATATATCTTTATTTATCATATCAAATTAAATTATTTTTTAAATCATAATCACTTTAAATATTGACTTTAAATATTGATAGTGTCTTCTTGAAATTATAAAAGCATTTAAAAAAATAATGATTTAAATATAGATAAAAATTAAAATATTTTTATATATATTTCATTTAGTTTTTATATTCCAATACAAAATTAATATAATTATACTCTCTATTTTTTTCATCTATATGTATGTCAAGAAAATAAAAACATTTGTATCCAGACATTCAAGTAAGTGTGTCATTGTTGGAGCGAATCAAAATAATGAAGTGAATGACGAAATCAATAATTTTAAATAAAAAACGTCCTAAAATAATCTTAAAATAAAAAGTGAATTTTCTAAACATATTTTTATTTTAATATCTTCGTTATTAAACGAAATTAATTTATTATAAATCGTTATCTAATTTGAATGTAATTAATTATTATTATTATATTTTATAAGAGATGTAATCTGTATGTATCACATAGATGGAATACTAATATTAATAAAAAAAAAATAAATCCCTTTGATTTTTGCGCTACAAATAAACTTAATTACCCCAATTTCTGTTTACGTAGCATGTCGAGTCAGTAGAATTTGGACATATTTGCATTTTTTTTTCATTCTGATGGTTTTTTCCCCTTATTTTCAGAAGAAGAAAAATTCAAAAGTCAGGGGAAAATATTAAGAAAAAATACTTTAAAATATAAAACCAAATTAAAAAAATAAATTTTATGAATTATTCATAAATAATATTCTTATAATAAACTTATAAATAGACAAATAAATTTATAATATTAAATTCACAATCAATCAAATAAATTTCCAAATTTAAAACATTTGAGCAATTAAATAAGTTTGATTTAAAATTTAATAATATCTAAATGAATCAGTTAAACATAAACTAAATTCAAGCTCATAAATAAATTGTCAAGTTGGACTTAAACAACCATTTCAATATTTATTTTAAACTCGACAAATAAACTTAAACGATAATATAACCAAAACCACACGAAATAGTGATCCCCTAAATGAAACTAAGAAAAATAAAATATTGCATAATCAAATAATAAAACACTTATCAAAAGTAGGTACAATTAATGGGTTATTTTGGCTTTGGACAACAAATTAGACTAATGAGAAATGAGTATATAATTTTTAACAAAATAAAAGATAAATTCAACCACTATAGATAATTTAACTCGTCCTAGATAATGGTTAATTTTTAAATATCTGAGAATTTAATTTCAGCTTGGTAAATTAATAGATAATTTTTTTTAATGAGAGACAACTAATTAACGAATATTTCTCAGTTTATCTAATGACTAATGTAAAATTTACATAAAATCCAATCGGTCGCCCATCAACCTAAACTGAATAAATAACGTCAATTAAAAAAATACACATTAACTTGAAAATTTGTACTATGTTTTTAACACCAACCGATGGTATATAGCACAGCTCACATCATATCCTCCAAATCTGAGCTGATCTTAATCATATGAAAAGACACAAAACCAAACAAAAAATATGCAACTCCAATCAATCAGAACCTCACTGCCTTAATCTCGTGTTAAAGATGGAGTGGGCTCTGACATCTTCCATGAGATCAGATGCTAAATCAAAAGTGAACGAGTCCCTTTTACATGACGGAGCCCTAACTTTCAGAAATAGAGGCATAGTTCAATGATTGAGACAATCACTTTGACTGTTTCTTCAGAATGGTCTCTCATTATTCGGAAGGGAAGTAAATTATGAAGACTTCACCCAACAACAACAACATATGTAAGGAGAGATTGAGACAATCCACATAGTATTCTTGAGAATAGACCCCAGTCCTAGGAGCAATTGAGAGACTTTTGTGAAACGGTTGAAGGTGTGAAACAGCTTTTGATCCTAAGTTTGTTTATCATGTTGAAGTAGGTAGGAAGGTTAGTTTATCCCTGTGGAAGCATGGCACCTCCACAAACTGAGCCATTCAGTGGTGAAAGGTGTGAAGTAGAAGCAACAAGAACAGAAGAAGCTGTGGATCACAGTTAATTAAGCTCATGGATCTTGATTCTTGAATGCCTAATGACACCATTCTGTGCACTGGTGTGGTCCATGTTACATCTCCACCACCACCCTCCAAATTGCTTCCATTCCCCTTCCCTAAAGCTCATTCAAGGATTTGGAGGACTACCAAACATGCCTTCCCCACATGTCCTGCTCTTCTTCTTCTTCTTCTTCTTCTTCTTGCTTCTCCCATTAGCCCATCTTTAATTTTAGCAAAAGAACAAGTTCAGTATACATCATTTACCAAAGAAAAGTCTCTTAAAAAGTATCAAATCAAAGAGTTTGAGATTTTACCTTGTTGTTTCTTCGTTTATCCCTTTGACATTTCCAAGCGCTATAGATTCTTCAATCGCTGAGCAGTACCAATACGTCAAACCTTTGAGTGTGGGTCACGCCACCTTACTCGCCTTTTGCTATAAGACTTCCTCCACCTCTCCCTGCTTTGAAGCACACCTACTCCTCTTCGATCGGTAAAACTTCTTCAAGCACAAAGAGGAGAGGAGAAGATTTTAATTCCTTTGGTTTCAGTATGGATAAGCCAGTTTTTGCGAGGCATGGCAGTGTGTTAAGGCTGCCCCCCGGGTTTAGGTTCCACCCCACTGATGAAGAACTCGTGGTTCAATACCTGAAGAGGAAGATCAACTCCTGTCCCTTGCCTGCCTCAATCATCCCTGAGATCATCAATCTCAGGAACTATGATCCCTGGGGCCTTCCTGGTTAGCTAGCTCCTCTAGCAAAAAAGATTTTTTTTTTCTTTTTGTTTTGTGTCTCTTTTCATGGATTTAATTCTCAGATTAATGCCATAGGAGGATGCAAGGAGGTGAAGTACTTTTTCACTCTCAGAGACGTTCAATATTCGAGCCATGGCCGATCAAGCCGGGCTGCGGGATCGGGTTACTGGAAATCAGAAGGGAAGGAGAAGCAGGTGATGGCTTCTCGGTGCAACCAGGCGGTGGGGACGAAGAAGGTTTTGGTGTTCTACGGCGGAAAGCCGCAGACTAGAACTGACTGGATCATGCACGAGTATCATCTTGTTCCTCAAAGGAATCACTCCCCTCATGTGAGCTTTTAGTTCCCTGTAAATCTTACTATTTCTCCTGAACAAGTAGCTCGGGAAGAAGTAATTCTGATGATCAAATTGCAGAATTCTGTGGCTCCGAAAGGCGATTGGGTGCTCTGTCGGATTTTCAGAAGGAAAAGAACAGCTAAGATGGAGAATGATGATGAACATGGTGGAAGAAACAGAAACCTAAGACCATCTTTATCCTCCTCCTCCTCCTCCTCCGTGGATTCTAGCTGTCTCACCGAGCTCTCTGATGGAAGTAGTGATGGAGAGGAAGCTAACTCAGCAAGAACATGAAGTTAAAATCCATGACAAAGGAGCATGGAGATCTAATCTACTGCATGTATCAATATTTACTTGAAATAAAATTTAATTTTCAATGTTAAATCCTCAATTCCATCAAAAGACAAGTGTTTTTTACAAGAATTTTTTCCACAAGATTATGGTTTGATCATACAAAAGTAAAGACGAGAAGATAATGTTGATCTCCAAATCTATCATTCTGAAGCTTTTACTCCAAAGTCGCTTGTGTTTATATTAGTCAATGAGCATGACGTCTGGAGGAACTTGACAAGAAAGAATAAGGACAGTCGTCGCCTGTTTCAATGGAAGCGACCCAGTTGTTTCGACACAACTGATGAAGCTTCCATCCTGATGACTCTGCTACAGAAACTGAAAGGAACTGCAGAGCTGCAAATTGTGGTTTTGAATAGCCAGAGCCGGCCGAAGTTTCTTGTGAGGCTGGCTTTGGAATCACCATCCATGCTAAGGAATCGTCTCCGGACAGCAACCTGTGAGTGCAGTAATGGATTATTGACTTGGAATTTTCACAAGTCTGCTGGCAAAGTAGAAGACGCGATCCCTTGGAGTTTTGCTGAGCATCATCAGTTTGAAGAGGCTAGGCACTAGGGCAAATTAGAAGAAAAGAAACCACTTGCAAAGCTAGAGAAGAGAAAGAAATGAAAGAATGGTAGATAGATGTGACAGTGGGAGATTTTGTTTTGCTTTCTATTTGATTCATCGAGTTGACAAGAGCCATTTATGACTGGAAAATGCCAGCCAAGTTGTCGGAAATTTAAGCATCCGAAATTTCTTAAATTTTGCAAATGAATGATTTTTTTTAATAAATAGTTTATAAAAATAATAAATTGTTTGTTGAGAATATTTTTTAATTTATTCTGATCATCTAATAAAATTTTAAGTTGGATTAAATATAAGTTGGACATCTAATATCATTTAAAAAATTAAAAAAAATATATATTTTGGATATTAATTTTAGTTTATTTTTAACATCCTGAATTCAAACTTTAAAAAAAAATTATTTCAAAGTTAATATTTTATTTTTATTTTAATCTAAGATTTAGATTCTCAATCAAGCTATAACATTCAAGTAAAAAAAATTAAAAATAAAAAATTCTAGGGTTTACGTTCCCAATTGAATTATAGTCTTCAAGTTAAAAAAAATTAAAATCGAAAATTCCGTTCATCTTCTCAATTGAATTATAGTCTCATTGTATCAAAGATATTAGAATTATAAATTTAATAGTAAGTTTGGGATTTGTGTCAAAAAAAAATCTTTTAACTAAAATTATGGTTACTTCAACTATTTATTCAAATTTAAAATTTTACACAGGAAACTATTAAACTTTCTATACAGTCGTATTATTATAATTTTATTTCTATTTCTATTTTTAAAATAATTTGCTTGTAAACTTATAGTTTTTCTATTAGTTTGATCTCCATTATTTTTAGAAAATATTTTATAATAATTTTAAAATTTTATATTTAAAATAAAACTAATATATTTTTAAATTCATAACTAATATAGTAATTTAAAATATATAAAATTTATGTGAAAAAATTAAAACGACCTCCAAAATTAAGCAAATCATAAAAGGATACCCCTTTATATTAAAAAAAAATGTCAAAAGACATCCCACCATATATTTTTATCCCTATAATACTTTACTTCGAGTGGTATTATAACAGCTAATAGTAACTACGACAACATAGAAATCATTAGGTAACTACTATAATGTATAATATTAAATATAATATTACTGGAGTATTGTAATACTTATTTATTAGTTTATACCTGTTGTAATTACTGTTAGATAGCTTTTTACATACTGTAGCAGTAATTAGATAGATGCTACAATTGTTTTCAAGTGATTTTAATAAATTAAAATAATTTTAATAAAGTTTAAATATTTATTTAAGTTAATAAAAGTTTTTTGATATAATAATATTTAAAATTTATGATATATTGTTTAAGATTTTAGTGAAATAATTGATTTTGTAGTAGCCATCAAATAACTGTTAAATATTGTGATTAAATCCACAATTTTAAAATTTTAAACTCTGGTTCTGAAATAGTTGATTTTTCATGTTATTATAATTATCAAGTAATTTTTACATATTCTAGTATCGTAGCAATTACCGAATAACTTCTACACGTTGTGACTATTCTAAATTTAAAATTTTGAATCCTAAATTTTAAATTCTGAACACTATTATATCAAAATATTTTTTAATCAATTTGGTTAAAATGATTTAAATTCTTTAAAATTACTTTAAATTAATCACAATTATTTTAAAATAGTTGTAGTGATATGTTTTACACGTATAGCTGCTACAATAACTATAGAAATAAAGAACAACTACTCGACTATAATAATATTACATAAGGAGTAATTTAGGGATAAAATAATAGCATTCATTTGTTTTTTTTTAAAATATCCTATATATTAATTTATATAATTTTGAACATCCTTTTGATTTTTTATCCAAATTTATATAAATTTTCTTTACTATTATTATTTTTTTCGAAATTATTCATCATTTAAAAAAATAATTTGAACAAGCCATATGGTTTGGGATCTAATTTGGGCTGAAATGATGTAAGCCCACAAAGCCCACATAATTTAGATAGAATAATGCCTACTCTGTCCTATTGTACCAGCCACTAACACCCCATTGACTGCTCTTCTTCCTCTTTCTCTGCTCCGTTCTCCCATTTGGACATTTCGTCGGACAACAGAGGGTAATCGATCCATGCCATGGCGGTCTCGGGGCGACTCCTCCTCCTCAGCGCCATGAGAAAGCGCCGCACCTGGCTCTGCCTCTTCCTCCTCGCCTACGCGCTCCTCCTTTACTCCTCTTGGACCTTCCTCCTCTTCATCCACTCGTGGCACCACGCCTCCACCTCCTCCTCCTCCTCCGCCGGGTGGCTGGCGCTGTGCGCGTCCTTGATGTACGGAGCCGTGTTCGGGCTGCTGGCCATGGGGTCCGCCCTCGCGGTGGCGGTGCCCGCCATGCTGGTCACGTGGATCACTATCCTGGTGCTGCTCGCCTTCGCCGGGAAGCCGCGCCGGGCGCTTGTGATGGAGGGGTTGGGCATCACCGCCGAGATTTCGGCCGTCGCCATCAAGGTACTCGTCCGCGAGGGCAGTGTCGTCGCTGGCGTCTGCGCCGGGATCAGCTTCTTCGCCCTCTTGTCGACTAGCCGGAGAGGAGTCGGAGGAGAACGAGATTTGTGAGATCGAAAGTTTTTTGTGCTGAAATATTGTAAAAGGATTTGTGCTGTGTAGGATATAAATAGTTTTTATTTATTTATTTTTGGCTTCAAAATTTTATTTTTATCAAAATTTTCGATATACTCGGATTACCTTTAAATAATATATATCCTTGTATATAAATTGATTTATCAGTTCTTTTAAATTATTTTAAAAATTAAAATTAAGTTTGTGAGATTGAAAACTTAGACGTTATTCTAATTATTTTAAAATTTTAAAAAAAATCCTTTTTTGAGAAAGAAGAAAATTAGTATTAAAAAAAAATAAACAACAAAAATGGTAACGATGCTTCTTCCCCTTCCCTTCGCCCTTCTACTCGCCGATCAGCCATGGGTTTGTTGTGGGCGTTGGGCTCTGCCAAGCAGGAGGAAGGGAGGCGAAGAGTGAGGTCGATGGGGAAGGGATCGTGGTCGTGGTGCTGGATAAGCCATCGTCTTCCTCGAGATCCAATGCTGTAAACTCACTCAATGCCACAGCAGGTCAGAATTTTCTCCTTTTATTATTTTCGATGAATGACAACTTTTCTTCTTACAAAATTTTAATCCTTTTTATTGTCTGATTGTATTTATTGAGATTGGTTAGAAAATCCTCGTTATAGAGAACTCGCAGATTATATTCATAAAACTTCACAATCGGGGCATATGATAGGATTAATTCAAATTTGATGACTTATGCAAGAACCCTATTACTGGGTGAATGAGGATGATAAACAAATTCACCGATGTGTTGCTTTAGTTGTTATTACTCCAGAACTCTATTACTGCTGGAACTCAGTTTTTATACCAATGCCTGTTTCAAATTGTCTTGACACGGGAACAGGGGGCATTTGTCAAGTCCGAGGAACGTAGGTCCCAGGATTCTTTTGTTCAAATTTCGAACCAAATTGACCTGAAAATGGTCATGAGGGAGATTTTTGAGAAAATTTCCTTGATCGACATTTTGAGGTGAAGATGGCTTGATTAATTCTCCTGGGCCTCCACTGAGGATTGCTATGTTCTTCGTAGATCAAATATGCTAGTTTTAGGTCATCAAGGAGGTTGAAATCCCCTTGATATGACTCATAAGGAGTTGATCTTCTTAGATAAATGGACTGGAAATTGTCTGGAAACTCTTGCATGGACATTTTAGATTTGACTTTAACAGGTTATTCCATTGGAAAGCATCGTAGGGCCTTCTTTGCTAGCTCCTGGGTTCCAATGGACACAAGAATTTTCTCAAGTTCACTATAAAACATTATATTTGGGGAATAAAACAATTATACAGGAACATACACATTCTATTATAAAAATAAGAAGAAACACATACTTTTCTAGGTCCTACAATCGTAACCCTTCCTGTTCCTAAATGAGAAGACACGAGTAAAAAGTACTGGTGGAGATGAAAGGGTGAGTGAGATGTAAAGGGCTTGGATGGTTTTCTTGGCGATGTTAACTTTTTAGGGATAAAAGGCTGGATATCAAGGTGGGATTACAGATTTGTTGGTTGATCCAGACCAGTTATAGAAGGATCAGTAATCGCGGACCTACAGAAATAAAAATGGAAGACTGCCATTTGGGTTGAGAGGTATAACAGAGATGTCGTCCAGAGTGTGCTATTTAAGAAAAACCAAAGCGTGGAGGGCAGTTTGGGAATTGAAAAACTTCCAAGAAACTAACACGGTACCTCATGATCCACGTGTATATATTGAACACTCCAAATATTCTTAAGTGTGTCTATGTAATATTTCCAATAAAAAATGCAATGCTGGGCTTAATCTTTCTCCTAATTTAGTTGACTGATGTTGAACTAGAAAGCATGCAGAAAGCTGCATTTGATAGCCTGAAGTAGGAACTGATGATGACTATCAAAGTGAGATCAAGCTGAACCATATTCAAAGCCGATGGATTTTTTGCCTAAGGCAAAGTTTATAAAGAAGTGAGATCTTTAAGGATAGCAATTTGACTTCTAAATTATCTGTAATTTTCAAACGATTTGCTGCTTAACCTTAACTTGTAGTAGTTGACTAACTAATAGAATGATCTTATACCTCAGTAAAGAATAAATCAATTAAGTTGATGATTGACATCCCCAATAATCCAAGTTTAGTCAAAGAATAACTTGGGCAGAATGTAATGTTTAGCAAAACATTAGTTGAGTATGTTTCAATTTCCTAATAAATTAAACAAAAGGCCAGTTATGATTCCTGTTTCAGTTTAGTGCGTACTTCATTTTTCGTTTCAGTGTTGTCCTTTAACATCCATCCATTTCCAGTTCACTTTATTTTGGTCATGTGCCATGAAATTTATTTGGTGGTGAGCCTATGCAATAAAATAATGATCAAAATCAATACATGAAGTTTCTCCATTTTATTATGTTAAAGTATTAAATTGAAAATTCATCACTGAAACCGATGTCAAAACAAGTCAATCATCCTCTTTTTTTCTTCTTGCAAAGGGATTATATGTTGGACACAGTTAGTTTGGTCACTATGCAATAAAGAACTCGCCAACTGCTAGCATTGTAGTTTTGTTGGTGACAATCTTTGACTAATTAATGTCTGAAAGTTTACCAGTGTAGATTTTCATCAATATGGTATTGTTGTATCCACAATGTATCGAGTTGTCGCAACACCACATAAAAAAATAAAATAACAAAAGTGCACCACCCAAATTAGTGCTTAGTATAAAACTGATGCAAATCAGTCTGCATGACTACAATGCTTCATTTGTTGAAATGCTTTCAGTAGGGTAGAGCCACAAAATAAAAGTTTCAGAACACTATACTAATAGTTTATCTTGGCCAGATCTACAACTAAAAGGCATTTTAGGATAAATCAAAGTGGAGATGATCACAACATGAATTCCTGCTTTTGCTGAAGACGTATCCAGAAATTTGTTTTTGTATCTTATTGAGAGAATTTTTCACTCTTGTAGACCACCCTCCATGCCAATGGATGGTTCTGAATGAGCATATCTGCAGAAAGGCACTGAGAGGTAAACATGCGGAATCTAGAGTTCAAAGCAAAGCACATTCCGTTTATTGCTAGGTCCAAATGTCTCTAAACAAATAATAGCTCATTCATCTAACTTTTATAAAGCTTCTTCATGAGTCCACAACTCATTAAGTGGGGCTAAATTAGGGTGTCACGCTATCGTACAGTACAGTCCTGGCAAAAATGCTATTGAAACTTTCTCAACTGAAGAAGCAAGAAGAACAAAAGGTTCCTATCTTGCCTAGAATTTTGAAACTTCTTGAATGAATAGCAATCATAATTGACACAGACGATTCAAAGTGTTTCTGCATTGTTTGAAATTGCAGTTCTGGAGGAACCACCACCAGTCTGCTCAATTTTGCTAGTAGACACATAAATGTCTATATTGCTAGCTACAAGTGTTGAATGGTGGTTTGTGGAAATTTAGCACGATTTCATTGTACTGTCAACATTCTTCTTGATTATATTGTCTTCCTCCTCAAACACTTACTACAAGTCAAAACTCTGCCTTTTCTTGTATGTGTCTATTTTTGTTTATTTTTATTTTAAAACTTCTTTCAATGTATAAAGAAAACGTTGATAACTGTTATGGTTGAATGATTTATGTTCAGCGTAATAAAGATTCTAATTCTCGATATCTTGGAGGATTTCATTAGGTTACCTAAAGTATTATCACCCAAAATAAGGACATTCGAGGTGATCTATCAAGGTTCTGTCTTTTACATTTTTCTTTTTATTATTTGTTTAAAACTAAACAACTATTAAAGATTATCCTACTATTTCTTAAAAAATATAATAAAGTATAAAAATTTAAACGACTTAGACAATTTTAAATTTTTTCAATAATTTTAAATGAGATTTAAAATACAGACTTAGACCTTAACGATAGATGGGCGCAGGAGTCCTTTGGTTCAGGAGTCCTTTGCTTGGTCCAAATGTTTGCATGGTTGGTTGTTAATGGAAAAGATAGCACAAAAGGTTTGTTGAGGAGGAAAGGATTCTAAATGTATCTTCTATCATGTTTATGATGTAACTACCGTCATTTGGTTTTCAGCTGTGTTTTTGCCATCCAAGGATGAACTAAAATGTTATCAGGATGCTGTCTGGACAGCTATGTTTATGATCTATGTGCTGCTTAGGAAGAGACTGAAGATTCTTGCAACAGGCACATAACTGGAGCTGCTAAACACGAGGCGCAGGCCTGGCTATTTGTGATTTGGACTGCTACAAATGATGCTACTTTTTGGTCAAGAACTCCATCAGCTTTTATCTTGTTACAGCATTGGAAGTACCAACAGGTGGAACTTTCGTCCCATTAAGTGAAAACAACATCATTACTCTGCCACTTTGAAAAGCTCTTTTGTATTTATTTCCTTCTCTTTTGTAATTCCTGTTAAGAGGTTTCTCTAACATTATTACTTTTTGATCATTATTGGCTGCTGGAGTGCTTGTTTTTGTTCTTTTTCATTCTGTTCCGTCTTCTGGTTTAGATTAGTTTGGAAGTGTTGTGTTTCACTTTAGTTTTTCTTAAGGTTGTTTCTCCTGCTTAGTAGCTGTTGTAGGCACTATTGTAGTATTTTTGGCTTGGCTGGGGGTGTTCTACTACCTGCGTTAGCCAAGCAATCCGCATTGCCTCTTTCTATTAGTACAGACTCAAGTTAACTGTGGTTCACTTTAATTTGTTTCGTTTGAAAACAATACAATGATAATAATGGCAGCCGAAGGAGGTATGTGTGAATCATAGACTCCTTTTTCTACCAACTGAATCATCAGGAAAAGTCTTGTCGGAATTCTTGAAGACAAATTAGTACAGTAGGCAGCCATGTGTGAATGCCATGAATTATTCCAGTTATTTATTGTTTCTAAGTTCAGTCATGAAATGCGTGTTCATAATTCCCTCTTATCATCATTCATGAATGACATGTTTTTTTTTCTCTAGAAATGACAGCTAAAGACCTCAGTACTGGACAGCTAATGAACTCATCAACCTTTGTCTTCAGCTTTCGGCTGCTTGAGACTTGCATGCATTCATCTCCATCAACCTCTTGCTTCAGACCAGCGAACGCTCGGCTTGCCAATTGCAACACAAGTTTCCAATGTGACAAGGTACATGAGGACAAACCTTCATCATCCTCCATCCCCATGAAGCTAAGTTACACCAGTTTGATACATAAGCACCAGTTCTGATATAATAATCTCATAAGCCAACACACTTACACACGAGAGAAGATATCCTTTTATAATATTGCCACAAGAACAGATGAGGTACGAAGGTACGATGGCTGCATAGATAAAGGTTCATTGAACGAGTATTTATTTTATTTTAATCACTTTTCTGGCAATTATGGGATGTGGGGTATGCCATTGTTCCTCTTCAGTTAACAGTAACAGTGGAGAGTTGACAAGTAACAGCTGAATGAGATCCATCTTCTGAGTTCTTTCTAAATCGAAGGCACAGGATCAGTTCATCTTTAGCGAGGTCTCTTCTTGAGAGGGCCAGTTATGACAACATAGTTTGAGGATGATGTATATATATACAACCTTCTTGAGCATCCAAAACCAATTGAATTACTTATTCCTTCCAATAAAATCATCCAGACCCCAGCCATACCTCAGCATTCCATTCTTTTCTAGGCTCCTTGAATTCTGTCTCAGGTGATGCATTAAACTTCCAAAAATGAGATTCATGAAGCTTGGAGCCAGACCAGACACTTTCTTCACCACAGAAGCTATCAGGTAGTCATTTGTTTGATCAGTTATTTGTTCATCATGGCTGCAGAAGCAATATTTCTGATTCTTTTGCTGCTTTCGGCCTCTTAATTCTAGGTCTGTTTCTTCAGAGGTCTCCACTGACCTCCAAATCCAGGTGCAGAAAAACTTGTATCATCTTCACCAGGTAAATTCCACCGCAATTCGTTCGAGTTTCTGTTATTTGTTTACAGTTCGTATTACCAAATTTTCTCTGGTGTTGATGTCTGTGATCATGCAGTTTCCCCTGCTGTCAAAATGCCTTCGCCTGCAAAAGCTCTACTCCAAGCTCAAGGATGTGGCCGATCCGGTCGTCATACACCTCCCGGACTTCCCCAGTGGCGCCGAGGCCTTCGAGCTCTGTGCCAAGTTCTGTTATGGCATCACTATCACCCTCAGCCCCCTTAACCTTGTGCCTGTCTGGTGCGCCGCGCACTACCTCTGCATGAGCGACGCAGCCGACCGCAGCAACCTCCTCGGCAAGCTCGACGTCTTCTTCAACTCCATCCTCCGGCGGTGGAAGGACACGTTGGTCACGCTGCAGAGCACGCGGAGGCACGCATCCTTGTGCGAGGAGCTCGGCGTCACCGGCCGCTGCGTCGACTCCATCGCCTCCACCATCATCGCCAATTCTACTCTCACTAGCACATCGAGGAACCTGTGGGCAGACGACCTCAGCGAACTTGGCGTCGACCACTACTGGCGGATCATGGTGGCCGTGAAATCCGCCGGTATCGTCTCCGGCAAGCTTGTCGGCGAGGCATTGCAGGTCTACGCCGGCAGGTGGCTGCCAATGATGGCGCCAGGCGACGGCCAAGAGACCACCATAAGGCCTACGCTGCTAATGGAGAAGATAGTGAGTTTGCTGCCTTCCGACAAAGGCTCTATTTCGTGCGGTTTCCTTCTCCAGCTTCTCAAAGCCGCCAACTTTCTCCATGCTTCTGCTTCATTGAAGACGGAATTGGCCAGACGAATTGGATTGCAATTGGAGGAAGCATCAGTCGAGGATCTCTTGATTCCACCCGCATCAGATTCCGGCAACACATTATATGATGTTGATCTGGTGATGATCATGTTGGAGGAGTTTCTGCTTCAGTGGCAGAGCCCTGCAATTAGTCCACTTAGGGAGAAGCTTCGGTGCGAGAGGAGGAGGTCTCGGTCGGCCGAGAACGTAGAGTTTGAGCTGCAGGAGAACAGCAGGCGGTCATCCTCGGCCTCCCACAGCTCCAAGCTGCGAGTGGCCAAGCTCATTGATGGCTATCTCCAGGAAATTGCCAGGGACAAGAACTTGCCCATGGAGAAGCTAATTGCTGCTGCTGAAGCTGTCCCAGAGTTTGCCAGGATCAACCATGATGATCTTTACGGAGTCATCGACATCTACCTCAGGGTAATTGATCACTAATATTTCTAGGTCAAATGCTTTATTTTCTCAAAGATTTCCTCGAGTGATCCTCAAACTAGTCTTGGTTTTGCTTGGTTTAGTCACACCCAGAGCTTGACAAGAATGCAAGGAAGCAATTGTGTAGAATGTTGGATTGCAAGAAGCTGTCAGTTGAGGCCTGCATGCATGCAGCACAGAATGAGCTACTTCCTCTCAGGGTAGTCGTGCAGGTACTGTTCTTCGAGCAATCGCGAGCTGCCATGTTAGGCTGCCAGATGTCTGAGTTACCCAGCAACATCAAGGCACTTCTGGCCAAGACCGGCACTAGAGGCGAAGACAGGGAGTTACTGAAGCTTCACCACATTGGCACTGGTACTCCCCGCATTGGCACTGCTACTCCCTTGGAAGATGGTTGGAGTATCTCAAGATTGAAACGCCCTGCTGCCAAGCTCCAAACCCTCAAGATGAAGCTTGCTGAGGACGATAATGACATCGACGACGACCTAATTCCCCACGAAGCTCTCTTGAGAACCACTTCTTCGCGGCTCAAGGCCTTTTGCTCACTTCCTAAGAAGCCCAAGAAGATCATCAGCAAATTGTTGGCTATGAACAGAAGTTCAAACGAGAAGCATCGATTAATCTCGTAAAGAAGTTTTCTTTGCAAAGGCATAGGTGCTTCCAGTCTGTTTGTCACAATCCAAGTGATAAGATGTAGATTAATTAATTGTGAAATAGTTGAATAAAAGCTAAGATTAGCCACCATTAAAAATGGAATTCGCTTTTCGAAATCATTCTCATCATAATTGCTTTTGCCTGCACTACCTTTTTTTTTTTTTTTTGCCTTTTATAAAGTGTAGTCTGCAAATTCTCTTGTTGACCTTTCCCTCAGCAGATGTTTCAAATGCCAATGTATTTTGAAGAAGTTTTTTTTAAAAAAATCTGAATGTATAATACATGATTTTTAAAAAAGGTTTAATATCCTCCTCCTTTAAATATTGTAACTTTGAAATTTCAAATTGTCCAAGGTTGAATATCCTCCTTCACCTCCTACCATCAGCGGCCGGCTATGAGCTCGCTGCCTGCTCATGAACTTACCGACCGCCTGTGATCTCGCGGCTCGGTAGTACGTAGCTAAGCAAAAGATGAGAGGCAAGCTCATTGTTCACCGGCCAACGAAAGGACCAGTTCAACTTCGACAGTATCCTCTTCGGCATCAAACATCATCTATTTTATGCCCCGTCCTCGGAGACAACTCAATTGTCTTAGCTTCAGACTTCAGTTCACCTTCTGAAGCAAATCTATCAGCTGACAAACAAATTAAAGGCAAGTTGATCCAGACACAACAATATGGGGCATACATGCTAGGAAAATGTACTTGATGCTCCACATGTGCCCATGCATCACTTATTAACTGACTTTAATCCACATGCCTGGCCATTTACTTGGGGTCACAAATTCGAACGTCGTTAGTTACGCACGGAGATAAAATCCTGATCTGTTGGCTTTAATCCGCTCGACCCCAGGCGCCTCACCACACCAATATAATCGTGATTTATCTTCCTCTGGATTCCTATGAGGCCTGGGCAGGGGGCCGCTAAGGTGACGGTTCCATCTTTTTTTTTACTTACTTACTTATTAACTGACTTATTAAGTGCACCAGAACAAGCAGCAGAGAAGAAAAATAGCTGTGAATTGTGCAGTTATTTATCTTCTCTTGCCACCAAGAGAAGGAAAATAGCTGCAAAATTCAGAGCTGGAGAGATTTAAAGTTTGTTTTAGCTTGAGTGATTATCTTGAAGTCCAGTCGTCGTCAATAATCTTAAACTTATGTCACGTGCAATTTATTGCAAGTGCAATAGGTGGATGTGGCAAAAAGATAGAAGCATCAGCCAATAAGCAGAAGCTCACAGGAGCTGTACAAATGTAGCCTCGTGCTGCCATGCATTGCTGCTATTTGTCCAGTAAGTTGGAGCTGAAGGATTGTTTTGCTGATTTTCCTTTCAGTGTTTGCCACCAAGGGTACCAGTTTCAGCACGGTGTTCCCCACATACACTATCTAAAGGCCATCCCTCTTCAGTGGAGGAACATTAAAGAGCAAGAGCAATAACCTAAAATTATGATTTGACACCACAACCCACACTACCTCTTCTAACTCCCTGTCGACCCCCGGGGCTATGGTACAATGGAAAGACTATTAGTTGTCATTCTAGACATTCGCGGTTCGATTTTCAACTATGGAGTATTTTATAAGATTTTTTTTTTCCAAATGGGGTGTGAATCTTGGGACGCTGAACTTCTAGACCGCCTGCTGTGAACACTTTCCGATTAATCCTGACGGTCGGTAGAAAATTCCCTGCCTGAAATCTCACTTTGTCGATCATAAATGACATCTAGTTTAACTCTTGATTCACTGCACTAGAATAATTAATTGCAGTCTCAAACAAAAAGTCTACTGAAGAAAATACTTACCAAAATGACCAAGAACCAATAAGTGATGATCTTGATAGTTTCATAAGACGGATGATAAGACTCATATTTTGATTATCATCGTATAATCTCCTGTAGTGATCTCCAACCATGAATACGCGCGCAGGCACTATAAAATAACAATTTGTATGCTGTTCTTGAGCCAGCTTGTCCAGTGCTGCATGCATGCATGAGTGATGCCGATCAGATATAGAAATACAATCCAAACCCAACATTTGGTACAACTTCACCAAACCCATGATTAATCAGAAACCATTAATTCCTCTTCTTCTAGCTTGATTTACTGCGTCGCCAGAATTGAATGCAATTAATTAGCTAGTGCGAGGCCCCATGGAAGAGATGCATGCTCCCTCCCTCGCAGCTACGTCCTGTCAAATACTGCAGCCAGCGAGGCCCCTAACAAACGTCGAGCGGTAGGCGTAACGGAACAAGGACATGTCAATGCGCCGACGCCGTGCACATTGAACGCCACATGATGAGAGCGAGTGGGAAGCTGCAGTTAAGCGACAACCGGCCGTAGGCTGGTGGAGTTGGCATATCAGCGAACAGCAGGCGTGCGTGCGTGTGTCGGATGCCAGCGCTATGCCGATATATGGAGAAGGACCTGCACAGCCTGAAGGATTCATGTCTTTTTCAATTACAGAAAAAAAAAACAGATTGGAGGCTGGTTTAATGTTGTTTTTTCTTATGTTGTGTGGTTGCACTAGTGATTCACTGTCATGTCAGAATTCGATTGTGTTTTTTTTGTTCATTATCAGACAAAGGTAAAATCAACATCATATGTTTTGTCTGAGTCGATCAGCCCTCACCAGATACAGGAAACCTTGACATGCACCTTCAAGTTAAGAATGCACCTTCAAGTTAAGAATGTAGATCACCTCGTTGTTAGCTAGCATCACCTTCAAGTCTCTCATTGTCATCCATGGGCTTTGGATGTCTGTGTTGTATTTTCATTCACGACATCTTTCAGACAAGATCCAGAGGCAAAGTAAAGGTTAATTAGGAAAGCCATGGTTGTGGTGCTGAAGCTGAAGCAATAAAGCTTGTGCCTTTCCAGCTGCATGCCTTCAGCATCAATCAGAGCAGACAAATGGACACAGTTCACATGCAACTCAACGTGATGGCAATTGTCACCTAGAAATATTGAACTTAGCGTTGCACGAGGACATCTTCAATAATTAGAGTTTTAAATGAGGTGTTTTTCATGATGCTAATATACCATATCAATAATATAAAAATTTATTGAAACATCTCCCACGGTTAAATCTTTAAATGAGTTTTTTATGATCTAATTCATAGCCTAAGTTGTATGATTTCATGCATATTACAACTTCAAAAAAAAAAAAAATTGATTAACGATATTTTTTCAACCTCGAGCGATCGGTCCGGCCTGACGGCCTGCCAGGTAAATCAGAAAGCGCTCGCGATGGGCGGTTTAGAAGCCTAGCGTCCCATTTTAAGGAAAAATTTCTGCAAATACACCGTAGCTGGGATCGAACCGCAGATGCCTGGGATAACAACTAATCACTCTACCACTGCACCATAACCCGTAAGGCAAATTACAACTTCAAGATAAAAAGAGCAGTGATCTTGTCACGAAGTGAGGTGGAAGTCCCAAGGGTCGGATGGTCTCCCGAGTGGTCCGAGCGGCTGAGGTGGCGTCGAGCTGGTCCTGACCTGGCCTCGGCCTGCAAGACAGTGACCGTTAGTAAATCCGCCGGGGAGTTGCCCCGGCAAGACACTCCAACGGTCAAGTCAGTATTCCGCAGGAAATATAGTGGAGCAAATGGAAGTATAGCAGAAGAGAGAGCTCGCGCGCATATCTGCGGAATGAAGAGTGGAGGGCTTATATAGTCGGGGAAGCTGATAACCCATGTTCAACGAGACAGGAGTATGACATCTGTCAGCTCGTATGAGAGCACCTGGAAGTACCGCGACATGGCGCGGGATGCTTGGGCAGTATGCCGGTACTAGAGCGGTGAGATGACCGCGAGGTGTGTCATAAATGGGCAAGGCGCATAGTACTCCGACATCAGGATCGTACCCCGGATGTAATGACATGAGGCGGTGTAGTGACGATCTAGTCTGTAGCCCGAGCACCGACTAGCGGGTTCGAGTGTTGAGGACCGGGTCGGGTAATGGTCAGGGAGCGTGGCCTGCCACGCGTCCGACTGGGAGAGTTGAGGCGCAGGGTACGCCCCGAGTCGGGGGGTTTATGGAGCTATGTTTGTCTGGCTCTGTCTCGGTGCTGTGGGTTGTCAGATCCATGGGATGCTGAGGGAACGTGGGCCACCATGCGGCCTACTGGAGTGTCTGACCCAGATCCGGATTGAGGTATTGCTTCAGTCGGCCGAGTTAAGAGACGCTTGGGATCGACCTGACCGACCCTGCTCGAGGTCGGTCGGCTAGCGCATCGGGAGTTTCCTGGCTCAAGGATTCCCCGGGTTTTTAAAAAATGAATAAATGGGAGTTTATTTGAATAGAGTAGAACAACTAATATGAAAATTTTAAAGGAGTTTTAAAGAAAACACTTAGTTCACATATTATTGCATTTTTTAAAACTTAAAATGTGCATCAATTTGAATTTTATGAATTTCTTCACTCAATAACATGCAATTCTATAAGAATTACTTTTGCATTTTGCATATGTGTGAAAATTATTAATGTAACATTCAATATTCAATCATAATAGAGTCTCTTCTTGAGTTCCCTTAGGCTTGTAGTTCTTTTGAAAGGGCTAGACCTCTTTGCCACTACCTAGAGGTGAAAAGTATGTTTACATATGTTTGTCTCTACTCGTTGAATGATAGATTTTGGACGAGTTGAGTTAGTCACTTTATTTGATTGTGGTGATACTTATAATCTAGGCCTAAATCCTCAAATCTATGAGTTAGATTATTTGCAAATTGTGTTTGTTCAACTTGAGTCGCGCCATGCCAATCAAAGAAGTCCTCAATCTCAACGACCTAGTTGAGAAATGTCGACGATCGTTGCAACTAAGGGTGTCTAATTTGACTCGATGAGTAGTTTTATTCTTCTTCTTCTTCTTCTTCCACACTATAAACAGAAGAAGAAGAAATCATGACTAGGAGTACTGATTCATCTGAACAGCTACGGCATTGCTTGGGTTTCGAAATATGCCTTCTCTGCACTTGCCATTCGATCTTGGAACATTTTCCATTCCTTTCTGCACCGATCTTCCACCTATTCAACAATGTCGACAAAACAATATCATCTCATCAGCAATTCACAAGATTCACAAGGAAGAGAACAAGCTCTAATCGCACCGCTTTCCGTGCTGTTTTTCCATTCTGTGCCAAGCCCTTGCACACATTAAGAGAGAATTTGTTTTACCATCGAGCAGAAGGCGTAGCGACGGACATAAACACAAAGAAAAACTACCTGATTTCCAAGTGTAGGAACACCTTGATGAACAATCCATTGTGCATCAACTACGCCGATACGTTCATGAGCAAGCTAGATGCAAGATCAATGCGACCGTTAGCTAAAGCAACAAAAGCAATACAAGTGTCGAAAGATGTACTACCTCCATGCATCTTCTAAGTGCAAAATCAAGACCCCATCCATGAACCAGGTCATTCTGCAGATGCATAAGGTTAGTGTTAAGGCACAAGGATTGTGGTTGGAACATTAAGAGAAGGCAGGACAGGTACCTGAATCATGTGCCATGCGCAACGCCAGGCCTCTCGGGAAAAAACAGGGGCCATTATCTCAATAAACCTGCGCACGAGACATGAAGTAAGCACGACAATATTGAGTGTTGAAGACCATTAAAAGGTGAGGATCCATACGCAGCGCATGGAGGAAGATGAGGATCAGGACACCATCCACTTTTCTCCTCGCTTTCCCTGACAGATGAGAATCGATAGCCAACAAATCAGTATGTTACAACTATGTGAATTTGTTGGTGCAAAGCTCACTTGTGGACTTCTTTGTTCTTTCTCCTCTTTGTCATTTGCCATGACAAATGTTTGTTTGCCTCCAAGCCAGGTTGTGAAATGTCTAGGCCATGTTTCTTTACCAACTTAATGTATCTGAAATAGTGACCAAATTCATTTGGTGGGGTGTGTTGAAATTAGCATGCACGGATACTTTAAGCAAAGTGAACTACTTACTCTTCGGCATTAAAATGCTCGACTCCAAGATCTTCGTCCCAAATGAATATGTAGTCGTATGGGGCCACGATATCAGGGTGTAGAAAGCGCTTCGCAAACCACCTTGAATGATTAATCAAGAGAATAAGAACGTGCAAGAAGTTTGTTGCCAACCATGATTTGAACTCTTGATCGAGTTTGGATTTGTAACTTGCCATTTGGTTTGTTTTCTTGCACTGACATGAATTGCCTTCTTTGACCACTCAAATTCATCCCACTCACTTGCTCGACCATCGTAATGGAACAGCATGATTGTAAAGTTCTCGGAGAACTGCAACATCATGATTCTCACAAAGTATGTAGATAAGCATAAAGTTGCATACTCACATTTGTTTTATAAAACAAAATGCAAACCCGCAATAAATAAGGCGGTAAATGAATCGAACATTCGTGAGCAAGCTTGGTATTCTGCTTAGTAGGAGTTTGTTTATGTTCGTTCAATATACACAAGATCAATAAAATGAACAAGTTTGAATAGCTTATTAAACTAAATGAAGAAGCTTAACATATATGTATTCGACTCGTTAATATTCATGAACAAACAAAATTCATGAACTATGTTCATCAATAAAACTCTTATTAATATGCTAAATAAACAAATAAGTTTGTATTATCAAACTCGAAAACCAACCAACCAAATTTATATGTAAAAATTTCAAACAATCAAATAATCTTGAATTGAGAGCTCGATAACATCCAAATTCAATCTCATAAAAAAAATCTAAGCCAAGATGGAACAATCATTTCAACGGCTTGGTTCATTTTTGGCTTGGTAATTACCATATTAAACAAATTTGAATAACTCAAGGAGAATTCTTTTCTTTTGGTACCAGGTATGTCTTTAATGGCAAACATTCATGGTATTCTGAAATCAAGGATCATATGAAACCAATAGTTTCCAAGTCTATTTTGGCCAACCATTTTGCACCTTCACTGAATATTTTCAGTATCTAAAGAACTAAGAAATCAAATGTCAAATTACCTTAAAACAATGGATATTTGGGAAAGGAATATGGATCGAACAACATGAGTGCCGCAATGTTCATCAAAGTTTTGAGCACAGACAAACAATCACAAGAAGGAAACTATAATGAAAAGCCACATTCTAAACTAGGTTTGTTAATTAAGAGCTGTTTCTGTTTACGCCCAGAATAATATATAAACTAAATACAGCGGCAATAATTAGAAACTAATCAATTGTCAGTTGTGTTGCTTCACTTACCTTTTTAATAGCTGCATCAATATTTTTTTTCTGGTCATACCCAACTGTGAAAGTCACAAGGAACTTCTGTTGGATCTGCAAATCCTGAATTTCAACCAGTGTTAAGACACAGAAAAAAGTGAAGAAATATTTAAAGATGACTATATGTCAAAATTCAGATAGGCAGCTCTACATTTGACATAAGCCAAGTTGAAGTAGAACAATACCCTCTCTTGGTTGGTTGTTTTCCAAAATTCTTTCAAGCAAAATTCACATAAAAAAGAGAGTGAATTTCTAATTAATGGTGACAAAAATAGAAACTTTTGTTTATCAACTGCTGAGTTCCTTCATCAGTGCTTTACATAATGTACTCGTGCTATTATAAATTTTTGGTGTATGCTTGTATCGCAAAATGATATAAAGCAAGATAAAATCATTCAAGTAAAAAAACAAATTGCTTACCTCACTTGGATTGCCCCATAACCTTCGTGGATAGAGATCTGACTCGGATACTATTATGTCGGGCGGAAGTCTTTCTGCACCGCGATGATTTGTTGGAATGTAGATCTAGGCCATTAGATATTTTCAAAAGTTATAGTAGTTCATGGAAAATGAAGAGTTTTCTTAAACTATGTATGCAGTAAAAAGGATTGTTTATATGTTGTGTTGTGCAACACAGTGCCATGCAATTTAGCTTAAGCTATCATTGATGAATTTTGACACTTTTGCTGCAATATATACATTCTATTTGGATATTGATACCAAGTCAAAACAACTCAGTTTTAAGTTGCTAAACTTGATTGCATCATCAGTTTTCGTAGTAGCTTAAGATATTAGATAAGTGTTATGTGCTTCTCCATTATCACATCAACAATTAATTGAGGCTCCACACCTATAGAAAATAATTATCTTTTATAATAATTGTAATTAGTTTTAATATGAAGTGGTACACCAAGGACCAAGGTATAAGAAGTGACTTACCACATAAGGGTTGGGTTTTTATTATTAGATTGGTTCAAGGAGGTCTCATAGATCAAGTATTCATGAGTGAGTGATCAGGATAATAGAGTTAATTCTATGCATAATGTTTACATCAATATTTATCAAACAAATTAAATCTGAATAATTTTCTCTCTTTATTATCTCTTCTTGATGCAGAATCAACCTAAATTTCAAACAATCATAATTTTTTATTTGGGATTCAGAATTAGGCTCTGTCAGCGGCCACACATACAGATTTTAGAGATCTACATTTATTACCGAGGAAACCATAATCGCCAACTCTCGACCCCAAATTCCACCGTTAAGCCTCATCCAGTCTGTCGAAGTTTTTATTACTATTTTTGATAATTTTTATTTTTATGATATTTAGGGTATTTTTGATATTCGTGGTAGTGATGGGTCATAATTAGTCTATAATAGCGTCCTGTTTATTTTATTTCAACCTCTACCAAGACATTTCTTTTTTTGAAAAGATTTCTTTTCTATCTTTTAAGATTGAAATTGAGGCTCATATATGCGGATTTCTTTTCTTTCTTCATCTAGGGTCTTGTGTCTATATAAATATATAATTAACTGTATGAGTAATTAATCCTCTTTGATAATAGAGTTTTCTATTTTTTAAGTGGTTTCTCTTCTCGTCTTCTCCTCTAATCTTCCTTATTGTCAGTCCGCAAGATAATCGCTAACCTGCCTGGCGTCACTTCTCTTTTTTAACCTTCTACTACAAAGATCATTGTTCTCTATTTCTCTCTAAGAACATTGATTATCCTAACTTATGCTAACCAATTCCCATTGTGTCCTGCCTAATCAAGTTAATATTGCAACATATCAATATCGAGCCAAAACAGCTCAGTTTAAAGTTGCTAAACTTGATTAGATGGCCACTTACCTCACTAGCATAAGATAATTATTAAGTTACTACAAATCCGAGCTCCCAGTCGAAACCTTGGGTCACTGTCAAATATGAAATTTTCGAGGACTAAAGTGAATAAAAATCATAAATTAGGTATCAGTTTACAAATATTAGAACTTGGAGGGCTTTTTTGAAAAAAAGCCAAAAAAAAAAATAAAAACCCCTAAAAGTCCTCACTTAATTCATTTCTCTCTCCCGTTTTCTTTTCTCTCCCGACGCCTCATCGGTTCCTCGAGCGAACGACGCCGACCGCCGTTGCCGCGCCTCACCTTCTTCTTCTCCTTCTTCTTCTTTTTCTTCATCTGCTTCGACACAAACGAACGACGTGCCGAGCCTGCCGTTGCCCTTGCGTGGAACCCTAGCCGACGCTGCCCTTTTTCCTTTTTCCCTCAGCAACGCCACCGCACCTTTCTTCCCTTCATCGAAGAGGGAAGACGACGCAGAGAGGCCGGAGGGGTGTTCTCCATCGCGTCTGCGGATCGCGAACAGTCATTGCTGCGCCGGTCATTCATCACCGGAGCTGCGCTGCCTTCCACCTTGTTTCTGATCGCCGGTTGTTGCGACATTGGTTTTTTGCGTTGGACTTCTAGACGTGAGAGGATTACTTGGATATGTTCTACATAAGGTTGGTACTTCTCCTTTTGTATTTAGTAGATTATTTACCTTAAATGCATGACTTTTTATGTTTGAGTAGGACTGTTTGACCCTGTTCTTTGCTGTTGTTTATTTTAATATCGTCCGTTGATACTTTCTTCGTTTGATCTTTGAGTTAATCGTATTTTATATTCGTACAGTCTCATCGTTGATTTTCTATTCTGTAAAGTACCGCTTGTACGCGAGTACTTGAAAATGTTCATTAAACACAATTAGGTTTGTTAGCATTAGAGATACCCTACCTAGTAGACATAGTAGTTTAGTTACATATTTGTTAGTTTCTAGTACTTGTTGCTTATATCATTGCATCGTTGTTATTCGGGTGTTTGTGCATTTTGTATCATGCACCATATCTGCACCGTTGCATACTGACGACTGTTGACTTCCATATGGTTAAGCCGTCGTCAGTCATTTAGTTGCTTCGGCACTCAACCACTTGTCATGGTAGTTGCTAGAGTGCGAGCAACTGTACGATTACGCCACACTCGACCACTTATGTACAGTGGATGTTGGAGTTGTAGGCAAATAGTTGACACCCTCACCGTTATTTCCGAGAGATATTAGAGCTATTGGTGGCTCCCCCTTTATCTCGGGGTTTTGGAGTAGTTGGCTCCCCAACATTCTGTCCACTCAACCACATATTCTAGTGGTATTCGTTGGAGTGCTACAGTTGTCACAATCCTACCCACTCGGTCACACAGATGTGATGTGTTGACGGCTTGACTGGCGTCAGGGGTGACACATATCATTGAATCATATGCATTTATTGCATTATACATTTTTCTTGTGTTTGCTGTATTTATATGAGTTATGATTGTTGCATTTGGTTGACATGCATGTATGTTTTTGATATTATGCTATCACTGGGTTTTCATACATACTTAGTTGTTTTTCTGTTTCTTAGAGACTGTACACCGTTGTTTCTGTTGCTTGTTATATCTTTTTGTTATTCCATGCATTTGTCTACTTTTATACCCGCAGAGTCGCCCCGGACTCACTACCCCACCATGTTAAATACGATAATTTGGAAACTAGGCTAGAATTTTTTTTTAGAATTACTAGAGGGGAGTTCTAGGGTTTCCGAGTTACGAACGAAGTGTGAAGGATTGCATGGTCAAAGGAAAACCTGAAATTTAGAATTTGTATTTGCTTTAGCAAAGTTTAGAGGGGTTAAAAGGTTAACATGACCTAAATTAGGGGCACGATTGGAAGGAACCAAAATTAGAGGGGTAAAATGCAAAATGTGCATCCCTTAATCCCTCTCTTCTGATCTTGTCCAAATCACTTTCCACTCGCAATCTCATCGAGCCTGCCCCTCTTCGCCTTCGATCGCGTGATCGCCGGGCCTTGTCACTCCTTCCCCAACTCAGACCATGACCACTAACCATGGGATAGGAGCGGTAGATTTGCGGCGGTTTGGATCTCCGGCGAAAGAAGGAGTCTTCGAGCCTTCAAGTGTAGATCACAGGTGGAGAAGGGACCTCTTACCGATCTTTGGGGCAGTCGGATCTGAACGGAAGGAGGAAACAAGCTTCGTGCGGAGCAGATTGGTGAGTTAAGGAGGTAATAAGCTTATCTCTGGTTGCTCTGTTCGGTTCTTGGAGTAGATTGTTGTGGATCAATGGGTTTCCGATCGTGGCTATTTGGTTTTTGATTCCTCCATCGGGTTTTGGGATTCTGTGAATCATTTTGGTGTGGATTTCTCTTCTCCACCAATATCGTGTTCTACTATGCGATTCGGATTGAATTGGGTTCTTCATTTCTTGGATCTGCATTTCTTGGATCTATCGTGGCTTACACTTCCCCAGTTTATGGTTTAATTTCTGGTTTGATCTTAGATGATTCGGTGATGATATAAGTTAGATTGAATTGTAATTTGCATCCCTGAACAGACATTGTTCGACTGTGGATTATTGTTGCAGTTTTTGCTTCTATTGTCCCCGGGGCTATGGTGCAGCGGTAAGTCACTAGTTGTTAACCCAGGCATCCGCGGTTTGATCCCCAGCTATGGCGCATTTTGCAGAAATTTTTCCTCCAAATGGGGCGCGAATCCTGGGACGCTGGGCTTCTAGACTGGCCACCGCGAGCGCTTCCCGATTTACCCTGGTGACCGGTGGGAAACTTCCGTGGGACCGGGCCGGTCATCTCAGGTTCAATTTGTCTGCTGCGGTTCATAGACTAGAGCATGTTAATGAAAATCGGTGAGTGTGGGGATTGAGTGAACAATTAAATGATTTTATTCAAACAGCGGTTAATTGGATTTGGCTTCTAGTAGACCAAAGGCTTGAGAAGTCAACTGGAGGTGTGAAACCCAGTTGGCTGGCGATATAGTCATTGGATTCTAATGGCAACATTTGCCACATAGTCAATTAAATGTGGAAAAAAGTGAGCCATTGGAGGTGACATTATATAAGTTCTTGGGAAGTTTTGAGCTTCATAGATTGCACAAAGTCATACTCTATATTCCCTTAATTAAGTGCTAAAATTGCTTAAAGGTCTCCAAGTGATTAGATCAAGATTAAAGGATTCAATTCAAGCTCTTGGTATCTTCTCACTGCTTAGATTGACATTTCTTTTTTTGAGAGAAGAGATTATTATAAATATCCCAAGAGTAAGATTGTAAGAGGTTTATGTCATTGCTTCTTTTGAAGGGGGTGTTCATAATGGAACTTTTGGGGATGATGTACTGAAGTGGCAAAAAATGATGGGGTGCAAGGATTACGCCCTGCCAGCCCCAAGGTTCAATCCCTCGACTTGAAGTGGAAAACCTTCATCTACTTACCACCTCGGCTATGCCTATGGGGGCATGGGGATAATGCACTGAGGGTATTATAGGTCATGGATTATGCTAATAGGGATCAGGTATTAGAAATGATTTATGCTATAATTGGTTGATTTTTATTAGATTGGTTCAACGAAGTCTCATAGATCAAGCATGGATAAGGAGTATCAAATTAATTAAGTTCATTATTTTCAAAATGTTTACATCAACATGTATCAATAAGTTCTTTATTATCTCTTCTCCTTTATATCCTCTCCTTTGAAGGTCATTGTCTCTCTTTTTTCCTCTAAGAACACTAATTATTCTTGCTTATGGTAATTGATCCTTGAGGGGTGCTAGCTAGCTTAGTTGGTAAGGACCTTGTAAGTTGTTGTCTACGTGAGTGTGGGGAGTCTGTCTTTAAAATAAAAACTACTAATTGATCCTTGTAGTTCCTAGAAGAATTTTATGTTATAGAGCCAATTTGGAGACTATGCCAAGGCCACTAACTAAATGCACATATAAGAAGATAACTAAATGTCACAGTTGATTGACTTTTCAAATACCTTTTGAGAATCATCATGAGGTAGTAATGAATTGTTCCTGTTTGGACTATGTGCTGAAGCAAAAGTATGGTTCAACAATACTTGAGTTTCAAGGCCTGACTTCTGGCCCTCCATATATGCCGAGATCAAGCGGAGCTGCCACATGAAGCAGCTGATAAGTTTATGCATATTACTGTATTACAACATTGCAAATGTTGAAGTGTACCTTTGCTACATTCGATGATGGGAAGGAAATTCCACCAAAAAAGCCTAAAACAATTCCAAATATGATGGCTATCGTAAACCTCATATTCTTATTTGGATTCCTAAGAAAACTGCTGTAATCCATTGCAGAGTGGAGAAACAATGTCAGCCTACACTTACAAGATTAGCCAGAAAAATGAATGTTCTATACTGCCAATAAACTCAAACCAAAGAAGAATCAATAGACCTGCGTGCCACGTTTCCAGAAATTGGCATGTCTTTTAAGATCAAAAAGGCAAAAGGAATCTTGCAAATGAGAGATGTTCCACATGATTCAAATTGTAAGTTCAACAAGACACAAGTGGGTCTTCATGGAAACCTACACTCAGAATACAGACAAAAACAGATAAAATTGTTGCAAGTGTCTCTAAACCAGAAGTGGCATATAGTTTCCGTATATCAAAGGCAAAGGTTAGCAATAAAATAAAGTTGAATCAGAGTGCAAGCTTAGATTCAACATGGGATTTACTTAAAAAAATTATTAATATTCATGATATACAAACAAGTGATTGGAATCTCAAGAAAATTTGATAAAAACATGATTTCTCCAGTCCTTGACATTGTTTTCACCTTTTTGTCAACTTGAAGATTAAATTACTCACCACTCGACAGTTACTATTTGTGTGCGAGTTCATGTAAGCTGGATGATCAAAAAATTCCAAAGTATAATCTGGTATCTCTCAATTGATGATATACATTGGAAGTCCCTCCCTCTTTCAGACATAATATTGGGGATCAAACTCATAAAAGGCAGCCATTTGGACAAAAATTTTGTTCTTCTTACTGATACTTTGCACCATATTCTAGAATGTGGACAAGCCAATCCATCAGGTTTTCAAATTTTCAGGTTATTCACCATTTCGAGATTCAGAAATAGGAATGTATGTGTGTTGGGGGTGGGCGACGATGATTCGAAATTGACGGTTCAAAAAATCTTAATCCTGAATCTTAACCTTCAAAGGCAGTTATGATTCCCAGTTCGTAACCACCGATTATGGTTCGGTTCACGGTTTAGATTATTAATAATATTTTATTTTTTAAATATTTAAAAAAATTATAAATATGGAAAATTTTAAAATAAAAAAATGTCAACTTATTTAATTAAATTGTCTATCTATCCACTTAGGATATAAACGAATTAAAATCACGTAGTTTATCATTTGCTTCGGTATTAAAATCTTCTACTTTATTTTTGAAAATTACATTTCTCTAATTCGTTTTGTAACCTTCACCCAATCATTAGTGTTTGAACTTCTAAATAGTCAAAAGTGATTGAACTTTCAAAAAGTCAAAAGCCAAAGTAGATCGAGAAAAATATTATATTAAACAGTAAACCATATTTATTTTTTTATACTAATAATGTTTATCTAATATTAATATTATTAAATTTTAGTGTGACTAGAGATATATATCACATAAGTGATATCTTTTGATTAATTTTATATGTTCGATAATAATATTTAAAAATTTATAAATGTAAAAAAATTTAAAATAAAAAAATGAACTTTTTAAATTAAGTTGACTATCTATCCACGTAAGATGTAAAGGAATTAAAGTCACCTAGTTTGTATCTTTAAACTTCCAAAAAGTTGAAAGTAATTGAGTCATGACAGTCAGTGTTCTTAGATCCGCTATCTATTAAAGGAAAATTCCTTCATGATATATCGTAATTGAGTCTCAAACTCTAGATGTCTGGTTTATCACTAGAGAGTCTAACCGTGACAACGTACCCTACCCCCCGGGGACAATTATATCCCTTGATAAATTTATTATTGGAGCGAAAGTCCAGAGAACAAGAGGTTCATCTGACATCAGGTACTTAGGAACGAAGGTAGAGAAGCTTAGGCGATTTTAGCTTTTAAGAAGCTTACAAGATAACATCAGTCGATTGATGAGTGGATCAATGGAAAAACGAAAGGAAGGGTTCAAATCGAAGCATCAGTCTAACGATGGTTCACATCAGTCACTGATGTCGATCGAAATTGAATAGATGTGAATCAGATTTGTTTGTTCGATTTGACTGATGGTTCATATTAGTCGATTGATATCAATCAGAATTGAATAGAAGTGAATCGGATATGCTTGTTCTATTTGACTGGTGGCATTAGTCGAATGATGATTCACATTAGTCGATTGATGTCAATCAAAATTGAATAGAAACAATTCAGATTTGCTTGTTCCATTCGGTTGATCGAATGATGGTTTACATTGTTGATTGATGTTCAAATTATCAACAAAATCAGGCAAGTTTTAGGAGGGTCAGAAGTCATTCAATAGCATGAACAGTTGTCGGAAACCATATCAATCGACTAATAATGTGCAACAGATGTCTGAAATAATAGCCTTGAGTCAATGATTTATAAAAAATAAAAAGGTAAGGGTAAAGCTCCCATCTCAAGCCAAGGTTTTCGTGCTAACTCATTGCTAAGAAATACTTGAGCTCAACCTCTTTGGTGCAAGCATTTGAAGAAGAAGTCTATATCCATCAAGCAAATCATTGTAATATCGTCTTGATTCATCTCCTTGTTGCATTGTGTTGTAAGACAATTGTAGAAGGTTTCTCCACCATCATTTTGGTCCGAAAAGGAGAAAATTATTAGTGGTAGTAGATCTCTAGGGATAGGTCTTAGATTAGTTGCTTTAAGAGGTAGATACTAACTAAAATAAATGTATTAGCGTTGGGTGTGTGTTGAATTTGTCCTGTCTTCAAATTTCCGCTTTGCAAGTTCATTTAACCAAGCGATCGGAGCTATTCAACCTGCCCCCCCCCCCCCCCCCCCCCCAACCTCCTTCTAACTTGCAAGGTCCTAACATCCCCAACCATGGTTCGAAACAGATTGTTCGACGATTCAAAACCGTCAGTTCGACGATTCCAAAAATGTTGACCCTTAACCATCCAAGGCAGTTCACATACAATTTGAAACTCTCATATCATAGTTTATGACGATTCAAGATTATCAATTTTTTATTATAAAAAATATTTTAATATATATGTATATAAAGGGGTTTGCATTAATTTAAGTTACCTACAATATCTTCTTGAAGTATAAAGGAATCAAAGCACATATAATTAAAGTGGCATTATTACTTTTATTTTTTGTTCCCATAGTATCAGTTCCTTCGGTATCAAAGTCTTCTAGCTCATCATTTGAAAGTTACATTTATTGTATTTTTTTACAGCTCTCATCCAATCATCAAGTAATGCTCATGCTTCCAAAGAATTAGAAGGCAAAGTAGATCATCTTTCCTCTAATATATTACTTATGGAACTAAATTGTGTTTTACAATAACGGTTAACACTAGACAAGCTAAAATTTCTTTGCTATGATGGAGAGGATTGGAAAACTTTGAGTCTTCTACGACACCAATGTAGAATATCAAAATTTGGCTCGGTATCTATTTCACTAAAAAAATCATAAAATAATTTACAAGTTTCTATTTGAAACTTAAGGATAGTCGTGGACATTTCGTTCATTCTTTTAATAAAAGTTGTGTTTTTATAAGTTTTAAATTACTACTCCTACTAATATTTATGCTTCAGATACATTAATTTCTAATCCCTATTTTAAAGTATAATCTTTATAAATATCATATTAATTATTTCTAGTATTTTGTAAAATATTAGTAGGATCAAGTGAAGAAGATTCATTAAATGAAATTAAAACATCATAATACAACACTAGCATTTCATGTAAAATAATTTGGAGAATTGTGTTTGAGAATGTTCTACTTCAAATTTTGTCGCATGCTTCGTTTCAATGTGTCACTTCAATGACTCATAACCATCACTCGATTGAAATTTATAGGTGGCTTTAAAATACTTACATTTAGTATATAATTCTCCAAACAAAAGAGTGATTTTCCTAAAAATATTTACTAAAATAAATAATTTTTAAGTTAGAGTATCCCGAACCTTAGAAGTTTTTTATTTTAGTACTTTTTTGTGTCTCAAGTGTTTGCTTAGTTCATCATTGATAAATTGACCTTTATCGAAATCCACATTCAGAATGATTATTTCTTTGCCTTTTTGGGATCGAAATAAACCTCCCTCTATTTGAATTGGAGAATTGATGTTGAAATTGATCGAGATTTTGAAATTTAGATAAAAAGAGTAGAGAAAATGATACGAAAATTAAATAATGAAACAAATTGTTTATTTATAGAGTTTCTAGATTAACAAATACTAAATTATAATCATTGATAAAAAACGATCAAACCATCAATTCCAATAGTCGGAACAGTAGGTTTCTAATGTTCAAATAAAATAAAAAATTCAAAGTTCTGGCCCTTTTAACTGAGTCAACGAGTATCCGGCCTGTTGGCCCGATTACGGATCCAGTTTAGACCCAACATATGGTCTAGGTGGTAACCAGACTTGGCTCATGGTCGGATCTATGTCTAGGCGGCGGCGGCGGCGGCGGCAGCGGCGGTGATGGTGGTGGTGGTGGTGGTGGTGTTTACAAATAAACAATATCAGTTTTTGTTACTCTTACATGCTGTTTGATGGTTTGATTTGAGAATTTGATTGGAACTTCATGCAAGGCAAACATGTTAGGATATTTTCTACACTCTATAGTCTGTTTAAACTGATATCACTAGATTTGGTGAATCAAAATTGACCATTATTTGTTTATCAATTGAAAGAAAAAGAAGAAGAAAAAAAAGGAAAATTAAAGAGTTTTCAATAAGCGTATACGATCAGCAAAGAAAGTCATAACGAGAAAATACAAAAGGCAGGAATTTCAAAGTTGACAAACCTCAGAAAATCGATAAACAGGGAAGATCCAATAGAATAATAAAATAACAAAGACGTAAGCGAAATGACCTAAAAGTGGAAATAAACCTTTCTCCCCTAAAAGATATATATTTGTGTCTATCGAAGCAATTCAATCCTCCAATGTGCTAAAAGCTTAATTCAGAACAACACTGATCTCTTCCAAACCCACAAGAAAAAACGTCAAAAGAACCGACTTTGAACGAAGCGAGGAACCTCGGAATGAAGTTGAGCAAATATCTAAACAAATATAGAAGGAAATGCAACCAGAACAAACAAATCTCGCACCTGAAGAAACTCCCTCCTCCTATCGACCGTTTCAAAGCAACTCCTCTTCCGTAACGCTTCTGCCGCTGGCTGCTCTTCTTGGACTCCTTTCCGCCAGTCTCGCGACGAGCGCGGAGTTACTGCGAAAACCGGAAACTTTTTGCACGCTCGCGAGCAGGATGGAGAACGATAGCTCACGTCGCCCACTTACTGTAGATAGATTTGCCAGAGATAATAAAATTGAAAAATATCAAAATATAGAGGTGGTAATTCGAAGGAACGATGAGCCGACAGTCTGTAACTTCCTTGGCTGGCATTGAATGGCCGCTCGGATTGGACCCCAAGACCCGTACGTGACAGACAACTACTTTTCATGATTTTTGATAATTTTCATTCATTTTAACGGAATTTAAAAAGACACATTCTTCGATATGGGACTATTATTTCCGTTCGTTTTCCAACGGCTCAAGACGAATGGTCAGTCAGTAGGCCAGCGAGAAGAACGGTAGGATGCAGTTGGAGGAAAGCGTCTGCTTTTCCCCGTGGACACGGCGGAATCCTTCTACTTTTCCTGCTCATTTAAAGCTCCAACGAAAGTTTCAAATTTCCACAGTTGAATTTTCGTCGTCATGAGTCAATAAGGATAAGAATCAATGTCGAGACAAAAAAAACAAATTTTTTCCTAATTCCAAAAGGACAATCAACTCTGTTTCCAGAAAAGAACAAAAAAAAAACAAAAACTTACTGTTTTCATTCTGGTTGTTCATAATCCAGTCTAGAATGTAAGTGATCCTTTATATAGTGAGGTAGACTTTCAAAAACGAGATGAATTTGAGTACCGCTGATACTGGCTCCGAACTGCAAGAAAGATGACTGTCAATAACCCACCGGGAGAAGTCTCCAGCAAAGCCCTCCGACGATCAAGTCAGTCTCTGGTAGAAGAAAGAAATCAGAAGAACTAAGAACTGTAGTAAAAATTCTATCGCGCGTTTATGCATGTGAAGTGCAGAGGACCTTATATAGCCAAGGGAGCCAACAGTTTCTGCCCCGCGTCAGCCACCTTTTTGTCTCATGTGGGGACAAGATCAGGGTATCGTCAGCTTGCCGACCTGCACCGACCGACGTCACCTAGTCTGACGCGGACAGGGTTCGTTGTGGTACGGAGTGTCAGGCGATGTCAGAAAAGCACTATGTCAGCGGGATATTCGCGATTCAGGCACAAGTGGTGTCAGATCTGAGTCGTCCTACGCCGATTCTCGTACCACTTTTGCCAGTGTAGTGTCAGGGAGTGGGTGTTCCCTAGGAAAACGACAATTCCCGACTGGGTCGCTGACCGGCTGACCCGACTGAGATCTCACAAAGCAGTCAATACCACTTGGACTAAGCAAGGAGCAATCCGAGTCAGGGTAATGTGAGTCTTTGGGGGCACTCAACATTCGGATTCAACCAACACGATTCATCCTTATGACATATAACTAGAAAACCTCGAGGGGAGCCAAATGGCGACTGGATGCGTGTTGACCAGGCGACCCTAAGCCTGACACTCGGTATCTCTCGCTGGGGTAACTTCAGACCGTATTAGATTAGTCTCCCAATTAGGCATCCCGACCCGAGTAGCCTGCACTGCCACGCTGAGCTGTCGAGACCTTTCCGTCGATGATCTATCTCCCTATAATATCACGTGGCCTGACCAGATTATACTTACGTTAGGTCGGGATCAGTAAGATAAAAGAAGGATCATACAAATAACTGTATCTTTCCCATTGAAACTTCGTGAGATTTTTAACTTTTGTATTCTCATCCACAGTGGTAAAACCTCACTGAATATGCATTGACTCTTAGGCCATCTCTATGATTAAATTTCTCAATAATTTTTTTTTATAGTTCCTAATATACCATATCAATGTCATATTAAAAATTTATTAAGACATCTTCAATAATTAAATATCTTAACATGCTTTTTGATAATTTTTAATATATCATGTTATGTCACATCAAAAATATAAAATTTATTACTCTCTATTGTTAAAAAACATTGGTACAACTTTTTTTATAGGTTTTATATTACTAATCATATATTTTATTTATTATTTTTCATTTAATATCTCCGTATAATTTTCATTAATATTTTAATTAATTATCATCTTTAATTTAATTTATTTATAATTTATAATTAGTAAATTAATAAATTTTTAATATTTAATTAGATTTATAATTTTTATTTAATATTTAATTAATTTATGAATTTAATTTAATTTTAATTATTTATATATTTTAAAAGGGTCAAACAGAGAAATAATTTGTTTTTAATTATTTTAGATGGATCAAACATGTCATTAGCTCTACCTCCAACGAAAAATATAGATTTAAAAAATCAAATCTATTATTGAACTAGGAGCATATCTAATCTAAGATTTTTAGAGAGATTTATTAAAAAAAACTTAAACTATTACAGGTATGAGATTTGAGATTTTAATTTAAGTACGATAATAAAATTTTAAAATTATTTTTTCTTCAAAATTAATTATACGTGAGTGAAGCTAGTAATTAATTAATAATGAATTTTAAGATTTGTAGGAAATTTTTTTTACCTTGAAAAAATAGTAGATTTTTATATTTATAATGAGCAATGATAGAGAGAGTGAAAATCATAGTGAATGATGTGGCATGACGTGACACTTTACATGCACACGTCCGATTATCGCTTGGACACCATCGGCGGCCTTCGACCGTCGTCCGAATCAAACTATACCCTGGGGGGCACGGTGAACCCGTCGGAGATCGTGTATGTAAGGTGCTACGTCATTCACTATGATTTTCACTTTTCCATTTTCACTCTCCCAATTATTATTCATTTATAATATGACATATTAAAAATAAAAAAAGTTATTTAGAATTTTAATTATTGAATTTTACCTTCACTTATTTATTTATTCATTTATAAATATTTTTGATTTTATAAAATATTGAAAAAGTTTGCAATGGTCAATCTGATGTTACAAAGAAGTGAATTCGAAGACGCATCTTTTGAGGCTTTTATTTCTTCTCCATTGTTGCCCGCGATTGAGATCACCATTTAATGCATCGCATTTAAGACTCCTATTGCCATCATTTTCCATCGCATGGGAACAAGGAGTTGCATCAAGGAGAGTTGGCAGCTAGCAGTGGCGTCCCGGGATGAACTATGGCTGTGGGTGGTTATTACATAGAAGCACTTTCGTGTGTTTATGAATATTAGATTCTATTTTAACTTCTATAACATTTAGCCAAAAGTTGGAAGCAAGAATTTGATATTTTTTTCTACTTCTATTTTTTTGCTTATTGTCTAAAATTAAAAGTAGACATTTATACCCTTAATAATTTATTATTTTACATAATTGCCACCATACTTTTAAATAAAATTTTATATTTTTATATAATTATATATTCATAATTTTTTTATAAATTTATATAAATTATATCATTTTTTTATATTTATATTTTTATTAATTATATATTTTTTAAACATATATATTATTAAAAAAATTAATTTTGATATAATATTCAAAATATAATAATAAATATATAAAATATTATTGATGATGTATCAAAATTATATTTAGATAATTAAAAAATAATTTATATAGTTTAAGGATATTATTGTCATTTAACTAAAAATTAAGCTGGGAAGTAATTATTCACCAAACACTCAAACTTTACCTTGTATCAGCTTTTAGCTTCTATTTCCAAACACTCCATGCTTCAGCTTCTCACTGACTTCAAAATAATCTCTATAAGAATCACTTTTAAAGAAGCAAAAGTTCTCCCAAACACTCCCATAGATGGATGAATGGTATACATGATGGCTGTTAGTTTTGGTTTGAATGGTATATGCGATGGTATACATATATGTATTTTATCTTTGATAGTTGTTCGGATCTAATACTTCATCAGAAACGATTAGCTATCATCAGGAGCACATATTTGGTTGTATCATTTTCTTGATGATATTTATTTACCTTTCATAAAAAAAACAACGTAATATTATTATTTTAAAATTTAACCAAGTTCGTTTTTTCACACATTAATAATAATATTCGAGCTAATAATATTTATAATTTTTTTTATTAACCTGAGACGGATTAATAAATACGTTGAAACTATCGAATCATTTTTATACCACTCATTTTTTTACTTCATAAATGCAGAGATTTAGAAGACGCCGGTGGAGTCAATATATATTTAAAGTATTTTCAGGGCATGTATTAATTTTTATCTGAAAATAATAATAATTGCACTGGTGATGAGCATTCTTAGAGAGCTCAAGGAATTGTGGCCGGTGCTGGGTAAGATGAGATGGTGAGAAATAGGACTGGCTTCTTATATCATAAAAGTTTAAATCACATTTTTAAAATGTATTATATTAAGAGAGTTTGAAAATTTTATAATACTGACAGTCCATGAAAATGTATATGTACTTTTCGACTCTAACTTGTTAGAAAATTTTATGAGATCCAATCGTAAGATTGACAACTGAATTATAAACAAAACAAAACAGAAAAAAAATATTGTGGCCAGTCGGTCTTGATGCGCTGCAGTCTTAAGTGGGCCTAAATGCTGCAGGTCTAGTGTCCATTATTTCGTTCAATCATAAACAATTAAATTGAAGTGATTTTTTTTAAAAAAAATCGTTTAACTTAATTTTATTAATTCAATTTAGTTTGATTTTGATTTTGATTTTGATTTATTTGTTTGAAAATCAATTTGAACCGAGAAATTACTATATAATTTTGTAATATTTTGAAAATAAAATATAAATCCTTGATGAGGATATTGTTATATTGATAAAATTTAAGAACTTCTGAAAAACAAACCTAGTACACGGAATTTTTAAAAAGAAAAAAAAGAAATGTTGTAATTTGTGAAAATTATTTTCCCTTAATTTTATAAATGTATTTTAAGTTTTTTTTTATTTGTGAAAATTATGAATTCGTCTAAATCACATTATTTAAGTATCTAGTAATATTGAATTGAAGTATTAACTCTTAACTTTTGGAGACAAATATGAATGACCTTTCACCTAAGTATTAAGTACAACTCGTACATTACTCTAAGTTGCGAGACATCATCGATTTACTTAACCTGATCTGATAGTGTTGGTAATGGGGCGCGAACCTGAGGTTATGGTGCAGCGGTAGGATGACTATTCACTATTCCAGACATCCGTGGTTCGATCTCCAACTACGGCGTATTTGCAGGAATTTTTTCTTCTAAATGGGGCGCATTCCCTGGGACGCTGGGCTTCTAGACCGTCCACCGTGAACGCTTCCCGATTTATCTTGGTGGCCAGTGGAAAATTTTCGTGGGGCCGGGCCGGTCGCCCGAGGTTGGTAAAACCTCGTTAATCTTTTTTTTTTTTTTTTGGGTAATGGGATTGTGGGAACGTGGGAAACATGGGTGGTTAATGAAACTCATATTGCCCACTCCTCATATGAGTAAACTTACCTTTTTAGCCCTCTGGATCTCCATTATAAATAGGCGTCCAAGTCATTCATTGAAACACACTTCATTCATGGGGGAAAATGAGAGAAGGAAGAGGCAAGAAGAACATTCGGGTCGGAGAAAGGAATTTGGTTCGTAGATCATATGAGAAGGTTCGTCACTGTAATCTTTTCGTCGACAGCAACAATGATATTTCCTTCGTCTCCAATTGCTCACGATTTACGGGAGATTCGCTGTAAGTTTTTATAGAATTTTATTTTGCGTTTCATGCTTTATAATCTACAATGGTATCAGAGCCGTAAAATTCTAAGTAGCATGAAATCACTTAGCTTGGAAATCGCAGTTTTGTGTCAGCGGTTTTCTTTCGAGTCGACAAACTAACTGTTAACGTCGCGAACTGACGATCCCACTCGGCCGTGTTGCACGTTAGCGACTGCCTCATGCACCGGCAACCGCGTTCGTCGAGGAGAAGAAATCACGACAATGTTGGCTGTCGTTGGAACTGACTCTTGTGTTGGTCCCCTCCCTAGGCTGGTGTCTGCATCACAGTGGAGGTCGTGTGGGCATGGGTCGTGGCGGAGAAAAACGAAACACAAGTTTCGCTCATCGTGAATGATCAGAATATTTTTTTATTCACTATTGCTTTAATTAGTTAGACTTTATACTTTTAATTATTGCAATGTAGAAGAATTAAATTGGATTTGAGTCTTATTTAATTAAATGGGTTGGATTTATTCTGATAAATCAAAATTAATTAAATTAAATTAAGTTGGTTCATTTGAACCAGACCAAGTTAATCCAACTAGACCCAGATCAAGTTTAAACTATTAGTTAGGTTGACTAGATCAAATCAGATCTAATCTGGTTCAAATCATTAGTTTGTTTAACCAGAACTGATTTATTTGATTTGATCAATAAGCCGGACTCTAATTTAAATGAGCTAAGAATTAAACAAGAACAACTTAAATAAGTCATCCCTATCCAATTAGAGGATAATGGACTCAGCAAAGGATTCGATTTCCTAATCGATCAGTCCGATGTATTAGTCAAATAGAGCTCCTCAAATTAAGAAAATTTATTTTTCTTATCTGTTTATGACTCTATGGGTTTATACATATATGTGAATTGAATTGAATCGATTTTGTTACTAGTTTGTTGGTTTTGTATGACAATATTTTTCAATTTCATATGCTGAGGTTTATAACCAGATTGACCCATCCAAATATGCAATAGAATGAGCTGAGGAAACAGATAGAAGAGATTGACTATAGCCCAAGTCTCGGAATTCAAGGACATGGGGGAAGGCTAGATCGATTGTTTTGGAAACTCGAGCAGGAAGAGTTTCCAATCCTAAATAACTACCAGATCGGGACATTGATTCGTTCGTTGCCAAGGCATGGTAGTGTAGCTGCAAAATGTATATGGGGATGCTATAAAAGACATATCTCATATACCGAGTTGTGTAAAGAATTATTTCGCCAAAATTTTTCAGAAGAGGATCTGGAAGATTCTGAGGACGATCTAGAAGAGGAAATTGAAGAATTTGAAGAGGATCCAGAGGAGTATCCAGTAGAATTCGAGGAGGATCCGGAGGAATTTGAAATTGATCCAACAGTAGAATTTGAGGAGGATCCTGAGGCATTCGAGATGGATCCAATTGAAGAAAATGAGGAGGATTCAAAAAAAGATCCTATAGAATCTGTGGAGGATCTTGAAGTTGAATTATTTCAGATCAAGTTTGGGACGAAAGGGATAGTGTTTATCACTGCGCTAGTGTTTGTCCTAGTGGGAGTAGTACTAGCTTATCTATTTTATTAAAGTCTTGTCTTTGTTACTGTTATTATGTACAAATAGTATTTACTCGTTTAGTATTTATGAGTCATGTAGTGGTTACTGTCGTTATGTACGAACAATTTTATTTTTATGAAAAGTTATGTTATGTATTAACAAACTTGTTAATGATTAGTTCATTTCATTTAAATGATATGTTCATTATGTTGGGTTCTCCTGACACCAAATCTCAAAAACGCAGCGGAAACAAGAACCCTCGAGCGATCCATGCGAAAGAAAACTCGTACAATGTTCATCTATCTAATATATCTATCTAATGCGTATACCTTTGGAGCGTGCCCTTTGCTTATCCCGCTCGTCCAAGATGCGCGGGATCTCTTGCATGTTCAAGCGTCCGTGCCTCTATTCGTATCCACACGGACACAATCTCTCAATTTCGGGAGAACTACCTTAGTTGTGCTAGCAACTTGGGGTAGCTCGCAGAACACCAAGAACCTTATAATAAGGTTTCGGCCAAAAGGGGAGAAGAGGAAGAAGAGAGGAAGGGAAGAAGGAAAGTCCACTAACTCCATTCAAAATGACAAGTCCCTCTTTTATATTCATCCCATGAATATGAAGAGTCTTTTGTCTCTTTGACTTCCCTTCATTAAAGCCAATAAAGAGCACATCTTTTCATGTAACTCTTCACCTTCTCTTTATCCAATGAAGAGAGACTTTTCTCTTTCCTTCACATGCAATTCCGACCGGGCCTCTCGGGCTTCCGACTAGGTTTCCCAACCAAGTTTCCCAAGTGTTGAGCTCCCGACCCAGTCTGCCGAGCTCCGACCTAGTCTTCCGAGCTCCCAGCCCAGTCTGCCGAGTGCCGACCCAGTCTGCTAAGTGCCGACCCAGTCTGCCGAGCTCCCAGCCCAGTCTACCAGTGCCGAGCTAGTCTGCTGAGTGCCGACCCAGTCTACCGAGTGTCGAGCTAGTGTGCTGAGTGCCGACCTAGTCTACCAAGTGCCGAGCTCCCGACCCGCGCTCCCGAGTGTTGGATCGTGAAAGCCGATAGAGGGGGGGGGTGAATATCGGTAAATTTTCGGATTTGAGTAAAGAGCACGTATGCAGCGGAAATAAAAACAAAACGAACACAGCACAAAGACACAGTCGATTTACTTGGTTCGGAGCCTGTGTCGACTCCTACTCCAAGGCCCACGGTCGTTGACCGTTTACTTTGGGCAATTCTATATAAGCGCAAAATCGGTTTACAGAATTTAATTACAAGTATAAGTGCAGTAATTAAAAAGAACGCTCTTCTTTACCGACGTCCGGAGTAGATCAACTTTTTTGGAGCAGCGGGACGTCGTCGGCTCGAGTTGGAGAGTATCCGGAGCAATGCACGAGCGTAGAAGAGCTTTGAGGCGTTGAGAAAATTGTTGTTGGAAGCCTGGGGTCGAGGGCCCTTTATATAGGGCCTGGGGGCGCCCGGGATGTCGGGGGCGCCCCCCACGTGGCGTTTGATCCGGTGGTAGCTCGGTCGCCGTCTGATCCCCTTATCCTCGGGATCCGGTTTGACCGGGGCGCCCGGAGCGCTCGGGGCGCCCGGATTGACCGGTCAAAGCCTCATCTCCTCGGCTTCGCACGGATGCGCTTCGGCAGCTGGCAGTGGGGGCGCCCGCGACACGCGGGGCGCCCGCGACAAGCGGGGCGCCCGGAGCATCCGGGGCGCCCCGAATCTAGCTGTCGAGGCGCGTTGAGGTTCTTACAGACTTGGGTTGACCTTGGGGGCGCTCGGATCATCCGGGGCGCCCTGCTCAGCTTCTGCCTCACTCCTTTGAGGCTCTCTGAGCTGCAGATACTCAGTCCTTCGATCCTGCATCCAGGGTTAGTCCAAATAACAATTATATTATTATTTTATACAGCCTTAGCTGTCTTGGTTCTGACTTTGGTCTCCAAAATGGAGTCCTAGGTCGAACCGACACCTACTGTTCTCTCGACGGGGAACGCGTCCTCACCTACTCCTCTCGGGAGAGTTTACCTGATGCCAACTGCCCCTTTGGTTGGACTTTTGCCTGACGGTCCTTTGTCAGGTCTTGGGTGCCGAGCTGTCCTTCGCTCGGTGCCTAGCATTCCTTCGCTAGGGCTTTGATGCTGGCAGTCCTTCGCCAGTTGCCTAGCAGTCCTTCGCTAGGGCTTGGATACTGGCTGTCCTTCGCCAGTTGCCTAGCAGTCCTTCGCTAGGTCTTTTCTACTAGCAGTCCTTCGCCAGTTGCCTAGCATTCCTTCGCTAGGGCTTTGCCATTGGCAGTCCTTCGCCAGTTACCTAGCTGTCCTTTGCTAGGGCTTGGATACTGGCTGTCCTTCGCCAGTTGCCTAGCAGTCCTTCGCTAGGACTTGGTTTCCTGGCAGCCCTTCGCCAGGTGCCTAGCAGCCCTTCGCTAGAACTTTGTTTCTGCACACTTAAGTAACAACATTAGATCACAAATAAACTTAACTTTGAATCCTTTGCCAATATCAATACAAGGTTCGATATGGTGCTTCCTGCACCAACAATCTCCCCCTTTTTGATTTATGGCAACACAATTCAAAGTTAAGTAAAGACATATAACAGTTAAGAAAAGAAGGAGTATGAACAGTATAAAAAAATTTCTATACTCCCCCTAAAACCTTGAAACCCTGAATACTAGTGTTATAACACTCTTAACTTTGACCTTTTCTCCCCCTTTGACATATATCAAAACCAACATGGGTGAACAATTTAAAAAGTTTTGCAAACCTACATTTTGTAACATAACTTTTACTTGGCTTTGTAAAAAGGAATTTTATTTAGGCAAAATGTTGACGCCAAATTTCCAATACTTAGAAAATTACGGAGTTGAAAGAAAATTTTCTAAGTTTAGATGATTCAATTTTTTATTACTTAGAAACTTTCAAGAGAACCTTTTTAAGTTAGAAAATGTTTGGAGTTGGAAAATTTTCAAGAGATTTTGAATTTTTTACTTAGAAAATTTTCTTACCAGCCAGTAAAGTTGATTTTCCAAAAGATGTACTTAAGTAAAGCTAATATTCAAAACATGATCTTTTGAACTCAAGTACAGTTAATTTTCAAAAAATATTAAACTTTGAAAAAAGCAGGTAAAGTTAGTTTTCAAAAATATTTAACTTTGAAAGACAAGTAAAGTTAATTTTCTTGTTTTTCAAAACTTAAGCTTTGAAAAACAAGTAAAGTTAATTTTCAAAAATATTGAACTTTGAAAGACAAGAACTTTACTTTTTGAAAGACAGGAGAAAATAATTTTAGCCTTTTCTCTCCTAACCTTTTCTCTCCTTTCCAATCTCTCCCCTGAAATTCTTCTCCTTAGCCATATATCAATAAGGAACTTTTTAAAAAAAATATATATGTTTTTAAAACAATTTAAAATTTGTGTATCAGAGCCTATGAGTTTTGAAAAAGTATTTAGCATAATTTTTGAAAGCATAGCAAAAGCTTAACATGGACCAAAATTCCACTTTGAAAGGCATTAAAAAAAATTATTTTTGTAGGCAAGTCTTTTAGAAAATTCATTCACTTAGAACACTATTGCCTTGAAAATATTAGTACTTTTGAAAATATTTTGAAAAGTAGAAGTACTTTTGAAAGATATTGTGCATTTTTGAAGATATAAGAATATTATGCATTAAAAATTATAAGTGCTTTTATAATATTAGAGAAAATTATTTTTTGAAAGCACTTACAAAAGTATTGTTTTTAACGCATAATATTTTACTTGCTTTGGTTACTTTTCCAGTCTGACACAATCCTAGGAAACCTTGTTAACTACAAGGACAGTTTCCTAAGTGTCCTGGAAATTCTCCAACTCAAGTAAATACTATTTCCAAAAGAATTTTGAAAATAAAATAATAGTATTTTGAAAGAAAAATTATTTAAGTTTTCAAAAAGTATTTTAAACGCGCAGTGCATGAAAACATATAGTTCAATAATTCTTTTAATTTAATCTCCCCTTAAACTTGACCCAGTCCTAGGAAGCTTGTTGACTACAAGCGATCTTCCTCTGAGTCTTAAGGTTTGATTTAAATTATAAGAATTGTCTAATAACAAAAAAATAATTAATAAACACATTTCAGAAATTCTTCTCTTGACTCAAACTCCCCCTAAATTTGACACATCCTAGGAGTCCTTATGAATCGTGAAGTGGACCTTCCTCTGTGTCTTTAGGGTTTATTAAAATCAAAAGAATAGTTTTGAATATCAGTACGGTAATATAATTTTTAGGAAATTCAATTTGAAATGAAGATAATTTTCAAACATAAGCCCCTTTTTCGAAAAACATTTTGAAATGATAATGATTTTTGTAAAGCACAATTTTGAAAAATATAGTGATTATTTGAAGGCATAAAACTTCTTCTTTTAATTTGAACTTCCCTTAAATTTGACACAGTCCTGGGAGACTTGTTGACCAGAAGTTAATCCTCCTCTTAGTCTTAGGGTTTGTCAAAATTAAAGGAACAATTGTGAACATGCCTTTTGAGTATGATAGATTTTTGAAAACATAATTTGCTATGATAACACAGTTTTCGAAAATCATTTTGAAATGATAATAATTTTTCAAAGATATTTTGAAAGAAAATTAAAAAGAATAAACCACTCCCCCTGTACCGTTTAACTTAATCTAATGTCCATGTTTGACTATGTTGTCTAGGGTTGACTGTGTTGACCAGGTTTGACTTAGTTAACTATGTTTGACCAATCAAATAACTAAATTAATCAAACCCTAAATTCTATTTAAAATGAGTCTATTTTAACATTCAATATTTTGAAAAACTAGAGATAGTTTTGAATAATTTTTGAAAGCTCTTTGAGTTTTATTTAAAAGGATAGTGACATATATTCTTAGGTCCTAGATATCTCACCCAGTTCTATGTGATCAAACATGTTAACCTTATGGGTGTTGTGAGACAAATATTTTAATTTTGAAAACATGGTTAATTTTGAAAAGTTAGATTAATTTTGAAAACAATTAATTTAAATTTAATTTGAAAAGGAATATTTGAATCTAAGATTAACTGAACATTTGTGTTAGATTCAAATTTGACAAAAAGTAATTTGAATTTGAATTTCAAAAATTGACTTCCAGGTCTTGGCGAGGCACTAGGCCTTCTTTGGCCGTAGCCTTATGGGATCATCCACCCTTTCCTTGACAAAGCCGTTTAATGAAATTTCATTTTCAAAATTAATCTTTGAAAAATTCTGGTCTAACTAGTTTGGATTTTGGATCGGTAGCTTCGACTAGTTTCACCAGTCTAAAAAGACCAAGTAGACTTGACTTTATTAGAATTGGTTTCCCTAACGTACTATCATCTCACCTCCACCCAATACTGTGTTTTCAAGTTTTAGTTAAACTGTTTTGTCCTTAAACTAATCAATCCTAATTTTAAGCAAAAAGAACATAAAAATAAAATAAAAAGAAACTTACAATTAAAGCACAAAAAAATGATCTATGTTATATCATAATCGTAATAATATTCTAGATTATCAAAAACAACAATATTATGAGTTAAATTTTCTAACAAATTAGCCTTAACTAATTTATAAGATTCTATCATATTATTCATGGTAAATAATGGATTTTTAAATACTGTAAATTTACCTTCAGATTTCTTTTTGGAGGACTCCCCCTTGATTTTGGCCATCTTTCTTGTGTTTGATTGTTCTTTCGGCACTTTGTAGTGGTCGCGAGCCATTCGAATCAGCTTCCGATGATCTCTTTCTTCGTCGTTAGATTCTGAGTCTGAGTTTGTCTCAGGTATTGGTTGAGTCTTCTTTTGCAGTTCTTTTGGAGTTTTCCCTGCAATAGAAATTACACCTTCCTCGGCCATTACAGTATCTATTTGATTATTTAATTGTAATTCAAAAATGGATTCGAAATTGGTTACCATTTTTGTCTCAGTCGATTCGTCTTCTGTCTTTGGCTCGAATTTGTAGTCAGGTATGGATTCTTCTAAGTTCTCAACATAGGAGCTCTCTTCGTGTAGGCTGAGTAGCTTATCCCACATCTCTTTAGCACATCCAAATGAACCGACTAGCTTAAGTTGTTCCTTGGTTAGGCCACATTGCAGGATTGCAGTTGCTCTTGCATCGGTCTCAATTTGGTTGAGGGTGTGTTCATCCAATTTGTCCCACTCGATGGATGACTCATCTTCTATGGGAAACGAGAATCCCGTTTGGATGATTTACCATAACTCCATGTGGGCCTTCAGAAGGGACTCCATTTGACATCTCCAAAACGTGAAGTTCTCGCCGGAGAATAGTGGTGGACGTGCACTGTTCCACTCTTGGTTGGCCATTTAATATAAATCTTGCACACAAAAAAAAGATAGAAATGTACCAAGACTTGGTCTTGGATTAGTAGTACGGGAGAGAGAAAAATATCCAAAAAAAAATACTGCATAAGTTTCGAGGCAGAATAATAAAATATTAAGAAAAAGTTTTGACTAATTTTTGAAAATGGTGGCTTTATCAATTTTGATTAATGATGAAAAGATAAGACTTTAATGTTGGGAGAAAATTTGCTCAAATTAAAGTCACACGATTTTCGAGAAAAATAATATTAAAATAATAATAATAAAGTTTTATGACAAATTTTCAAAAATTGATTATTTTATCAATTCTGACTTATGGTGAAAAAAATGAGAATTCAAATTTGAAAAAGGCGGAAAAGATGTAGTGGTGTTGATTAAAAAAAAAGAAAAGAAATAAGATAAAAAATTTCGTAAATCCGAAAAACTTTCAAACTGGTGGTTGCACCAAGTTTGAACTTCCCCGCTCTGATACCACTTGTTGGATCGTGAAAGCCGATAGAGGGGGGGGTGAATATCGGTAAATTTTCGGATTTGAGTAAAGAGCACGTATGTAGCTTAAATAAAAACAAAACGAACACAGCACAAAGACACAGTCGATTTACTTGGTTCGGAGCCTGTGTCGACTCCTACTCCAAGGCCCACGGTCGTTGACCGTTTACTTTGGGCAATTCTATATAAGCGCAAAATCGGTTTACAGAATTTAATTACAAGTATAAGTGCAGTAATTAAAAAGAACGCTCTTCTTTACCGACGTCCGGAGTAGATCAACTTTTTCGGAGCAGCGGGACGTCGTCGGCTCGAGTTGGAGAGTATCCGGAGCAATGCACGAGCGTAGAAGAGTTTTGAGGCGTTGAGAAAATTGTTGTTGGAAGCCTGGGGTCGAGGGCCCTTTATATAGGGCCTGGGGGCGCCCGGGATGTCGGGGGCGCCCCCCACGTGGCGTTTGATCCGGTGGTAGCTCGGTCGCCGTCTGATCCCCTTATCCTCGGGATCCGGTTTGACCGGGGCGCCCGGAGCGCTCGGGGCGCCCGGATTGACCGGTCAAAGCCTCATCTCCTCGGCTTCGCACGGATGCGCTTCGGCAGCTGGCAGTGGGGGCGCCCGCGACACGCGGGGCGCCCGCGACACGCGGGGCGCCCGCGACACGCGGGGCGCCCGCGACACGCGGGGCGCCCGGAGCATCCGGGGCGCCCCGAATCTAGCTGTCGAGGCGCGTTGAGGTTCTTACAGACTTGGGTTGACCTTGGGGGCGCCCGGATCATCCGGGGCGCCCTGCTCAGCTTCTGCCTCACTCCTTTGAGGCTCTCTGAGCTGCAGATACTCAGTCCTTCGATCCTGCATCCAGGGTTAGTCCAAATAACAATTATATTATTATTTTATACAGCCTTAGCTGTCTTGGTTCTGACTTTGGTCTCCAAAATGGAGTCCTAGGTCGAACCGACGCCTACTGTTCCCTCGACGGGGAACGCGTCCTCACCTACTCCTCTCGGGAGAGTTTACCTGATGTCAACCGCCCCTTTGGTTGGACTTTTGCCTGACGGTCCTTTGTCAGGTCTTGGGTGCCGAGCTGTCCTTCGCTCGGTGCCTAGCATTCCTTCGCTAGGGCTTTGATGCTGGCAATCCTTCGCCAGTTGCCTAGCAGTCCTTCGCTAGGGCTTGGATACTGGCTGTCCTTCGCCAGTTGCCTAGCAGTCCTTCGCTAGGTCTTTTCTACTGGCAGTCCTTCGCCAGTTGCCTAGCATTCCTTCGCTAGGGCTTTGCCATTGGCAGTCCTTCGCCAGTTGCCTAGCTGTCCTTTGCTAGGGCTTGGATACTGGCTGTCCTTCGCCGGTTGCCTAGCAGTCCTTCGCTAGGACTTGGTTTCCTGGCAGCCCTTCGCCAGGTGCCTAGCAGCCCTTCGCTAGGACTTTGTTTCTGCACACTTAAGTAACAACATTAGATCACAAATAAACTTAACTTTGAATCCTTTGCCAATATCAAAACAAGGTTCGATATGGTGCTTCCTGCACCAACACCGAGTTCCCAACTCGAGCTCCCGAACTAACCTCCCGAGTTCCCAACTCGGGCTCAGATCTCCCGAGTTCCCAACTCGGGCTCAGATCTCCCGAGTTCCCAACTCAGGCTCAGATCTCCCGATCAGATTTCCCGAAGCATCGTGTCCTTAGTGTGTGACCCAATAGGTTCTCATGACGTTGTCAATGCGCCTAAACACTTTAGACACATAAGCAATGAGCGGCATCTAGCAATGCATCATTGCTACCCAAGTAACAAGAAAAATCGAGATCCGACTAAACCTCCGTGACTATGATAATGTATGACCTTGTCCTTCTATCCTTGATATCTAGATTGACCAATGAGGCATAGACCGTGTCATCCTCGATCAATCCTGTGTTTCTTGATCCCCGAGTAGACTCACTCAAACAAATGAGCTCAATATCTCATATTGACTCATTTGAGCATGACCATGCGTTTTAGCAGTCCTACTCGATCAAGGGGCACACAGATATCACTCCCGTCATATGGGAGGGATAGATCTCATCTACATCACTCACATTCCTCCGCATAATTCATTACATACCCAGTGAATAGTGATCGCCTTTATAGTCCACTCTGTTACGGATAACGTTTGACGATACCAAAGTACATAACTCCTTATGTAGGGAACCGTAGTGACTTCAGGTCTAAGGACTATTCATACCAATAGTCACATGAGAAAGTTTATGACACTCATATGACAATCTATGAAACTTTCTCATGATGGGTCAATTCAGTACACATTCTCCAATGTATACCCATGTGTCAACTTGATATCACATATTCATGACTTGTGAGCTCAAGTCATCAGTTGACCTACATGCTAGTCTCCATGCATTAATATTGTCCTTGAATATTAATACTTGACTAGGAATGGTTTAGAGTAGTGTTCTCTATATCATCTCACTATCGATTCAACCAATCGATATAACATAGATAAGAACCTACTACCCAAGGGCATTATTATACTTAGTTATTTGACACAAATACAAAGTAAGTATAATAACCAAACATGCCTTTATTAATAATAGAATATGATACAAAATGTCCTTAGTCAATCATCACATAATTAGCTCTAGGGCTCCTACTAACACATTAATGATTAATTCATATAATGGGATGTATGTAAAATAGCTAATCAATATTTATTAGATTGGATATACGGAGGATGAGTGGGAATGTAGCTACCACTTGATTTTATAAAACAATTCTAATTTACAATGAGTTAGTTATTAATTACATGTATATGAGTTATACTAAATAACTAAATAATGTGTCTATTTATGTTATATCATGGCAACGAAGAATATAATTGCTGAACTCAACAAAGGAGAAAAATTAATCGGGGACAACTACAAAATATGATACCTCAAGATACAGTATATACTTGAGGAACAAGAAGTTCTAAAAATCGTAAATCAGTTTATGGTAGAACCTGCAGATGGTTCTACTGCTCAACATAGACGTGATCATGATGCTTATAAGGCATGGAAGAAAAATGACTTCACTGCTAAGGGTATTTTGATTAGTTCAATAGTAGATGACCTGGTATATGAGTATGAGTCATTACCATCCGCTTATGCTATCTCAGTTGCCCTGAGAGATAAATATAGTGGAGTTAGCTTGAGCAAACTTCGTCAGCTGACAATCAAGTTTGACAGCTGTAAGAAATGCTCGAATATCTCCATGACCCAACATATAAGGGAAATGGAGAATATGATTCGAGAGCTAAAAATTGCTGGTCATGAGTTGACTAAAAAATAACAGGTTTAGGTAGTTATCCACTCCCTTCTTGATTCTTAGGAATCAATGAAACAGAACCTTACACATAGTGAAAGTATTAAGACTTTCATTGATATCTCACGCCATGTTGAACTGGAGGCTGAGAGAATTGAATCCACAATGATTTCTGGACAGACTTTTGTAGCTGAAGGTTCTGGATCCAAGAATAAGAAAAAGTAGTTCAAGAAAGGACGTCGAGTACCAGCTAGCAATAAATGAATATATGTAGGAGACAATGTAAGGATTGAAGTCAAAGGAGTTTGCATTTGCAAGCTCAACCTACATGGTGGACATATCTTGTTTCTGCATGATGTCCTTTATGTAGGGATCTCCCGATAAACACAAAAACGCAGTGGAAACAAGATCCCTCGAGCGATCCATGCAAAAGAAAAACTCGTACGAGATTCATCTATTTAAGAGAGCTATCTATGTGTATACCTTTGAAGCGTGCCCTTGCGTTTATCCCGCTCATCCAAGCTATGCCGGATCTCTTGCACGTTCAAGTGTTTGTGCCTCTATGCATATCCACACGAACACGATCTCTCAACTTCGAAGAAGAACTACCTTAGTTCTGCTAGCAACTTGAGGTAGTTCACAAAAACACCAAGAACCCCAAAGAAAGGGTTTCAGCCAAGAGGGAGAAGAGGAGGATGAGAGTAAGGAAGATGACTTAACTTTATCCAAATGACAAGAAAACTCTTTTATACTCATCTCATGAATATGAAGAGTTTTTGTTCCTTTAGCTTCCCTTCATTAAAGCCAATAAAGAGCACATCTTCTTATGTGACTCTTCAACTTCTCTCCATTAAATGAAGAGAATCTTTTCATCCTTCTCTATTATTAATTGATTAAATATTTTAATTAATTAATATCTCATCCAAATGTGGTTGATTCTAATCTAAATGAATCTAACTCAAATTAGACCTCAATCCCATAATCCAATTAGATTCACTTGAGTCTAACTCAATCAATCCAATTCGGATCAAATCTTAGTCAAACTAAGATCAATTAATCTCCGAAGCATCGTGGTCGTAGTGTGTGACCCAATAGGTTCTTGTAACGTTGACAATTTGTCTAAACCGTTTTAGACACACAAGCAATGAGCGACATCTAGCAATGCATCATTGCTACCCAAGTAACAAGAAAGTCGAGATCCGACTTAACCTCCGTGACTATGACAATGTATGACCTTGTCCTTCTATCCTCGATATCTAGATTGACCAATGAGGAATAAACTATGTCATCCTCGATTAATCTTTGTGTTTCTTGATCCCTAAGTAGACTCACTCATACAAATGAGCTTAATATCTCATATTGACTCATTTGAGCATGACCATGCGTTTTAGCAATCCTATTGGATCAAGGGGGTGACAGACATCACTCACATCCTTCCGCATAATTCATTATATACCCAGTGATCGCCTTTATAGTCCACCATGTTACAGGTGACGTTTGACGATATCAAAGTACATAACTTTTCATGTAGGGAACCGTAGTGACTTTAAGTCTAAGGACTATTCATACTAATAGTCACATGAGAAAGTTTATGATACTCATATGACAATCTAAGAAACTTTCTCATAGCGGGTCAATTCGGTACACATTCTCTCATGTATACCCATATGTCGACTTGATATCACATATCCATGACTTGTGAGCTCAAGTCATCAATTGACCTACATGCTAGTCTCCATGCATTAATATTGTCCTTGAATATTAATGCTTGACTATGGATGGTTTAGTGTAGTGTTCTCTACATTATCTCACTATTGATTCAACCAATCAATATGATGTAGATAAGAACCTACTACCTAAGAGCATTATTATACATAGTTATTTGACACAAGTATAAAGTAAGTATAATAACCAAACATGTCTTTATTAATGATAGAATATATATGATACAAAAAGTCTCCAGTCAATTATCACATAATTGGCTCTAGGGCTCCTACTAACACTTTATACTCCTGAGATTCGACGGAATCAAGTTTCTATAATTACTCTTCTTGATTTAGGTTATTATATAAACTTTTACAATCGTTGTGTGAAACATCGTATTAACTTCGTGTTAATTGGATGTGATTATGTAATGAATGGTTTCATGACTCTTGATGTAAAACAAGATATTAATTATGAAATTAATAGTTATTTTTAAATATTGCTCTTACTAGTGATGCTAATATTAATGAAGAAATTTAGCATGCTAGACTAAGACATATCAGACAAGAGCGAATGAATCGATTAGCTACGGAGGGTCTATTAGGCACTCATGCTAAGATTAACTTGTCTATATGTGAGCATTGTCTTGCTGAAAAAGTAATTAGGAAACCATTTGGTAAGGTTGTTAGAGTTGATTCATCATTGCAATTAATTCATTCAGATGTATGTGGTCCAATGAATGTGAAGGCTAGACATAGAGGTTCCTATTTCATTATATTTATTAATGACATCACACGTTTTAGTCATGTGTATTTGTTTCTCATAAATATGAATCATTAGATTACTTCAAACGTTATTTGAACGAAGTTAAGAATCAATTAGATCGTAAAGTTAAAACCTTACGCACTGACCATGGAGGTGAATATTTGTCTGATCAGTTCAAGATAACATGTAATGAGAAAGGGATTATTAGACGGTGAACGATCCCTGGAACTTCACAGCAAAATGGGTTGCTGAAAGAAGAAATCGAACTCTTCTAGATATGGTTAGGTTTATGGTAGCTCAAGATAAATTGTCTATTTCCTATTGGGGTGACGCATTATTAGCTGCTACCTATATACTTAACCGAGTGTCTTCTAAGTCTGTTCCATCTACTCCATATGAACGTTGAACAGATAGAAAACCATATTTGAGTAGTCTGAGACATTGGGGGTCAGCTGCCTACGTTCATGATAAGACTCACAAATATGGAAAACTAAGACCAAGGGATAAAAAGTGTATCTTTGTAAGGTATTTTGATACTTCTAAGGGTTATGTATTCATTGGTGAGCAACAAAATGGAACGATCTCTGAAATAGAATCGAGAGATGCTATTTTTCTTGAAACTGAGTTCTCAATAAGAGGTGAAGTTGATAAGTCAATTCCTTTATTTGCAATAGAGGAGGAGGATATTATTCCTTTATCAACAAGTCAGGTATAATAAGAGAAACCTGAATCTAGTCAACCCAATAGAAATGATTTGCCAATGAATAAATCAGTTTCAGTTTCTCAACAGTCTGACCTGCGAAGGAGTAGTCGTAAGATTATTCCTCGGAGAAGATTTGACATTGAGAATGAGGCATTAACGATTCTCCCTATTGACGATGAGAAACCTCGAACGGTTGAGGGAGTATTGAGATGCTCAATTAGAGAAAAATGGAAAATTGCAATGGATGAAGAAATGGAGATTATGAGAAAGAATGAAGTTTGGGATTTAGTTGATCTTCCTCCGGGCCAAAGGGCTATTGGGAATAAGTGGATTCTCAAAATCAAAAGGAAGGCAAATGGATCGATTAATAGATACAAAACTCGTCTAGTTGCAAAAGGATACACCCAAGTGGAAGACATTGATTTTAAAGAGACATTTTTTTCTGTTGTAAAGTTTGTGTCAATATGTGTCATTTTAGCTATAATAGCACATTATAACATGGAATTACATCAGATGGATGTAAAAATTGTTGGTGCAGAAGGCACCCAAGTCAAACCTGTGTTTTGATAATGGCAACAGAGGTCAAAAGTTAAGTCTTACTTATTTTCTAACAAGTTACTCTAGTGTGCAGGAAAAGTCCTAGCGAAGGACTGCTAGGCACTGGCGAAGGAATGCCAGGGTAAAAAGTCCTAGCGAAGGACTGCTAGGCACTGGCGAAGGAATGCCAGGGTAAAAAGTCCTAGCGAAGGACTGCTAGGCACTGGCTAAGGAATGCCAGGGTAAAAAGCCCTAGCGAAGGACTGCTAGGCACTGGCGAAGGAATGCCAGAGTCAAAAGCCCTATCGAAGGACTGCTAGGCGCCAGGCGAAGGACAGCCTGGGACTGAAGCCCTAGCGAAGGACTGCTAGGCACGGGCGAAGGACAGCTCGGCATCCAAGCCCTGGCAAAGGACCGCCAGGCAAAAGTCTAACCAAAGGAGCAGTTGGCATCAGGTAAACTCTCCCGAGAGGAGTAGGTGAGGACGCGTTCCCCGTAGAGGGAACAGTAGGCGTCGGTTCGACCTAGGGCTCCATTTTGGAGACCAAAGTCAGAACCAAGACAGCTGAGGCTGTACAAACTAATAAGTTATTATTTTATTATGTTTTGGACTAACCCTGGATGCAGGACCGAAGGAACGAGTGTCTGCAGCTTAGAGAGCCTCAAAGGAATGAGGCAATAGCTGACCAGGGCGCCCGGAGTGTCCCGGGCGCCCCCAAGGTGAACACAAAACACAAAACCCAAAGAGCAGGCTTCGCAACTTATCTCCCGGGCGGCCCCGTGCTCCCGGGCGCCCCCGCTGCTCCCGGGCGCCCCCGTGCGCATGCATCGATCCAGAAGCCAAGCGAAGCCAAAGGATAGAGTTTGACCCGGTCAACCCGGGCACCCGAGCGCTCCGGGCGCCCCGGTCAAAGCGGATCCCGAAGATAACGAGATCAGACGCTGACCGAGGAAGTGGCGGATCGTGTGACACGTGGGGGGGCGCCCCCGACATCCCGGGCGCCCCCAGGCCCTATATAAAGGGCCCTCGACCAAGGCTTCAAAACATCAATTTACTCGACGCTTCTACGCTCTTCTGCTCTCGCTCTGTGCCTCGGAATCCTTCCAACTCGAGCCGACGACGTCCCGCTGCTCAGGAAAAGTCGATCTACCCCGGACGTCGGTAAAAGAGCTATTTAAAAGTTTACTGTACTTAATTCTGTAATCCTTTGTAAACTGTTTTGCGCCTAATATAGAATTGCCCAAAGTAAACGGTCAACGACCGTGGGCCTTGGAGTAGGAGTCGACACAGGCTCCGAACCAAGTAAAATCGACTGTGTCTCATTGCTGTGATATTTTTTATTTCCGCTGTGCACTTGCTCTTAATTTTCCGAAAAACGAATACCGATATTCACCCCCCCTCTATCGGTCCTATCGATCCAACAAGTGGTATCAGAGCGGGGAAGTTCAAACCTGGTGCAACCACCAGTTTGAAATATTTTTTCAGAGTTTTATTTTCTATTTTTTTCTTACGAATTTTTCGTTAAATATTTCGTTCGATTTTTTTTCGTTAAGCGAGGTTGGTGCAACACCCCTCGTTATTTAATTTATCCAGCACTACTAATCCAAGACCTAGTCTTGGAAAATTTGTTTTCTGTTCGTTCTCTGTTTACAGATCAAATGGCCATGCAAGAGGGTTTTAGCACCGCCAGACCTCCACTTTTCAGTGGAGAAGACTTTTCTTACTGGAAAAGTCGCATGGAGGTCCACCTGAAAACTCAGGTGGACATGTGGATCATCATCCAGTCCGGTCTGGAGATCCCCAAAAACGCCGATGGACTTCCTCAAAGCTACACAGAGTGGGACACCGCTCTGAAACGAAAAATCGAAGCCGACGCAAAAGCAACTCAGACTCTCCAATGCGGATTGACAAAAGAGGAGCTAAACCGGGTGGGCCCCTTCAACAGTACAAAGGAGCTTTGGGCAAAATTGATCGAGCTGCACGAAGGGACATCAGATACTCGGATCAGTAAGAGGGATCTGCTACTGAACAAATTGTACACCATCAAGATGGCCGACAACGAAACATCAGCCAAACTCCACGCACAAATCCAAGAGCTGATGAACGGTCTTCACACTATAGGTCACAAGGTTGAAAACCATGACTTAATAAGGTATGCCTTAAACGCTTTCCCCAGAAACACCTTGTGGGCATCTATGGTAGATGCTTACAAGGTCTCAAGGGATCTTTCAAAAATAAAATTAGACGAATTGTTTTCCGAACTAGAACTGCACAAACAAACTAACACCAATATGGTCGAGAAAGGTATTGCTTTCGTTGCAGGTAAAACTGGAAGGACAACAAAGAAGAAGCCTGAACCTGAACCCGAGTCTAATTCAGACTCAGACACAGAAGATGAAGGAGAACAAACTAAGCTGGTCTGACTAGCCTGAAGCTATTACAAAGAGCTGAAGAACCAAACCAACAGACGGAAAGCCGGCCGAAGAAAGGACGAACCATCTGAACCCGCAAACAAGCCCAACGTGACCTGCTACGAGTGCAAGAAAAAGGGCCACTACAAGTCAGAGTGTCCTAACCTAAAGGAGACTAAAAAGACGAGAAGAAAGAAAGCACTGCAAGCAACCTGGGACGAATCTTCCTCAGAAGAAGAAGAAGAGGCACCCCAGTCCAACCTCCTAGCTCTGACCGCCTCAGAAGAAGTCGGAACCGAGTCAGAGTCAGAACAGGACGACGGCGAGCTGACCTTTACAGAAGACGGCGAAATTAAGGTAACTGGTTTCAATAGATGTCAATTAAGTGAATTAATTTCATTTCTTTCTCGTGATTTGGCAAAAGCCAAACTCCGAGTCGAATCCCTCCGACAGGAAGTAAAACTCCTGAAAGAGGGAGCTGACTCTAAACCCTTAACCGAGAAGGTTCAGGAAGGAACTTCTACTCAAGTTGAAAAACTTGAAAAGGAGAACTCCTCCCTGAAAACTCAGGTTAAGGATCTTAGATCAGCTTTAGAACGATTTACATCTGGTTCCAAGGGTCTTGACATGATCCTTGGAAAACAGAAATCAATTCTAAATCGATCCGGACTTGGCTATAGAACCAAATCCCGGCAAAGATCTTACTTTGCTGTACTGAATCAGTCCAGAGGTAAAGTTCAGGCATGGGTACCCAAACTGTGCCTGAACCAACCAACTGGATCAAATCAATATTGGATCCCCAAGGACAAGATTCACATCTTGCCTAATCATTATCGTGGCTATAGTCCAGGGGGAGCCAAATTAATGACTATTTTCATTATCAAATAGAATTTAAATTCTTGCAATTTGCCTGATTGTTTGTTTATTTATGCAATTTACCATGCTTAGATTTAGGAATGGTTAGCTTAAGGACTGAACAAACTTAACTGAAACTTGACAACATAGTATTGGGTGGAGGTGAGATGATAGTACGTTAGGGAAGCCAATTTGGCGGAACTAGCCGAAGCTACCGATCCAAGACCCAAACTAGTTAGACCAGAAATTTTTCAAAGAATAATTTTGAAAATGAACTTTCATTAAAAGGCTTTGTCAAGGAAAGGGTGGATGATCCCATAAGGCTACGGCCAAAGAAGGCCTAGTGCCTCGCCAAGACCTGGAAGCCAATTTTTGAAATTCAAATTCAAATTATTTTTTGTCAAATTCGAATCTAACACAAAATTTCAGTTATTTGTAGATTTAAACATCTTTTCAAAAATTTCAAAATTAATTAAGTCTTCAAAATAAACCATGCTTTTCAAAATAATCTTAACTCTCAAAACCCGTCTCACGAAACCTATAAGGCTAACGTGATTGAAAACCCTAGAATTGGGTGAGACAGACTAGGCAGTGAAACTCAATTTAAGCTATTCCTGACTCAAATTAGATCCAAATCAAGAAAACTCCTTATGTGTAGGAACATAAAGATTTGGACCAATGGATGTTGGATAGCGGTTGCTCCAGACACATGACTGGAGATAAATTGAAGTTCACCAAGCTCAAGTTCAAAAACCTAGGCTTAGTGACATTTGACAATAATGCTACACTCAAGGTAATTGGGTCAGGTAATATTGAACTTAAATCCGATTTCATTATTAAGAAAGTTCTATTGGTTGAAAACTTTAATTTTAACTTGCTTAGCATAAGTCAGTTATGTGATTCTGGTTATATAGTTACTTTCAACAATTCCAACTGCCTGATTAGAAATGTACAAGACTCAGAAATCATGCTTAAGGGCACTAGGAAAAACAATGTATACACTATAAACCTTCCTCTTGTACCCAAATGTATGTTAACACAATTAGAACAATCAAACCTCTGGCATAGGAGATTAGACCATACAAATCTGAGAACTATCTCAAAAATTACCCAACTTGGCTTAATCAAAGGTATCCCCAAAATTAAAAATAATGAAAACCTAATATGTGAATCATGTAATCAAGGTAAACAAACCAAATCCAATCACAAACTAACCCAATCTGATTTAACTCAAACTACACTTGAGCTCCTACACCTTGACCTATTTGATTCACATGGAGCCAAGTCACTAAGCGGGAACCGATACTGCTTAGTAATAGTTGATGATTACTCTAGGTTTACCTGGGTTAGGTTTCTAAAAACCAAAGATGAAACCCTAAACCTATTTAATGAATTCTGTAAACTAATTGAAAATCAAAACGACACTAAAATTAAAAGACTTAGGAGTGATCACGGGGGAGAGTTTGAAAATCAATGATTCGAGGAATTCTATAAGGTAAATGGGTACTTACATGAATTTTCATGTCCTAGAACCCCCCAACAAAATGGGATAGTCGAGCGAAGGAATAGAACATTACAAGAAGCCGCTAGGGCTATGCTCAACGAATTTAATCTAGCAAACCAATTTTGGGCAGAAGCGATTAGTACGGCTTGTTATATCCAAAATAGGGTTTTGATTAACAAGCGACACAACAAAACCCCCTATGAACTGTACTACCATAGACTCCCAAACCTACACTACCTAAGGGTCTTTGGATGCAAAGTCCATATCCTAAACACCAAAGACTATTTAGGAAAATTTCAGTCCAAGTCAAACCTAGGTATCTTCCTAGGATACTCAACCACAAGTAGAGCCTATAGAGTTTACAACCAACAAACTAAGAAAATTAAAGAAACAACAAACTTAATTTTTGATGAAGAAATCAACTCAACATCTAATAATCCAGATTTAACTTCATCAAACTCTGACCAAGAAAATAATGAACAAACTATTGAACCCTTAATTGAACCCTTAAACGAACTAATCATTCAACCAATTAATGAGTCAACTGAACCAAGTATCGAACCAACAAATGAACCAGCCCAAAGAGTCGAATCAAATAGTGAACCAACCCGACCAGCCGGACCTGAGGCTGAACCAAGCTCTAGAAGAACCAAGAAACCTAGACTCAGTCACCCAACTAATCAAATTGTGGGTGATCCAACTCTAGGAGTCAGGACTAGATCCTCCTATAGAAACCTTAGTCAAATAGCTATGATATCGAAAATAGAACCCAAAACTATAGATGAAGCCCTACCTGACCCTGATTGAATCATAGCTATGCAAGAAGAATTAGCCCAATTTGAGAGGAACCAAGTCTGGGAACTAGTGCCTAAACCTGAAGGCAAATCCATCATAGATACTAAGTGGGTCTTTAGGAATAAGCTAAATGATCAAGGAGAAATAGTTAGAAATAAAGCCCGCTTAGTAGCAAAAGGTTTCAGCCAAGTAGAGGGATTAGACTACGATGAAACATATGCCCCAGTAGCTAGACTTGAGTCCATTAGAATGTTGTTAGCCTTTGCATCCCATAAAGGATTTAAATTATATCAAATGGATGTAAAGTCAGCCTTTTTAAATGGATTCATTAAAGAAGAAGTTTATGTAGGACAACCCCCAGGGTTTGAGGACTTAGACAAACCTAACCACGTTTACAAACTAACCAAAGCATTATATGGGCTAAAACAAGCACCTAGGGCCTGGTATGAACGGTTATCAACCTATTTAACTTCTAAAGAATTTAAACAAGGTCAAATTGACTCAACTTTATTTATTAAAACCCTAGGAAAAGATATATTTATTGCCCGAATTTACGTAGATGACATAATCTTTGGATCCACCAACACAAACTTCCTAAAAGAGTTTGTCAAAATAATGGAAGATGAATTTGAAATGAGCTTAGTTGGTGAGCTTACCTTTTTCCTAGGACTACAAATCAAACAAACTAGGGATGGTAACTACGTTCATCAATTCAAATATGCTAAAGAGTTAATAAAGAAATTTAAAATGGATAACTCTAAAAGCATAAGTACCCCCATGGCCACTAGTGTAAAAATAGATAGTGACCCTGATGGTAAACCAGCGGACCTTAAACTCTATAAGAGTATGATAGGTAGCCTACTGTACCTTACAGCCAGTAGACCTGATATTCTTTTTGCTGTAGGGATGTGTGCTAGATACCAAACCTGTGCTAAGGAAACGCACTTAGCAGCCCTAAAAAGAATACTAAGATATGTAAAGGGCACCCTAAATGTAGGGATTTGGTATCCTAGGACCTCAATTTTTGATTTGATAGGATACTCAGATTCTGACTATGCTAGCTGTAAATTAGATAGAAAGAGCACAAGTGGAAGCTGCCAACTGTTAGGTCAGAGTCTAGTTAGTTGGTGCAGCAGAAAATAACACTGTGTAGCTCTATCCACAACTGAAGCTGAGTATGTGGCCTTAGGAGAGTGTGTTGCTCAACTTTTATGGATGATGCACACACTTAAGGACTTCCAGCTCAACTACACCCAAACTCAAGTATTTATTGACAATATAAGTTCAAATTAATTTAACTAAGAATCCAATCCAACATTCCAGAACCAAAACATATAGAAGTCAAACATCATTTTGTAAGAGACCATGTAGCCAGGGGTGAAATAGTACTTAAGCATATTGACTCTAAATCTAACTTAGCTGATATATTCACAAAACCCTTACCTGAATCTGAGTTCAGTTCACTAAGAAGGCAGTTAGGATTGTGCTCTGTAGAATAGATTAACTTTACTTTTTTACTGCTCTACTTGATTTAAATTTTTTTTTGAAAAACTGCTTTACTTAATTTCAAAATCAGTTTTCATTTTCAACTTAGTTTTATTTTTAATTCAAAACTACCCCCTTTCAAAACTAGGGTTTTTTCGAAAATGGACTTAGCCTAGGCTCTAACCCTAGAACTGCATGCACCTATAGACTTAGAAGCCAGCATCTCACAAGCACCTTAGGGTACTTTTGGTTGATAACCTAGAAAGGGTTGAGATGCTTAGGTCTTTGCCTTAATTCAAGATGCTTTAAGTCAGTGCATCTGCAGTAATTGGGGCACTAAATACAATTTACACAGCAATCAAGTTGAGTGTCAAGTTTAGAAAATCTAACTTGAACAGAAACACTTAACTTGACTAACCCTAGCAAAAACTACTATTATAACAGTTAGTAATAGCTATTGGGTTAGACAGGTCCTACAGAGAAAATTGACTGATTTAGTCTAAGTCTAATTATGAATTGGTTCAGTACAGCAAATCTTACTTATTCCTTTATGCAATCTATTTTTGCTAATTTATCTGTTTTGATATATGGCAAAGGGGGAAGATAGGAAAATTAATTTATTTTCCTTATTCAAAAAGTTTTCAAAAATTTATTTTCTTTATTCAAAAAGTTCTTTATTCAAAAAGGTTTCAAAAATTTTTATCCTTTAGTCAAAAATTTTCAAAAAATACTTAAGCTTTTCAAAATTGACTAAAATACTTAAGTTCTTAATGCTTTCAAAATCTTTACTTGAGCTTTCAAAATTTTGCTAAGTACTCAAGTCTTTCAAAATTTTCTTATTTAAGCTTGTCAAAATTTTTTTTCTGTAAGTACTTTAAGCCTAAGTTTTTCAAAACTGTATAAGTACAATGTTACTAACTACTTAAGTTTTTCAAAATTATTAAAGTACTTAAGTTTTCCAAAGTGTTTCAAAGTTTACTAAGTACTTAAGCTTTTTAAAATCCCACAAAGTACTTAAGCTAACACTTTCAAAATTTTCTTTGAGTACCTTAAAACTTAAAGCTTCAAACTTTTTAAGTACTCTAAAATCATGCTTCAAAAACTCTCCTATGTACTTTTAACTTAAGGTATGAAAAGATTTCTAAGTACCTAAAAACTTAAGTTTCCAAAAGTACAAGTTTTTTAACCCCACGAATTTTTGAAAAATCTAGGGGGAGATTCTTTCCAGGGGGAGGGAACAAAATTTAACCTTTTATGTTTGCTTAAACTTAACTTTTTGAACTAAGGTTGCCATAAATCAAAAAGGGGGAGATTGTTGGTGCAGAAGGCACCCAAGTCAAACCTGTGTTTTGATAATGGCAACAGAGGTCAAAAGTTAAGTCTTACTTGTTTTCTAACAATTACTCTAGTGCAGGAAAGTCTAGCGAAGGACTGCTAGGCACTGGCAGGAATGCCAGGGAAAAGTCCTAGCGAGGACTGCTAGGCACTGGCGAAGGAATGCCAGGTAAAAATGTCCTAGCGAAGGACTGCTAGCACTGGCGAAGGAATGCCAGGGTAAAAAGTCCTAGCGAAGGACTGCTAGGCACTGGCGAAGGAATGCCAGGGTAAAAAGCCCTAGCCAAAAGGACTGCTAGGCACTGGCGAAGGAATGCCAGAGTCAAAAGCCCTTCGAAGGACTGCTAGG